>CM062847.1:3782379-4051818 GCA_031772225.1 Eubasilissa splendida | reverse complement strand
TTCAATTTATTTTGGGAATTCCAAGTAATCAAAACGGTACTTTTTTTAAAATGTACATTCTTCAAGTTGGCCAGGAAGAGATATGATACGTCTTGTCATCCAAATTTTTTAACATTTTGTAAAAAGAACAAACTTTCATCGGACTGACGCAACCGGCACTTACAGGTGACATCTTTTGTCATATGTATTTTATCTCCTAATACTTTGACCTATTCTTAGTCTATAACAAAAACACCAAATAATTTGAATTTTGGTCTTGTCAGTGGTTCTACTTTTACTTTTTGCTATGTCGATTTTTTTAATTTAGGTAGTTAGATATTTAATGTCAGATTAATTTTAATGTCGTTTTAAAATATTTTTTTTGTAGTTTAGGTAGTAATACTTTTATGTTCCAAATGTACCAGAAAAAAATATTGATAATGTATTGGAAATAGACAATTTAATATCACAATTATATTAAAAAAAATAAAACTATGAAGGACTATTTTAAAAATAAATAAATTGCTATATTGTTATTTTTTTAAAATTTATCTACCCGTGTAATTATGAATGGCGATGAAAATTTTAATTCAGTTGTTATGGCCTAATTCTATTGGGTGATTTTAAAACACATATTCATATAGGTAAAATATTTTCATTTCTTATTTATCATAATATAAGTGTAATGTTAGTTAAAATACAATATTAGATGTTATGTTCAAATAAATCATGGCGAAATTGAAATCACTGTTATTAAGTTTTCCTGCTTAAGAAATTTTTATTTGAAAAAGTATTAAGAGGGTTTCACTGTAATCATAAAAAATGCAGCAGGCCACCTGTTTGACTTCCTTTTGCAAGTTGAAGTTTTTATCATTTTGTCTATGAGATCAGTACCACCTTTCGTTTTGTTGTAATCGATTATTATTTTATCTTTTTCCACGATCGATAATAATTTTCGCAGTTTTTTTGTTTTGCTTTTCTAACGGTCTCTTTATTTGTCATATCGGTTATTAGTGATAGTAAATTAGCGACTGAATTCTTAATTGTGGTGTCTAGTGGTAAAATTACTTTGTTGATGGAACCTCTAATAATATTAAATGCTTAAGCCTTTCCAGAAGTTTGAGGGAAGCAGTACCACACGCTATGATCTTTTGCTGGGGGATAAGTGTTGTTATTAATCTTATTTGCTCACAGATACATACATGATAAAATAACAAAATATGTACATGGTGATAACTGAAGACTGCATAAGCACACTCCAGAAAGGTCAAACGAGTACCGATCTGCGTGTGGCCGGTAGACGGAGAATGACAGAGTTTTGTGTAGAAACATCAAAATTGTAACATTTTTAAAACCAAATACTTTTTACAAAACTAATTCCATGTCCTCTCATGATATTAAGAGACTACTGAAAGATCTTTCCACGACACTTTATTCTGAAAATATATATAGTTAATTAAAAGTGGAAATGGCTGCTCCAGCCGGCAGTTCAATAATTTGCTATAAAGTTGTTGTTTTTTTACCTCAAAGTAACAGACATTCTTCTGGTGATATTGTTTTACAAAATGTTAAATCCTGGAACGTAACATAAGGACCCAATTCTATTAAATGTTTATCAAAACTATTTATTGACATTTTATAGTAATTAAAAAATTTATCAGAATGATCTCGCATATTATGGTACAGTTTATAAAAAACCATTTAGATATCTTTGGTCAGTTAACGGATGAACCCAGTATTTATGATGACTGCGGTGATTATTTTTTCTGTTTCTGATAATCAGATACAGCACAAACTGTCCAGAAGTCCATTTCTATACTGTACTGAATGCAGTTTAAAACTGCAGTGCGTGTTGGTGCGCAGTTTCGTAAATCACAGTAAAAAACTGCAATGCGTGCTCCAGGTTCTGCATTGCCAAAAGATCGGATTGAGGCTACTAGTTATTAACTAAAATTACTTAAAAATACAACTACAAATATTTTCAATATGTAATTTATTTAAAAAAATATCTCACACAATGAGATTATTGCTGTAATAAATGTAGTTTAAAATTATTTCACACGTATTAATAAAATAATAATAATATAAATGTTTATAATATTATGAAATGGATCAGTTAGAAAAATCTAATCAAAAGAGCAAAAATAACAAAACATATATCTACAAGTAAGTAACAAGCATCATTTTGGTACTTTAAATGTTCGTTTTCAAAATAAAGTTTTTTTTTAAAATTTGTACAAAAAGAAAACTTTGTAGTCGTTACATATTACAAACTTATAAAAAATTTATTTGTAAATTATTATAAAATTAGATAAAGTCGTCTTTAAATTGTTAAAAATAATGCGTACTTTCTAAAATCGTGAGTCTTTGATCTAATATATGCAGAATATTTTGAACAGATCCCAGGTTACAGACCATTGCGTTTACCGTAGCCAACATGGTTGAATTTTCTGATAAATCTCCACATCTGTATAAATTCATTGATTCAAAATTACAATTGTGTATCTTTTGTCTTTTAATTGCTGGTTCTTCTGTTAAATCAGTTGAGGAGTCTGCTTGACTTACACTACATGTAGAATCAATCCATTTGTAGTAAAAATTATCAGATTCTTGGGTTTCTACAGGGAAAAGTATTTCGGGAAGAGTCCACGATGGTTTCTGGTTTTTGTGTAATTTTTCATTATAATATCTTCTAAACAAAGTACTGTAATATTTACTTCTGTCTGAGGCTGCACGTCTGGGAATTTTAAATTGGTGCGGAGAGTTTGGGGTGGAACTGAGAAACTCTTGTGGAAAGGTCTTATCGGGATTGGATCGTTCTCCAGTATCGTAGCACTCCTTAATTGTGAACAACATGCGAGAATAAAAAGAACACATGTTATTTATGCAATCGTATATTTAAAAATAAATATAATATTAATAGTTTGTAAAAATAACAAGTAAATAAAATGACGAAAAACAAAATTCACTGAGCAAATTATTTTTGATAAGGATTTTTAAAAACCGGAAATTAAAACTACTTACGGTAGAACCGCATTAATTCAAAGTTCAGGGGACCAAAAAAATATTAATTTGTTAACCCCGGTTAATAAGAAATTCAAGGAACCAAAAAAAAAATTAATGATATATAATTTTTTTCGTTGTGTATTGCACTCTGATGAAATTTTCTATGTAGTGCCGTTCCTTATCCAGAATATAAATTTGAGATAGCATCTCCCCTCGGCCGCGTCTTCACTGTGCGTAGGTACTTTTCCCTCCATTTTTATCCAATTGGTAGACCTGCTTCGTCCGGCGCGTCCTTGCCATCAGGCAGGCGGAAGCCATTTTGTTTCAATTAACATCGATCTTTCGTCGCTCTATCATATAATGGAAACCTTGTGAATTGTTTTTGTGCGTAAATTAAAACAAAATAATGTCAAATCGCAATATTGATGATATTCAAACGCGATCAGAGAGCAGTGTTGTATTCTAGTCTCCATTAGTCAGACCGTCACAGAAGATGCAGTCGCAGTTCAAAACTCCTGTCTCCTCGGACATGACCCGCCAAATTACAGGAATGCTTGCCCAGGGGATTCTGGAACTAGCAGACAAATCCTTAGGCTTCCACTCTCGGGCGTTCCTGGTAAAGAAGGGCAACGGATCAGACCGCCCCATTTTCAACTTAAAAGGCCTCAACACTCACGTGATTACGAAACACTTTTTCCTCATATCACATCACAAAATTCCACCCTTTTTACAGCCAAATGATTGGTTGACAAAAATCGATCTGTTCCAGGCGTACTTTCACGTGCCTGTAAAGGTATCCTATCAAAAGTTCCTTTGTTTGTTTTACAAGGGCCAATCTCTTCAAATGACTTTCCTACCATTCGGCCTTGCCAGTGCACTGCAAACATTTGCCACCATCTCCAATTGGATTAGAGGAATCATGAAGAAAAAGGGTGTCCGAATCGTGGTTTATCTGGACGATTTTCTCCTGGCACATCAGTCCAGAGAAATATTGAAAATCCAGATAAGAGACACTTTAACCCTGCTCCATTCCCTGGGATGGGAGTCAAACATGTCCAAGTGCATCTCTATCACGACCCAAGAACTGGAATACCTAGGAATGACATGGGACACCAAATATGGCATAAAGCGCCTGTCTCGGAACAAATGCCAGAAGCTCTGGGCTGCGCTTCGAAGGCTAGTGACAGAGAAATCTTGGTCCCTGAGACGGGCTCAAACCATCCTAGGAACATTAAATTTTGCCAGTTTCGTGATACCCAAGGGGTGCCTTCACTGTCGTCACATGCAACTGCAGTCGAATGCCATGCGGAAATGCCTCCCCGACAAGATAGTTCAAATGAACCCCCAGATACAGGAAGATTTGCGTTGGTGGCTGAGCAATCTCGAGATGTGTTCTCCGATTCACAATCCTCCAGCCACACATTTCATGTCAACGGACGCAGCGGGCACAGGTTGGGGAGTTCAGATGGACGACCATCATATGTCAGGTCGCTGGACAAAGGAGCAAGCGTTATGGCACAGCAACCAAAAAGAGATGTTTGCAATTTTAGAAGCGTTCAAGTGGCTGAACGAGAGTTTGAAGAATTCTTCAGTACTCATTCAATTGGACAACCAGACTGTTTTGGCATATCTCCGCAACGAGGGAGGAACCAGATCTGTGGCCATGTTACACCTTACATTTTGGATAATGAGGATGCTAGACTAGCACAACATAGTCATAGAGAGTCAGTTCCTACCTGGCTGTTACAACGGTGTAGCGGATCGTCTATCGAGAGGCTCAAAATTGCCAGAGTGGCATCTTCTCCCCCCTGCCACACAGAACATTTTCAAAATATGGGAGTTCCAATGGTGGATCTATTCGGATCTCGGACAGCTCATGTAGTGAAGAGCTATGTGTCCCTAGACCCAAGCGACAGGGAGGCATTATTTCCCAATGCATTCAGCAGAACGTGGCATTTCCCACTGGCGTGGGTTTTTCCGCCACCATGTCTCATCCCTCGTGTTTTGACACATGTTAAATTGTTCAGGAATGTACATGCTAGTGACCCCCAGATGGCCCAAGGTATTTTGATTACCAGATATGAGAGCACAAGCCATTGTGCCTCCTCTAGAAGTCCCGAATCTCCTAAACACCCTAATCGACACAGCAACAGGTTGTCACTCTCCCAGGATTCAGGACATGCATGTCGACGTGTGGTTGATTGGGGGTGGGAAGAATCCATAAAAAATTGGTCCCTAGAAGAGAAAAATTTATTACGAGAAATTCTACCCTAAACACATAAGCAAGCCTGGAAAAGATGGAGCATCTGGACAACACAGAAAGTCGATCCAAAAAAAAAAAAATCCTTCAGGGACTCAACTTGCTCGTTTCCTAGCACACTTAAAAATTGTAGAATGACTAGCGCCTAGTACGATTGCCCTGCACAAGTTAGCTATATCTATGTCTTGTAATCCAGCTAATAGAGAGAGCTTAAGTAGTCATGCACTGGTAAAGCAGATAATGAAAGGGATTGCAAATACGACTAACAAACCTCCAAAACCCCCTACTTGGGATCCTCGCATAGTAAGCACCTGGCTAACGGGTAACTTGCCAAAACCGATAACGCTATTCGAAGCATTGATACATTGTGCTACAATATTGCTGCTGGCCTCGGGGCGAAGGGGCGAAAGGACAAACCAGGAACTTCATTACTCTTTGGCCAGTTTTTGGTTCTAAAACTGACTCTACGTCACATAGACAGTCGGGTTGGAATCTCTCCAAATCTTCAAAGGTAGCACTGGATCCAGTATACTGGGTGAAAAAGGTCTGTGAATTGTCAAAAGAGCGTAAAATAGAAGCAGGCAACAACTCAAACCTCTTCCTAACTACGTGTGGCCCTGCGAAACCAGCATCATCCGTAATCATTGCAGGATGGGTTAAATCTGTTCTAAGAAAAGCTAGAATTAATGCGTCAGCAGGCAGTACTAGATCAGCAGTAGCATCATTGAGCTGGATTGAAAACTACTCAGTGCAAGACATCTTAGAGAGAGGAAATTGGCAATGTGAAAACACCTTCTCCAGGTACTACAGATAAAAGGTCCTTCAACTCCAACAAGTAATTCCTTATCCCTAAGAAGTTTTTTTAAACCAGTAGATTAATCACAATTGACATCGTCCTACCACCAGGCGATAACAAACACTTCTCAAATTTATATTCTGGATAAGGAACGGCACTACATAATATGGGAGTTTTACCTACCATTAAAACTCTTATTATGTTGCCTTCCTTATCCAGAATATACTTAAGCTCTGCCTGGTGAGAGCTAAATTGAAACAAAATGGCTTCTGCCTGCCTGATGGCAAGGACGCGCCGGACGAAGCAGGGCTACCAATTGGATAAAAAGGGAGGGAAAAGTGCCTACGCACGGTGATGATGTGGCCGAAAGGAGATACTATCTCAAATTTATATTCTGGATAAGGAAGGCAACATAATAAGAGTTTTAATGGTAGGTAAAACTCACATTTTATTTTACAAATTATGTTAATGCTTGAATAGGGCGTGTATAATAATAATATATCTGTCTCTATTCTGTGGCCCAAACTGCCAAAGCAGCCAACTGAAGAAAGCATACCCGGAATTCCCTAATTTTATTGCCACATAATATTTACATAAAGGAGGTTGCACACAAAGTAGGCTCAGTCTCGTGTCGTGTCGGCAGGTATCGCGAAATACATAAAGAACGTTTCATACGGATGCGCGCGTTCAAAAAACTGCACGCATTGTTAATTTTTTATAACTTACTCAAAATTTTCAAATTATGTGACCTAAAAATGTATTGATTTATGAAATTTATGACCTGAACATTATTTCGTACTACGTGTTAACGGGGTTTGCATGTTAAAGAGGTTGATTAACTATGAAATTGATAATTTGGGTCTCGAAGGGTTTGAAAATTTTGAATAAAAGGGATTCAAATTAACACAGTTCTACTGTATATGGCTCTTAACCTTTTAAATGGTGAGTTAATATGCCAGATTATTTTAATAAACTAAACTTTGTACTATCCACACGTTGGGTTATTTCATTACTACTAGTTTCGAGAGGTGCAGCCCCTCATCACCTGGTGATAACTAAACTAAATTCAGTATCCGGGTAGTGGAAGGGAGAGGGGTTTTGGTATTCGGTGAAGTGTAGGGAATGTGAGGTTATTTATCAGTATTTCTCCAAATTTAAATTCTTCTTATTTCACATGTGGATAACCAAAACAATTCAATAATATGTAATTTTTTTTAATTTGAACTTTTTTGTGTATGATCTAATGTTGGATAAAAATAAAATTCTAAAATTTTGTTGAATTGTGTCTTATTGACAAATATTGTTTAGAATAATATTACTATAATGGGTGCTGGCTCACGTTTTACAAAAGTGGTAGTGCCCTTATAAGGGTATCTAATTTATATTAATGATATATTCTTTACTGCTTATTATAATAATTAGAACTAATAACAGCACTCATTTTTAATATTCACAAGCTTCATCATCTTTTCATTCTGCCGTGAGTTAGTTTGTGTTCACATTATATGTGGCCCAAAAGATTGGACACATTGAAATGGCAAAATAAATCATCCGACAGCTGCGAAAACTTGTAGATAAACTGTTTTATTACATGGAACGGTTTAGGAATGTCAGTTTGATACAGTACACCAATAATCGCACACAACTTTATTCATGATTTGATTGAACTAATATACACTGCACTAATAAAAAAAAAATACTGCGTCATCAATCATGTAATTATTCAATCAATTCCGTTTTCATTTGGGATGTCATTCAGTTGTTTCGTGTTCTGTATGCAAGATGGCCTGAAATATAAATTTAAAAAGCACATTTTATACTCATCTCACTCATTTTCTTAATGATTTTAATTTTTTACATTCTAACTATACCAAAAAAAGTCAAATATTGCATATGTTTTAAAAACATATCAATATTTAATCAAGAATTTTGTTTAAGATTTACTATGTCAAATGTTTATTCATCATTTTTGCCCTCTTATCCAGGGAGGGTTGGGGACCCAAAGTCTCAACAAGTCGATTCCACCTTCCCTATAGATATTTAAGAAGGCACTGATAGTTTGTTGAGGTCATTGGTCAGGTTTGATAATTTAAAAAAACTTATACACCAGAATCTTATTAAAAGAAAAGAATATATATATATGTTCTTATTTTAAAGTATGTAGTGAAGTAGACTCATCCCTCGATTTAGGAAATTCCGCGTAGAAGGAAACCAAGGAAACCGCGTAAATCGAGGCATAGAACGCATAAAAATGGAAGATAGGTTCCAGAAAAATAAAATTTGTGTAAATTGAAACTTAAAAGTTCATATAAAATAGGGGGATAGGTTCCAAAAAACCGCGTAAAACGAGTACATACCATAGATGTATATATATCAACATAAGAGATTTTTTTTTATAAAATATACGTGGGCGCGCGGTGTGAGTGGGGGTAAGCTGTTAATGCATACGTTTTGGAGGTTATGGTGCGAACGTGTTTCTATAGGCTCGCACAGTCACATATTGACATAAAGCGGTTGGAATAAACAGAGTGCGCCCTGACACAACAGTGTGCACACTCGCCAACACGACAGAACGTGCCACAATATGACAATGTAATTTCGCTTTCATGCATTGCGTTTGTGACACGTGTCGCCAAATACATACATGTTTTGTTTAATTTTTAAAAAAAGTGTTTTTTCTCAACCGCGTAAAAGTGAAATTGCATAAAACAGATACCGCGTAAATCGAGGGATGAGTGTATTATTATTTTTGTATAAATAAAATTATCTTCCGACAACATAATAAAAATACTGCACAGACCAGTAAATGAATAGACATGAAATAAAGTGTACATATAAGAGAGGGGTTTGGAACATTAGTTGTGGGATGAGGGGCATTCTACACACATTCTTGGTGGAAACATAAATCAGATAGATTATGACACATTTATGCAACAGTAAAAGAAAATGAAATCTTTGTGTAAACAAGACGTATTTTTAACATTAATGTATATTATATTGTCAGCGTTTAAATTTTCATATATTTAAAAAAAGTCATCAAGCTATTTGATTGCGGAAGTGGTACCAAAGTGATCACATGGGTGACACCAAAATAAAAATATTGGGACAAGCAATTTGCATTAGTTCATGTCTATATATTTGATGGTCTGTGAAATACTGAGAATTTAGCTATAAAAATATATTACACATGTATATCCAAACACACAATCACTATGATTTTAAACCCATCACAGATTTATTTGTGCATGTCTCAAGAGGGGAATTAAAATAATAACCATATTAAAGAGAGCGACTTATTATAAAATGTTCAAAGGAATAAATTTACAATTACCGTTCTCCATATTATTAGTCTAGTGTAGGTATATATAATACTTCTTATTGACATATAGATTTCTATTAAATCCTATGACATACGTATGTGTGATTCTAGACATTTTATATTTTCCTATAAAACACAGTAAATCTAAAATAATATTACATAGTACAACAGTAAGCTAAGATCTAACCTCTTCATCATTATCATCAGATCGAAAAAATGTAGATTTTCTGGCATCAACAATTTTTGTGACATCATTCAACTTTTCCTCGCTCAAATCGACTGATGTATCTAAGGTTGAAATGTTTTCTTTGGAATCTTCAAAGTTTTCCGCGTTGGCAAAATTGGTTTTCCAAATCATTATCTGCAAGTAAGTATTCATCAGCACATGCACAATGTTGTTATTAGTGAAAAGTTAAATTACTGAGATAAGATATTAGTAATTTAAAATTGTGATTGTGGTCACTGTTTTACGTTAATATCACAATACATGAAATAACATAAAATTAGTGCACTGAAATCTAACACAAAAAAATCAGCATATTTACTTTTAGACAATTTGACACAACCTATTAGGACAATAGCAAGATGGTAGAGTGCTCGCTTAGCATATCAAAATCTTTTTGATTTCAAAAAGGTTTTGGATATATTCATTATAAATTTTACTTAATAAACATATTCTATATTAAAAATTAGCACCTAATTCATAATAAGTATTCAATTCATACAGTGTCGTAGCAAAATAAATTCAATCAAAATACACCACTCACTATACGGGTGCTCTATATACAGCTTTTCGCTATAACAACCTTTTTATATTATAGCTCAGCTTCAATTTGCAGCCCTAAATTTTTCGATATGCGGCCATAAAAATACACATCAGTGCTTGTCATTTTGAATAAGAAATAAACATTCTACTTCAAACTGATTCTGACGAAGATCACAGCGTTAAAGTTTCTACAGCTATTAACTGGAACAAACTGCTAAAATAAGCAAAAATGACAAAAAAAATTTGCACTAATTTTTTCTAGCAGATTCTTCCACAACAACGGGTAGAGCTGATGACAGCACAATGTCACGTGATTTTTATGTTCCTCTTCAGGCTCTGTTTCTCTGTTCAACATTTTTGTTATATATATTGTGACGTTACAAATGTAGTCACGTAGTGATTGATTTATTATTAAGAAAAACACATTTTTTTAACATAAAGATAATTAACTTTTATATAAGAAATAAGTAATCACTTGGGATTGATTTTTGGGATGGCCACGTTTATAAATTGGTATCATCAGATATGCACGAACTTCAGACTGCACAATCCATAGGTGGCATTTAATTTGGAAGTGGGCTATTAGCTGTCAAAACTGAGTACTGCGAGCACTTGCTGTCAGCCCCGGGCTGGCAGCTGATTACTGTTGTAATGTAGTATTATTCGAGCAGTCAACCAAGGGTAAGGCGAATATAATATGTTTGAGTGCCAGTGCACTTAATGTTCAATTGCTGTATCTAATTGTATGATGAACTGTATCTTGCAGAAATGGGATATTTCCTTCTTTGGACAGAGGAATCCCACACTTTCGGGTCGCAGAGTAAATTTCACATCTCTCGGTGAAGGTGGAATCTCGTATTACTTGAAACGGAGAACGAGATGATTACAGTGTGGCAATGGAGGTGTTCTAAATGTTATTGCTTTTAGGTTAATTTAGTTGTAGATTTAACATAGAAAATTTAGTAAATGACTTTTTGTTTAGATCTTGTAATTCACTTTCCTGTGAATTTAACTCATTGAAAATGCCAATCATAGGGTAAAACTTTATTTGATGTCCTATTGAGATTATTGTGGTAAATTCTTCCATGGTTGTATTAACATTTTTGTAATGATGCCTTATTTTCAATAGATTAATTTTACAAACTAAAATCTCTTACAATGCTGCCCAAAATCTTGTTAATATAAAATTCCTCAGCAAATAACAGTAGCGGAATGCAGTGGACAGAAGCAAGTATGTGATCCTGAAACCAAGAATCCACATTATCTCTTGCTCTCCCTTAGCTAGTCGTTGGTGGATAAAAGTCCCCAGTTTGACCCAACACAATATATATATTTTATTTATTTATTCATTCACGTTGGTCCCTCACGATTGAGTATCGCAATCTCCATGAACTCCCGCCCTCTTGACTATGCTCCTTCACTTTTCTCGGCATTCTGCAGATCTCAGGGCTGTCATCAGAGAAGTGCCTGTTGCATCTTCCAATTGGTCGATCCAACGGGTGGGGGATCTTCCTCTCCCTCTTCATCCTTCGATGTAGTCCACCATAACAAGCTTCTCAAAGCTATGTTCCTTATATTCAGAGTGGAGACATCGGTGTGTCTCACCATCCACGGTATGCGCAACATGTGTCTCCAGCACCACATCACAAATCAATTTATCTTCTCTCCCTTGCCCTCAGGGTCCATGATTCCACACCATACAAAAATATAGAATTCACCAGAGATTGTACAAGCCTGACCTTAATTGTCTTGGAAATACCGTGGTCTTTCCATATTTTATATTATTCTAAAAATACTGCGGTCTTTCCATATTACATGGACATATAACTTTTCGCCATACCAATGCATCATTTAATTTCTGACTTGCAGGTACCGTTGTCAACATTAAATTATTAATTTTATAAAATGAATATTACTATGAAATTTATATAGATTTGTATCAAAATAAATGATTTGTTATACTGCCAACTTTCCCGGAACGAATCTAGGCCGTAAACACACAGTTATTGATGTGATTATAACTGACATATCGTTCGTCGTCCATTCAAAAATACGTATCTCATTTTTAGTTAAAATTGAGTTACGACTGGGTTTACATTGCCCAAACACATGCCCATAATCCATTCAAACAGACATATCTCAATTTTATTCCAATGAAGTAATATTACATAAAAACATTTTGACGTAACCACTCTAATATTGTTGTGTAATTCTAAAAATGATAGTTCTAAGTAATATTTATGGAATAAATACACATCACACTGTCTTTAAATCAAAAAAATATCTCTAGAAATTGGTAAGACTATTTTTGTATCATTTTTCAACAGTGAAGGATTTCACAATTTGTTAATATATCGTCTGCTATACAATCAACAAATTCGAGATACGTCTCTTTGAATGATAGATGACGATATCAGTGATTAACTCTCAGTTTGTGATTTTGAGCTAATCATTATATTTTGCTCTCATTTGACATGCAATGATGGATATCACTGTATAATTTGTCATAAAAATTTAAAACTTAAATGACCTGTTTGTCAGCTCCTCCAGATGCAAAGTATTCGCCATCATTAGAAAACGTGACGGCGGTGATGGCTCCGTTGTGCCCCATCAAAGTATAAATGGGGTGTCCTTCGAGAAGATCTAGAATCTGAAATGAGACACAATGATTAGTGTTTCAGCACGTCTCATTCAGAAAATATGAAACAAGACATCTATGTATCTATTCTTCAATCAAACCAGTATCATTGGGTTAGACAAAAACTTTTTTGTAATAAACCTCACATCTTATGTTATAATATTAATCCACAACTTTGACCAAACTTTTAACTTATTGTCTGCAATGCAGAATTATCACCTCACCGAGAGAAATTATGTGAAAATATTTAAACTTCTCATTGCGTCACCAAAATACCTATGATTAATTATAGGGTAGAAAAATTTCAAAAACTATTTCTGTGAAATTCAAATGTAGAAACTGTGACACCGAAAATGGTCTGTTAACCTTTCCTCTCCGATGATGTAAACTAAGTTGACATTGCCTCTAATTATGTGAATATCTATGTAAATATATTAAATACAGAGTTCATATTTTAGGTATTCCTCCGTAATATATTTATGTATTGGATAAAATAATTATAATATATAAATATTTACCATATGCAACAAAAAATAGTTTTTTTGAAGTACTGGATGTGAATTTGTCAATAGCTGTTTGTGTGTGTATGTGTGTGTACGTGCAGACCCAAGTCGATATATATGTGTGTGTACGTGCGGAGTCAAGTGGATATATATGTATTAGTAAGTACCCCACGCGGATATGTCGATCGTTTACAGCTTACGTAGGTAACTACAGGGTGAGGTTCATTTGTGATTCGTGATTATTATTTACGGTGATAATTATTTCAAATCTTAAATCTTCTTTTTTATATAATTTTGCTACATTGATTATATTTATTTAAATTTAAATATTTTCAAAGTTCCTGTTAAATTTAGAAAAAATATGACATGAAGAGATAGCAAATCAGCTTGAATATGATAGTGATCTCTATTTCGAGATAAACAATCATATAACAGACACAGAAGATTTTTTTGAATATTTGGAAGATACATATTCGGAATTGAAAACCAGTGAGAATGAAGACGAAGAAAAAATATTCACATCAAATAATGGATTTGAATAGCTACCTATAGAGATAATTGCCTATTCCGCGTGTATATGAAATCAAAACCCGATAGATACAGCATAAAATTTATTTATTTATTAGATGACATACATGTTTTTGTTCTAACAGAGGTGAATATATTATAACATAATAAACATAAGACACAATTAATACTCGTAGTTTATTGTGTGGGATAGAGTAGACTTCACCTCTGATATATAGCGTTGTCCTGGCTACTTTGCTAGACTGAAGTCTGTGTTAAAGTAGCCAGTTTTTTTGTACGTGCTGTTGTAGTGTTATTTAAATCATCGACAGGAATGAAAAGAGAAATAAAAAAAATATGTAGTGGGAGTGTTGTAGGACTAGTGAGTTATTAGTGTAGGTATTGTATAAATTATGTCAGAATGTTGGATAGTCATGCTTCTGATTCAACTGTACCTGATTGGATCATATATTGGGTCTATATTAGTGTAATCTTATTGGAATTAAATGATTTCCAGATGGTACTGAGTGTGTTGTATAGTTTCGGAGCTAAGAACATGTAGAATCTTTGATAAAATGTCGTTGCTCTCGGAACTGGTGTGTAAATGTTTGTTGTTTGTTATTGCTTGGGGTGAGTTGTTGTTAGCATGGAAATATTGAACGAGTCTCAACATAAAGATTTGTCTTATATCTAGGACATCAAAAAAAATCAAGGTGAATCAAGGGAGCCACGTGGTAATGGATTTAGTTCAACTTTACTAATAGAGATGTAACGGCCGACAATTTTTTATGTCGATCCTTTTAACTGATAACCTTTTAGAAAAAAGATTAACACTCACTGGCACGCTTCGAAAAAACAAGAGGGAATTACCTAGAGTTTTTACCATCGAAATGCGGACCACTACATAGTGTCTTCTTTCCCATGTGCCAAAGCAAAACAAAGCAGTTTTGCTATTATCAACACAATTTAGTGACAGTGAAATTGTTAACACCGAAGAAAAGAAGCTACAAATAATTTTACATTATAACAAAACAAAAGGTGTGGTCGACACCGGCGACAAAATAACAAGAGAGTATTCTTGTGTAAGGTCGACAAGAAGATGGCCTTTTAGAATATTTATGGAGATGCTAGATATAGCAGCGCTAAATGCATATTTTTTTATGGATAAAAGAGTTTCCAGAATTGAAAGAAAATAATAGATGTCGCCGTTTTTTTTTTATTAGATAGTTTAGTTTGGAATTGGCTAAGCCTAATATTCTAAAAAGAAAAAATACCCTTAAAATACAACAGCAATATGCCATAGACATAGTCATTTCCGATTATCATCGACTATCACCCGAAGCTACTGTAGAAGATAATGTAAACATTACGCTAGAATACAGATCAAGGAGCACACCAGCGGTGTCTCAAGTGCCATCAAGAAGTTGCAGATCCTGCCCGTATCAAACAAAAAAGAACCTGATTAATTTGTCATATCTGTAAAAACCTATATGTTTATCCCATAGAATAGAGAAAAAAATTGTTTCATATTCTTCTTGCGATATAATGGATACAAACATTTAATTACATTTATGAATTCATAAGTTTTTTGTTTTTATATCCATGATTACTTTTTAAATTAATATTTTTTTATTATTATAATATTGTGTATTTTTGTGAAACTATTGTTACAAAAGTAAAACCTACATTTTTAATACTTATATTAAATTTTTTAATATATACATATTTATTTTATTTGGATCACCGTGTAGTAAAATACATATTGTAGAAGACAGGTATGGAAGGCATGGGGCGCGGGGAGCCGGTTGCTGTTGTCTCAGTCGCTTCACTTCAGTAGCAGATCGTACACTGGCCTAATCAGATGTATCTTATGCGTCTGTACGCTGTTGTTCGTGATGACCAATGTTTTTTTTCTCATTTTTAGCACTTTTACACAATAATTGATGTATATATATATATATATATATATTCCCTTATACACATATCAACTATTATTTTAATGATTAATATAAGTAATAAATGTAAAATATGCATATTTATCAGATTTTAAAATCGCAAAAAAGTCCATGTTTTCTAGGAGTGTGATGGCCAGTAACCATAGTTACCTAATTCTACATTACATATTCGGATTCATTATTTACATATTCGGAGTAATTCGAAACAAAGATTGAGCGAAATTGAAATCTATAACTGTGGAAAAAAGACTTATGGACTTATCATAGATTAGATTATCCTGCCAGTTTTTCTCAAAACAACTCATTTATCATGAATACATTGAAAAAGCTTCATTCTAAAAAAATAACTGAATTAATAGATTGAAGCTATGAGAATCTAATAGAATAATGTATGAAATACATTTTATGATTTCCCTCTCAATGTTCAGGGTTCAGTTTAATTTATCAAGTAGCCATATGAAAATATTATATTCACCTTCATTTTTTTATCTTGACTGGCAACAATGAGGAAGTTTCCACTTGGATGAAAAGACAACTGAGTGATTCCGCCATCATGCGCCCTGAAAAAATGAAAACAATTAAAATGAAGCATTTAACATGTTAACACATAGCATATTAATTTATATGATGAAGGATGAAAATTGAGCTGCAGCAAAATATTTTACAAATATTATCTCTAAAATTTAATACGAACTTTAAAATGCACTTTGTGTTTCTGAAGTTAATATATAAAAATTATGATAACTTACCGATAATGTTGAAGAAGACAGTGTTTTCTCACATCATACAGCTTAACAGTGCCATTGGATAGCCCGACTGCAAAATAAGACCCAGATGGGTGCCACGCTACATGTGTTCCATATCCCTTTAACTCTTCGAAAGTGTGAATGCAATGGGTATTTTCTGCATCCCATAGCTTGACAGTCTTATCGTCAGAGCAGGACGCGATCATGCAGCCGTCTGGAGAGAATCTGGCACAACGAACCCAGTTCTTGTGCTGTACGTATGACTGCAGAAACTTTCTCCTATGTACTGTCCAAAGTTTAAGGGTTTTGTCATCTGATGCAGTGATAAGCTAGAGCAAGAAGAAACATGTACGATTTCCACTCCATGTACTTGAAAGGCCACTTACTGTTTTAAGTCCCCAATTTTTATTGTTGCTCGCGAGCTTCTTAACGGCTCAAGGCTCAATAATACATAAGTCAAAAGAATATTTTTTTTAATCACGAAAACATCATGTTCATACATTTATTTTTTCTATCACGTACTTATTTATAAAAATATTACATGATTTTAAAAATTAAGTACAATAAGCATACAACAGATTTTATTACCTTGGTTCCTGTAGGCGAAAAGTCAACAGAACGCACTGTCTTTGAGTGAGCTCGAAATTCTCCACATTCTCCGCGGACAGTAGGAACCCATAAACGAACTGAACAGTCTCGAGATGCAGAAGCAATCAATTTACCCGAAGGAGAAAATCTTGTATCTAGTACTGCGTCTCTGTGACCCTGGAACCTATAGCACCTTAAAGATGACTGGAAGTTCCAAAGCTAGAAAATAAATATACAAATATCAAAAAAGATGTATATGATCAATACTTTATTTTTTTGTAGAAAGATACGATAACAAATTTACCATAATAGAGTGATCAAGAGAGCTAGACGACAATTGATTGGTAGAAGGATGAAAGGAAATTGAAGTTACAGAGTCCTTATGTCCCTTAAATTGTCTTTCTAAAGTTGGGTCGGTCTCCATTGTAGTGTTTTAATACTTACGTACCGGAAAAATTAAATTTATTAGAATCTGGTTTTAAAAAATTAACGTTTTGAGTATTTTAACAACTTTCGGATTTCAAACTCAAATTGTCATAGCAAACATTTGCAAATAGCAACGTTTATAAGTAGAGCCAACATTTAAAATCTATATATAATAATATATTACAGTACCTACATAGCCTATCGACGTATTTTAAAAGCATTTGAGTTGGTTTACAAAAAAAAAAAAACCTCAAATATATTTACATTTACTTATGAAATAGTCATCTAATGATTAAATTTCGTAATATTTAGTATTTAATTTTTTAAAGTTATGAAGTGTTTACTTGCCCAATATATTTTTTGAATAAAGAATTGTGTAGGGAAATTGGTAACGTGAAATTATAACATTGTGGTAACATTGTTCCGAGCTTAAAGTGGCACGAGGCGTTCTTATGTTTTTAACGACGAATTATTGTAAAATTTTGGTAAATTAAATTGTAGTGTTATTTAATAACTTGAGAAAAAATAGTAACGTGGTTTTACATTGAGTTTTTCTACTTTTACACAATTTTCTCGCGTCTACGTTGACATCAACCGCGAATTTACACATGGCGATGTTTTGCAGCTGCTTATTTCTGTGGCCGGCGTGATTTTGAAGTTTCTTTCGATATATCAATATGATATAATATTACATCAACAGTAAATTTTAAATTGAGAATTATACGCGTTAGATTTATGTGTTATCCAAATCTGAATGGAATCCATGATTGTGAAATGCTAACTTTTTGTGTCTGCCTTTAATTTTGTTAGCACAATTAGAACAATTTAATTAGAAACAAAATAGCCTGTGTTAACGATGAGATAATTCGTGTGGAATAGTATTGTTCCCATGAAAGATTTTAAACATGAAAAGTTAAAAAGAGCTAAGTAGCAGATTAGTTCATTTTCTGTAAAATTCCACAAATTTGTATATTGTTTGTGCAGATATACAAAGAGGAGTAACTCAGAGAAATGAATGGTGTGGAGTCGGGGTCGTGTGGTGGTGCCGAGGGAGCCGCGTTGGCTGAGGAGCTGGCAAGGGCTGTGGAACTGGCCATGAGTCCCACTGCCTCGCAGGACATCAGGCTGCAGGCATACAATGCTTGTGAGAGGTCAGTGGAACATTCTTAAATCATTAACAGTAGCTGATGTAATATTACAACATACTAGTATTATCAATTGTCATCTCAGTCTGAATCAATTGTTGCACGAGATTCATATAATTGGAATATGTGCACAAAAAAATTAGCAGTTTTGATTCTGTTAATGTGCTGCAAGTTATCATATATACAAACATGTCGCTGATCAATTTTATCCTAATGAAATGCTAAAAGCTGCATATTTGGTCAATTTCAAGGTTTTTATTTATAATTCTGTAATCAAATGTGAGTATGACTCATGATGTCATGTTTACATTTCTTCTATATATTATACATTTATTTTTCTTCTAGTTTTTACACCCAGTTTATTTAAAGAAAATTTGAATGCGTCAAAAATGTCAGCCCAAGTTGCTTTGTCATCTCATAACCTTTGAAACAAAGTAACACGAGGATTATTTAATTTTATTAATTAGGTTATTAGGATATCTATTATTTTCATTTAATAATATAATATAATGTTTTATTATATACGATTTTTTAAATATTAGACATGTCTTACTCTTGTTGCAACTTTAATTAATTTCCTGCAAATTGACAACTCTCAATGAATTTTTGAGTTGTCAAAGTATAGAAAAATAGTGAAATCCATAATATATATTTACCTTTGTACATACACTTTGACTTATAACATATCTGTTGTAAACAAAATATTACAAGCTTGGAAATGAGGACAATGCAACTGCAGCATGAAAATGATGCAACATCAACAAGGTCAATAAAATAGCTTCAATGAATGGAGGTGACAGGTATGTGACAGCAGTGGATATTCAACCAACTTTACAAAATTTTCATCATTATTTTGGCAGATATTTCCTCTTTTTTCAGATATTAATATTTTTGGGTTCATCTTTTATAGACATTGATTCTCGGTATTGGTTCTTTTGATAATTCAGGTGTTTTAAAAATCAAATAAATGGTTAATAATAATAATATACTAAAATATAGAATAAGAAACGCGCCGACAAGCCATAACGGCTCGGCACGATCTAGGAAAATTTGTAAAAAAAAAAAAGGTATTTGATGATTATTCATTTTGCCACCCTATTAGGCGGGATTGAATTTGACATATGAACAATCTGCAAATGTTTTTTTTGCCAAAGGTGGTGGTAAAAAGTTATAGTAAAAATGTACAATGGTCAAATTTACTACTGATCACACAACCAGCCCTGTTAGTTTATTAACAATATCAACTACATATTGGTGTGATATTTTTATATAAATGTTACAAGAGAGAAAGATTTTTATCGAGAGAGACAGAAAATATGAGTTTCATCTCTTTCAATCATTATGGCCTTGGAATTTTAAAATACATTTACATAGCTAACCCTTAATGTTCATCATTTCATTTCAGCTTCAAAGAGGGCTCTCCATGGTGTGCACAGGTGGGTCTGCTCTTGGCAAGCGGGCCGCAATATTCGGCTGTGGTGAGGCACTTTGGGCTACAGCTTATGGAGCACACTGTTAAATATCGCTGGAATCAAATATCGCAGCCTGAGAAAATCTTCATCAAGGTCAGTGCATTTTTTGCTTCAAATTGAAATATATTGCAGGAAAAAAATTATATTACAAAAATTTTTGTTTTTTACGCAGGAAAATGCAATGAAGTTGGTGTGCAGTGGCGGCTGGTCTGCCAACCACATGAACGACGCACTGGCCCGGGTGGTGGTGGAGATGGCCAAGCGGGAATGGCCCCAGCAGTGGCCGGCGCTTCTCAGTGAGCTAAGCGAGGCCTGCTCCCGTGGGGCCCGCCACACAGAAATCGTATTGCACGTGTTACTCCGGCTAGTGGAGGATGTGGCCACCCTGCAGGTAGTGTTGGATTCTCTCAATTCTTAATTATTCAGGGCAGAATATTCTACCATTTTATTTGTGGGAATTTAGAAATTTTAAGACAATTGTGATGACAATTATTTATGTAAGGGATAAATTACCTGCTTTTTTTTATATTGATTGATTTAATGTTGAATTTTTTTTATGCAAATTACCAAAAATAATTATTTTTAAGTATAAATTTTCACTTACACAAAATCACTCCATTGAAACTTATGTATTGAATTTTTTATTTAAAATAATAATTAAAGAATTTCATAATACATAGTAGATAATAAGGGTTTTTTTTAGCAGTGATTCTAACATCATTTTTTGCCCAGAAACTGTTATTAGACTCGGATGTAAAATTTTTGGAATATTTTTTAAGGAGTGAAATATACATTATATTAATATTTTACTAGCAGAGAGCAATCGGCTTCACCAACTGCTCTTGCTAGGTAGTGTGGTGGCCGCTTCGTAGCCAACATTGACTGATGTCACAACCGATTTTTCCATAAAACTTTTAAATATTGAAATCATTTTTTATTTCCAAAAAAGGGAAATGGTGGTGAAACGGGATGTAGGAAGGGTGATAGGAATTTGGTATAGGAACAACAATAAGGGCTCAAGGACCAATCAGGAAGCACGACTTACCTGGATTTTCTCTGCTGTAGTGACAGCTCTCCTGAACTTCAGGAACAACTTCGCTGATTCGCATGATTCACTGTGAACGCAATAGTAGTTTCGGCACGCACTGCGAAAACCGAAACACACAATAGCAACAGTAACTGTATAAAAAAACAGAGCAGTGCAATAAGCTCGTAGCAGGACGATCACACTTCTTGACAGTTCCAAGTTCATAGGCAACAACATACAGAAAAGTCGTGCTCTGAGGTATAGGGGGGGAACAGATTGGTAAAATCAACGTAATGGAGCATACGCGCATGGCGATTCATGGATCTGTCGTAAATATTGAATACCAGATATTATATGAGTGTGACGAGTTATATTATACATGTGACAGGTTTCAAGGGGTTATTATGACTTTTTAATGGTTTCAGACTCTGGAGTCTAATCAGCGACGGAAGGACATATACGCAGCTCTCACCAGTAGCATGGCGGAGATATTTGCTTTTTTCCTTCGCCTCATTGAACTTCACGTACAGCGCTTCAGGGAGACCACACTGCAAGGGAACTATCCCATTGCTGCTGAACACGAACGAGTTGTGCAGGTAATATCAATAAATATTTTCATTTGATCTCAGTATGATCGTGGAACCCGAATTCTACATTTTCCCACGATTCAATTTTGAATTAATGAACGATTTTAGTGACTGGGTGGTAAAATAATAGTGTTTTTGAACGACTTACAATTAGTGAGGTTATCGCTACTACAGATGGAAGAGCAAGGGGGCCACCGGCCTCGGTACCCTGTAAGCCAAACGGTCAAAGTCTGCACTTGAACCCATTTTTCAAATAAATGTGCTTGCTCACTGACTTTTAATACAGCATTGTTTTGATGCTTTTATTATTGTTCAATGGATTTCATGTATGCATTTGTGATCAAGCATAATTACTATATTCATTCAAATAACAAAACTATTATACTGAATGTAGATTTCTCTAAATTTACACTCCCCCCCCCCCTTTGTTTTTTACACATTTTAATTCCAATTTTTCCGATTTCCGAGCAAATAAAATAAAGTGATAAATGTAAAAATTAAAAATGTTTTTTATATTTTTCAAATTCCTCATTACCAGGTTGTCCTCATGACACTTACGGGCTTTGTCGAGTGGGTCTCCATGAACCACATCATCAGCCAAAATGGTCGCCTGCTGCAGATTCTTTGCATTTTGCTGAGCGATGAGGCTTTTCAGTTGCCGGCCGCCGAGTGCTTGTTGCAGATCGTTAATAGAAAGGGACAGGTCAGTGCATATCTTTGATCACCAAACAGCTACAGCATGTTTACAATCTCCGTGAGTTTTTTCTTACATGCTTATTTTATTGTCCAGGTGAAGGAACGTAAGCCATTGATGATTTTGTTAAGTGAAGACGCCATCAGCTGCATCCACAGGGCGGCCTTAGTTAACACAAATACTTTGGATGAAAAACATTATTTGTTTCTGAAAAAATTAACTCAGGTATTTATGCTAACAATAATGATATAAAATATTGATTATTCCAATCTGTAGTACTTTACTTTCTATAGTCGTACAAAGGTGGCCGACTTTTTTGGAGTTCTCACAATTCTATTTACATTTTTCAATGTCATGGAGGATTTGCAGGCAATGACAATTTAGCTAGTTCTGACTTTTCTGACAACTTCTTGGACTCATATAAAAACGATGGGAGAAAATGAGACATGGTATAAAAAATATTACTTCAGATTTTTGCAATTTTTGATATTATAACATTGATTTGAAACATTCATATCAAGATTCATGTTCCATTATTGTGGTAGTGAACCAGATAAAACACTTGGTTGGTTTCCCAGGTTCTGGCGGGCATAGGCCAGCAGTTGTCATCTCTGTGGGGTCGCGAGGAAGGTGTTACAGAGCGCCCGCCACACTTGGGTACATTTCTGGAGAGCCTACTACTGTTCAGCGCGCATCCTTCATTATGCCTCGCGCACACGGCCTCCTCTGTGTGGGCTGCACTGTTTAAGCACGAGCACGCGCAGCGGGATCCAGTCCTGTTGGCTTTTGTGCCGCGCTGGGTAACTGCTACTGCACCCAAGCTACTCAAGGTACATATTTATATTCCTATAACATTACAGTAGACTCAATTTTCCGGGATCAGATTAATCGAGATGGTTTGAATTTCGAATGACACTGAAAAAATATTTTTTGGAAAAGAAAATGTTCCACATTACTCTTAATGGCAAAATAAGTGTTTAAAGTTGAGCACGTACATCAGTTGTCCGTCATGGCCGTCAAGTGATCTCTCAAAATATTAATTTTATTTTTAGTGGGGTTAGTTACATCCAGTCACCATTATCACTTGTTTATAATAGAGCGCAGTAAATGATGACAGAGGCAAGGCCTGCTGTCTGCTGTCAAGGGTGCCACAATAATAATTTTATTTGCGCAGCCGAAACAAAATATTTTTATGACAAATTAAAGTTGTAGGGCGTTTTTAACACATTTTCTGTATGATTAACATTGTTTAAATAGAGTTCAAATAACATTCAAGGTTAAAAATTAAGCAGTGATTAGGCTAAAAATTATCTGTGTGAGAATTCACCTCTAAGTTTCAAGCATTAATAATAACTGAAGATCTTATTCCGGAGCAAATTTAAATCTTTGATTATTATTGGATGTGTCACAAAATTTGCGGCAAATTGATGCCATTGAGCAATCGGCATGTAATTGGCTTCATTCAGACCAAAATGTAACTAACTGATCAAAGAGTATTAAATGTAGATATTTTACAACGTTAATCAATCACGCTGTCTGCGAAATTTAAACCATAGAATCATTTCTTGACTATCTTGAGCAGTACTTGACAGCACTCTTGCCAAAAAAATGATGTAGATGAATATTGGAAATATACACAAACCAGCAAGGGACAAACAAACAATCCTCTTTAACCCAAAGAAAGCCCACGTCGGAAACTTACGACAGAGAAAGAGACAGCGATAAACGTCAGAATGTCACGTTGGCTATCTTTATTCTATGGCTGACACCCATGTGACAGTGCATAGCGTCAGTGAATGACACTTGATATCGGATTTTAAACCAAATTATTCTTTCCGGTAGTGATATCATACGGTGACCCATAGAAATATTATTCAACTCAAGAACACCATGAATTATGTCTAAAATCAAGTGTAAAAATCATAATTTTTCCTCCATACAAAATTGACAGTTGGCGCTCACTGCCAGTGATTTATACGAAAATGATCGCAATTTCAATACATTTGAAAATCTAACACACTCTCATATTCACGTCAAAGTGCTGATATTTTTTCGTTTTACAGTTATCAAAAACTTTTTTGATTTTATTTTTACAAAATGGCGAAGGGTGACTTTCGTTAATGGAGATATTGCCGACTTTTTAGACATGCTCGTTATTACTGCAGAGTCTGAACGACGTAATAAGTTAGAAAGTACATATCTGGAATGTTCCAATTTGGTAAAGTAAGGAAGGGGTAATGACTTATCTAACTGATTTTATTTACCCCTAAATCAGTTAAATAAGTCAATTGTACGTGGTTTGAAAATTGCCTTAACCGCCAAAACAGCTGTAATATATAATAATGCTTACATAAACTAGCAGAACTCAATAATAATATTTATTATAATTTGACTTTTTAAATTTAATTAAAAATAAATGATGCACAGTAATACATTTAACCATTTGAAATATAGTTAGGACCATTAGCAGAACACCTTTGATGTTGTATGTATGTGCGTTACATATTATTTGAAGGGCACAAATATTGCAGTATTTTATATTGTGCACTGGAGACTGCAATCATTTTGGGAATATTGTATCATGTCTTAATTGAGACTATCATAATGATTCTGTATTATTTTTAAAATATTTTATTAATGAATCAATAGTTAATCTTTCTATAGGACAATATTTGATGACTTTCCAGGTTTCCTATCCAGAGTCACGTCCAGTTGGGGTGACCCTGGACACAGCCAGCTACGCAGCTATAGATTTTGACTGTGAAAATGAATTCTCCATGTATTTCTGCCGTTGCCGAACAGATTTCTTGGATAATTTCAGGTTATTATTTTTACTATGATACATATTTGTGAGTGATTCATTATGTATGAAGTCAAATTAAATTATATTGCTTAGTTGTATAAGTTATGGTCTGCATAGTATTATTTTTTATGTATATATTTTTTTAAATACATTAAAAACAATAGTGGGATCCGTGTAATGGGCGTGTAAGGGGAAGTGTTGGGGAAAAACTGTTAATCCGAGTTATAATAAACCAGAATATGAGAATGAGAAAATGCAAACGTTAGCAAATTGTTTCATATCAGAATGTTCACGTGCGTGAAGTTTAAATGGTTTATTAATGTCATTAATTTTACCATTCCCTATTAGCTGTAAATCAATTCAAAATTATCATTTAAATGTAGATATATTTTTTACTCATGGCACTGTACAGTCGTCTACTGCTGAATCTGTTGCTAGTATAATTTTTGTTATTATTACAATATAAAAGTATATCGATTTGTTTAATTATTTTATGGATAGGGAATGAAATAATATTAATTATATCTTAATAATAATGAATTCACAACATATTATTGAATTGCTATGACAAAAAAAATCAACCTTTACCTGTGTACGGCATATAATACGCCCACTTTCCAATGCTTTGAATACTTTCAATCAACAACACAGGCATTGTTTTAAAATAAAATTTAACCCTCGACCACTAGACGGATGTCTTATTGCTAAGTCGAAAAGCACGTCGGCTTGCTCTCCAAAGGCTCGATTTCAAAAGGTTCATAACCAGAGCCATCAGCTATAAGTAATATTTATTAAGCTTACCGTGTAGTGTTTCATGCTGTATAATAATATTAATATTAAAGATGTGAAAAATTATTATCTCAGACAAGCGACGCTGATAGCACCGCTGGTGACATTCAGCTACGTGGACCAGTGGGTGAGGGTAGTGTTGGGCAAAGCTGTCTCACATCAACACAACACGGATGGAAATATTCACCATCCCGTCTATCTGGAGTGGGAAGCTTTGTCCATTGTAAGTACTCTACACTTTAATTCTAATATGTCATTTTACAAACATAAATGTATCAAACACATTGTCCTATTTTTGTTTATTTCACATGTAGACAACTACCGTTCATTTGTAAAATATTTACACCTTGTAAAGTATGTATAAATATGATTATTATATACTGAAATATTATTGGATTTTTTAAAAATTCTAATTTTTTTTTGTCTTATTCCAGCTCCTAGAGAGTGTGTTGTCCCGTATTCTACAAGTGACGGAGCGACCTGGTGTGGCGTCAGGCCTAGCCCTGCTGGAGATGTGTCTGGCTCTCGAGCCACAGGACCCGCTCCTGCTTAGCCTGCTGCTATCTTTCATCTCTGCTCTCTTTGTGTTTCTCACCATGTCTTCGTGCCAGATCACTCAAGGTATGCTCACACACCAAAGTTTAGAAAGTTGATTTTGGTTAGTCTCGAGCTATATTTTGTTAATTGTAATTACCATTTGCAACTCAATATACATAATATGACAATAGAACATGTATTGACTTCCCCCAGTAATTTTTTTTATAGAGCCCTCTTGGGCCCCGGAAGGACCCACCCTTTCCTGGAACTGTTGTAGGAGTTTGAAACTCCTTTTATCGGTTCCATGCTACAATGCTGTACTAACACAATTTTAAACTATTTTAATATAAGAGCAAAACTGAGACTAATGATTAGTCTTAATGATACGTGTTAAAGCAAAGTTACGTGCAAAATTAATCTAATCATCCGGTGCCCTTTTAAGTGCTGTCTATTTTTATTGTAATAATAGATACATGCAAACAATATAAACATAAAATATAACAAAGATTACCAGAAGAAGCAAAAACAAATATCATATGAACTAGTTACACAAAAAAAAAAGTCCTAGGGATTGCCTCCAAACAAATAATATAATTAGAGGCAGTGGAACAAGACAGCCATTTAAGGGCCAGGCATTTAGACTCCCAAAGGGAAAATAACAAGATAAAATTACGACTTGAGTCTCGCCAATCAAGGCGCAGGCTAACAATATTATGCCCACTTTCTGCAGATGATCAATAGATACAATATTAGAGACAGAGTTCCCGATGAATGAAAGCATTCGACACCGAATCAATTTAGTAAACTATATGCATGAGATGTTTGAAATTGCCCTAGTAAAATTTGTTACAAAAACCGCTTCAGAAAATTTTGTAACTTTTTTATGTAATCTCACTTTACTTTTGTCTTGAGTTTTAATTTCACCTTTGTTACCACGAACCTCTAAAATCAAAAAGGTTTTGGAGATACCGAGTATCCCGGTTTCTTCCACCAGTCCCAGTGCTCTGCCAGCATGCTATTCCCCTAATAGACTGATTTCAAATTGTCATAAATTTTTGATATGTTTTATTATTTATTCATTCTTAACACCAAATTTTAATTTTGTTTAAAAATTCATCTCATTGATTTCTTGGCAGTGTATCCTTTGCCCGACACATCGGTTGTTTTTCTGCCAGGGAGATTTAAAATTTAATTTATTTTACTGAATTTATTAATATTTTTGTACCAAATAAAAAACATCCCATGCAGGGGTGGTACTAATACACATGAGTAAGACATGAAACATGTTTTTTGATATTCAAGCTTGTAAGTTCTATTTATGCCATATCAATCCCTGTAAATGTAATATACTTACCAAAACTTGATTTCTAGGGAATTGCGTGGCTATGTCTGGAGTGAATCTATTGCCACGTGTTTTGGACAAGATATTTGGGGCCCTCGTCTACACGGGCTGCGGACCTGGGGAGGAAGATAGCAAGGGTGCGCGACCGCGAGCCGTACGGAATGTACGGAGACACGCTGCCAGTCTGTTGGTGAAGATAGGACACAAATATCCCTTGCTGTTGCTACCCGTGTTCCCTCGCATACATGGCACGGTGAGGCGGCTGTGCCAGGAGCCATCGCAGCTGAGCACCATGGAGAGGATCACACTGCAGGTAATATAATATAAAATACGGAAGTCCACATTTTGCCACTTTTGAATTAAAATTTAAAAAAATTTACCTTTTATTACATTAGTAGATGAATCACCATATGTAGTTCACAAATACCAAAGACTGATATTACAAAGTTAGAAATTTGCACAATCAAGTCCTACATTTAATCATCACATAACATTTAATGACATATGATAAATTTGTATTTCTCCAAAGGAAAATTTCCAAATGTTCTAAAGAGCGCAATTGTTAAACCCATCTTTAAATCAGGAGAAAAAAATAATCTGGGTAATTATCAGCCAATTTCTCTTTTGAGTACACTGTCTAAAATAATTGATAAAGCGGTTATATTCCTAACTAGAACAACAAAATATGTTGTCAAAAAATCAGTTTGGCTTTAGAACAGGTAAAAGTGCCTTAAGGGGCGGCAACTTTCATTTTTCCAGTTTGAATTTCGAGATATTTTGCATACCCTTTCAAGATGAGATAATGGTTATTTCTTTTACAATATCAAATAAACATAAAAGTGCGTTATTTTTTACGTAAATATTGCTAGAGTGAAAGGTATCAATAGAAAAGGACAAGTATGCAATTGTTGGTTCTCTTAAATTCCTAAAACTATGTATCAGAAAATAGCCATTTCTTCAGCATTCATAATATGTACATATGTGTTGCCATTTGAAATTATCAAGCAAAAATTAAATAATTTGTTAAAGTTCTCACCTAAGAATTGTTATGTTTGTACCATGAAGAATTATTATGTTTATGATAAAAACCATTGTTTGTGTCGATAAACATATGATTTTAAAATACAGTAAAACCGCGATATAACGAAATCCAAGGGCCCAAAAAATAAAAATTCGTAATAACGAATTCCCACATATAACGAAATAAATTTAAAAAATCCTACTATATATTACGCGCCGTCGCAAAAAAATGTTGCGCGGCTTCAAAAAAGATCGCAAATTCTGCAAACAAAGGAGGAAGAAGGCCGTAGGGAACTGAATACCTACATATTTTTAGTAGTTTTGTTATTATAACAGATAATCAAAGAAATTAAATTAAGAAAAGAACCTATTCAACACCAATTGGAAGATATTTTTGTAAATTCCAGAATATTGCAAACACAAAACAATATTTTAATTGTGTTTAAATGTAGAGCCGCTTCAAACATAGTTTTGGGCATGAAACATAAAGAATAATTCAAAAATAAAAATTTGACAGTTGAATCGCGGCATTTTTATAAAATGAGTCGTATATAAATGACGAAGGTACTTACCGGTAACGGCGGCAACCACTTCAAAATATGATACTATGAACCCATGAAGAAGTTTGAATTGTTTTACTACCTTGTCGGCAGACCGCCGCGCACCGCCGAAAAGGCCATTAAACCGTTCGCATACGGCAGATGCAGCGGCGCGGCTTTGTAAGTGCGAAATAATATTTTCATCTTTTAACATTTTTTTATTTCGTTATAAATTTACGTAAATATATTGGCATTTTTTCGTACTGGACAAAAATGATTTTGTTATAAATATTAACGGGATTTCGTTATATAAATGCATTTTTGTATGAAAAATTGGTTTTAGGGACTAAATTTCGATTTTTTTTTCGATATACGTCATTTTTCGCTATATCGGGTTTCGTTATATCGCGGTTTTTACTGTATTACAATTTTGCCCCGATTTATAAGGAAAAAATTTATAATATTATATAATAATATTAATATTAAATTTATATATTCTGATAAATAATATTTGTGAAGAGAAAACTAATTATGCTAATATTATATAATATTCATACTCCGGTTGTAATAAAAAAAACTGTTTTTTTTTAAAATATTTTTTATTGTTTTAATAAATTACATATATATTTAATATTAAAATATAAATGAAAATATGACAAAAGTATTATTCACTATTAGTTGTTCATCGAGCATATTATTGTTCTTCAGAATTTCGTTGTTTTTTCTTTACACGTATTCAAAACAAAATTTGATCCACACATATTACACTTTAAACTGAATTTAGAAATAAAACCTTACATTCCTTCACATATTCAATATTCATTCCTGTGCACCCAAACATTGATTTGTGGGAGTAAATTTGACTAATTTGAGAAAAGAATTGGTGTATGTCGACCACTCTTTTGCCATCCAATTTAGGAACTTCACACGAGTCCACACATTCAATACTCAGTTCGGAAACATCCTGAAAATAATTTATAATACAGTAAAACCGCGATATAACGAAACCTGATATAGCGAAAAATGACGTATATCGAAAAAAAAATCGAAATTTAGTTCCTAAAACCAATTTTTCATACAAAAATGCATTTATATAACGAAATCCCGTTAATATTTATAACAAAATCATTTTTGTCCCGTACGAAAAAATGCCAATACATTTACGTAAATTTATAACGAAATAAAAAAATGTTAAAAGATGAAAATATTATTTCGCACTTACAAAGCCGCGCCGCTGCATCTGCCGTATGCGAACGGTTTAATGGCCTTTTCGGCGGTGCGCGGCGGTCTGCCGACAAGGTAGTAAAACAATTCAAACTTCTTCCTGGGTTCATAGTATCATATTTTGAAGTGGTTGCCGCCGTTACCGGTAAGTACCTTCGTAATTTATATACGACTCATTTTATAAAAATGTCGCGATTCAACTGTCAAATTTTTATTTGTGAATTATTTTTTGTGTTTGCAATATTCTGGAATTTACAAAAATATCTTCCAATTGGTGTTGAATAGGTTCTGTTCTTAATTTAATTCCTTTGATTATCCATTTGCTTATCTGTTTTAATAACAAAACTACTAAAAATATGTAGGTATTCAGTTCCCTATGGCCTTCTTCCTCCTTTGTTTGCAGAATTCGCGATCTTTTTTGAAGCCGCGCAACATTTTTTTGCGACGGCGCGAAACATATAGTAGGATTTTTTTTATGTATTTCGTTATATGTGGGAATTCGTTATTACGAATTTTTATTTTTTGGGCCCTTGGATTTCGTTATATCGCGGTTTTACTGTATTATTATTATTAGTATTTAGTTATCAGTATTTTTATGTCTGAAATATTAAAATATGTGTTTAGTCATTTAAATGACTATAATAAATATATTTGTATCAATCAGACAGGTCTGTCATGTATTATTCTTTTGATAAAATTATTTATCTTTAAAGATATGTATTTCCAATAGAAAATAATTTGTCTGCATTTTTGACCTTAGGCATCTTGAGTCACAGGAGGCAGTAATTTCAGAACAATAATGTATATAATAATATATTATGACTTTTAATGAGAACCAAATACAACAAAAAAAATCACAGGTTTGCAAATTTCACGTTGAATCTTGTGAATTAATGGATTTCATGCGCTATCAGATTCTAAAATGCTCAGATCGGTTGACGCATATTTTATTTTAAAATGTATTTATAAATTAATTATAAAAATTATAATCTTTTTTCGTATAAAAACAGCTCAAAACCATACAATTTACAAAAAGAAGCAATTGGTGTCGAGAATAAGTATAATATTCATTAATATTGTAGTCAAAATTTGTATTAAAATGTGTTTTATAGTCAAATTTAATTAAAATCTAACGGAGCGCGGATTTCACGACTGCCATGGCCAGTTTGAACGGCATACTAACAGTGTGAGATATAATTAATAATATCGTATTTCATAAGACTGTAAATATATTTTTTAAATGATTTTTTTAAAAATGATTATTGTTTCTGATATTAAACTTAGTTTTAAATAGTAGTTGAAGCCTCAAAGCATGTGAGTAAATATAGTATATTATTTAAAAACGTATGTTTTTACTAAAACAAAGTATTTTAAAAACGTATGTTTTTACTAAAACAAAGTATTTTAAATACGTCAAAAATTCATCAAATATACTGCAAATTGAATGATTTATAACTATTCATTTTTAACATTTTTCTAATTTGGTTTCCTACAGATATGTCTCCGTAATCTTGGCTTCAAGATTATAAGAAAATATATTTCGTTTATGCATTAATTTAGCATATTGAGTCAATTTCGTACCATGCCTAAAATGCATCTAATGGTCACGGTCTTTCTTATAATATTTGTATCGTCTTAATTATGGCAAATAACATTCAGTTTATTAGTTTTATATTAATGTAAAGGTCCAATCTAAGTAATAGTATGGCATGTTGTACAAGGAATAGATGTTTCTTTTACGAAGATTTAGTAATTTAGGATCAAAGAATTTAAAAGACTGTGGCGAAATAATATACATGACAAGGTCTAATCTAAGTAATAGTTGAAAAAAAAGTCAAATCTATTGAATAACTTCTGATATAAATGATTAATAAAAACCCACATTTTCGTAAAAAACGCGAAAATTTGAATTATTATTGCTACAGTAAAACCGCGATATAACGAACCCCGATATAGCGAAAAATGACGTATATCGAAAAAAAAATCGAAATTTAGTCCCTAAAACCAATTTTTCATACAAAAATGCATATATATAACGAAATCCCGTTAATATTTATAACGAAATCATTTTTGTCCCGTACGAAAAAATGCCAATACATTTACGTAAATTTATAACGAAATAAAAAAATGATAAAAGATGAAAATATTATTTCGCACTTACAAAGCCGCGCCGCTGCATCTGCCGTATGCGAACGGTTTAATGGCCTTTTTGGCGTCAAATTTTGGCAATTCAAACTTTTTCTTGGGTTCATAGTAGGTTCATAGTCCCATAAAACCATTTGACATAATTCTTGCGGCGTTCACTTGGACATGTTTTACGTACGCATACGCCTCTAATATGTATTGCAATCCCAGACCCAGACAGCTGGAAAATACAAAAATTAACAGGAATACGCAGAATGTTGCAGTATGTACTTATTGGGAATATCAGTCTCAGTGTAAGGTCTGTAGAGTTAAGTTTGTTCCGTTTTTAACGCGATTATTGCATGACCGAACTGAATATTTACATAAATTCATTTTCGTTTGACAATTGTTTTCGTGTGAACTCGTCAATAATACAAATAATTCTTTAAAATACTTTATGGACTATTTTTTGTGTTTCTATTAACTATTGTTTTCGTGTGTTTACTGCTATGCATACTAGTGTAGTGTAATTTATTATTTAAAGTACATTTCATAATATTTTGTGAAACCTTAAAATGGCTTCAGTACGTGATAATTCCCGCAAAACTTTAACCATGGCACAAAAAATAATGATATTGAAAGACATCGACAACAAAGTGGACAGTAAAGGCAAGATAGCCGTAAAATATGGTATTCCGGTTTCGTCTCTCTCCACAATTTTAAAAAATCGGAAGAAGATTGAAGATGCGTTTGATAGATGTAAGGCGAGCGGTTCCCAACAGCGTGTACGGCCTGCCAAATATGAAGAATTGGAAGAAAAACTGTTCGAGTATTTCTCCCAAATCCGATCAGCGAATATATCTACTTCTGGTTTAATGCTTATTGAGAAAGCAAAGTCGTTGGCTCATCAGATGGGAATTGATTTTAAGGCATCTAATGGGTGGTTAGATCGCTTTAAAAAGCGACACAACATTGTTTGCCTCGCGGTTTGTGGCGATTCCCAAAAAGTTGATGAAGAAGAAGTTTCGAGCTGGATAACAAACAATCGGCATATTTGGGAGAAATACGACGCAAAAAATGTTTATAACATAGATGAAACTGGTGTGTTTTATAACATGATGCCAGATCGGACACTAGCTCTTAAAGGAGAGAGATGTCATGGAGGAAAACGTAGTAAGGAACGCCTGACGGCCGCGTTATGTACAAATATGGACGGATCCGATAAAGTAAAGATCACAGTCATCGGAAAATATAAAAAACCACGATGCTTTAGAGGCCTTACTTTTAGCAGTTTTCCCGCTGTTACTTATTGCCATAATAAAAAAGCGTGGATGACGCGGGAAATATTTAAGAGCTTTGCTATTACGATGCAGAGAAAAATGGCAGCACAAGATCGTAAAATATTGATGATTTTGGATAATTGTTCAGCACATTACGCACCGGAAATTGTTGCGCCAAATATAGAATTTCTGTTCCTACCTCCTAATACTACGAGTGCTCTCCAACCGCTAGATCAGGGAATAATACAGAACTTCAAAAGCCATTACAGAAAAAGTTTATTGCATTCCTGTATTATACAGGTAAACAATGGCTGTTCTGTAGAAAACTTAAGAAAATGGACGGTATTGGATGCATGTCGAGCTATGAGTATAGCATGGCAATCGGTAACATCTACAACAATCGCGAATTGTTTTAAAAAGTGCGGGTTTTCTTCGCTGCCCGTAGATGAAATTGACGCCCCTCAAGCGAGTTTAACAACGGGTGAAAGAATTTTGTTGAGATCTACAAGTTACGATGATTTTATTTCTTACGACCATGAAGTGATAACGTCTGCTTTGTATGTTCCCGCGCCTCGCATTACGGTATCTGAGACGAGTGATGAGGACAAAAATGACACATTGAATGAGGAAAGCAATGAAATCTCATTTGCTTCGTTACCGTCAACTTCCGAAGTTTTTCATGCCTTAGATGTTCTCCAACGATACGTATCGGGAAGACCAGAATTACCGGTGGATGCATTTTCCCACTGCGATGCATTGGCTAAAATAATTATACGAGACAGTGAAAGAAATGTTAAAACTAAACAAGGGAAAATAAACGATTATTTTAAGTGAACAATGTTAAAGATCATTTTTAAGTGAACAATTTTATCGATTATATTTTGAAGTGGTTGCAGCCGTTACCGGTAAGTACCTTCGTAATTTATATACGACTCATTTTATAAAAATGCCACGATTCAACTGTAAAATTTTTATTTTTGAATTATTTTTTATGTTTCATGCCCAAAACTATGTTTGAAGCGGCTCTACATTTAAACACAATTAAAATATTTAACCAAACAACTAAAAATATGTATGTATTCAGTTCCCTATGGCCTTCCTCCTCCTTTGTTTGCAGAATTTGCGATCTTTTTTGAAGCCGCGCAACATTTTTTTGCGACGGCGCGTAACATATATGTAGTAGGATATTTTTTTTTTATTTTTTATTTTTTTTTTTTTTTTATTTTTTTTTTTTTTATTTCGTTATATGTGGGAATTCGTTATAACGAATTTTTATTTTTTGGTCCCTTGGATTTCGTTATATCGCGGTTTTACTGTAGTCGCGCCTTAACAGCTGCAGGCTAAAATTTATCCAACAGATGAATAGAACATCAATGGTTAATGGACTTACATTTAACATACAAAAGCATTATGAAAGCCAAGAGTAGTCTAAACAATTTCATCTGAGCATAATTCCTGTCTCGAGATAAAAATCTAATCTCATATACAATGGGAATACAATACCATTACATATTAGGTAAAGCGAAAAGAAATGACCGTTTTTTAGTACAAAGATAAAATTTATTTACAAATAAATTACACATTATTTATTTATTTAAATAATTTCCATCATTATTTACAATGTCTCTTCACAATTTGGGCAACTTTTCGGTGCCTCTTTTGTAAAAATCTGGCTCCTTTGATTTAAAAATGGCATCTAAATGATTTCGGACTTGGTTTTCCGAATTAAAATATACTTAGAAATAAATGGTAATCCGATGGAGTAATATCAGGAGAGTAAGGTGGATGAGGCAGCAGTTCCAAGTTGAGCTCTTTCATTTTATCTTGAGTGACCTCTGCTGCGTGCCGTCTCGCTATATCGTGTTGTAAAATTCGCCGTTGATTATTCACTGATATTGACCAGTTTTTTATTATTAATTCTGCCTTTAATCTGTCTCGTCTCCAGTAACTATCCTTCTTAGAAATGGATTGATTTCATACCTGCTCAATAAAGAAAAACAAATGGTCACTTGTTGATCCGAGGCCGACTGCGATAGATCATGCGGCACCCAAACTCTTTGTCTATGTTTCTTTCCCGACAGTTTTAAGTGATCTTTTACAGTTGACCAGAGACAGCCAATGTCTTGAATTAATTCTTTGATTGTTTTAGGAAGATCGGATTCCACTAATGATTTCAGTACTTCGTCATCGATTTTTTGCGGTCTTACCGATTTTGGTTTATTTTCTAAATTTCTGTCACCATTTTTAAACTGTTTAATCCACTGTCGATACTTACGAATCTTCAGAATATCTCCATAGGTTTCGCAAATGCTTTCGGTGGCTTCTTTGGTTTTCAACCGCTTGTCAAAACAAAAACAATAACACACACCGCAACTGCATCTCTTGACTCTCCGGCCGTGACATTTTTTCTATGGGTGATAATAAAAAAAAATGTATTGAAACCAAAACGGGATAAAAGGAGCTTCAAAATAATACCAATATTGACCTCCTTACTCGACAGGAACCAAGCGCAAACTGATTTCAAAGAGCGCCCTAAAAATGGTAATTTCTTTTCGCTTTACCTATTATATACGGATGACTAAAAATAATCAAAAGAGACCAAGAGACGGTTTACCCTTGCCGAGTATCAACCACAAATTTGGTTTAGATTCAACTACTAGCTGCTGCAAAAATGAATTCTGTAGTTAGATCTGACCCTGATAAGTTCTTCAGCGCTAATTAGTCTTTACAATTGGATACATTTTTACGAAGAAATGTTCATTATTGTTTTGCAGGAAGCTCTTCTTCTAATATCCAACCACTTCTGTGACTACAACCGCCAGAAAGCCCTGATTGGAGAAATCCTGGGCTCATGTGGATCCCACTGGGCGGCCATGTCAGCCCACTTTGAGTCGGCCCCAGCTCTCATGCGATTTGTGGGTCTGGACCGAGCCCCCGTTCCTCCCTCGGCCCTGGACCACAACGGCCAGAACAGGAGTCATCTGTTGCACTGTGTCAACCTGCTGTTGGGTGTCATCAAGCGGTGCGCTTGGCCTGACGATCCCGATAAGTGAGTGCAAGTCCTCAGCGTTTGTCAGTTTTGATTAGCTGTATCTGTGGTTTTTTATGCTTATAAAATGTTTTATAATAACCATAATAAATATGATTACCTCAGGGCATCTCGCGGAGGCTTCAGCGCCGGTATGACAGCAGGGGGTAACCCCATCTGGAGGAACCCGTGCGCCGAGCTGGTGCTGCCCATCTTGCCCCACGTGCTGGCCTTGTTTCGAGCTCTCAACCAGCTTTACGATCCACAGGCCATGCAACTCCTCCATGAGGTTGGTTTCATTTTCTGTACTTCCTGGGCAAATTGTGTATGTATAAGGTCTCGGAAATTTTGGTGTTTTATATGACTACAAGTATGACATGTGTGCAGGGTTACCGCACTGCGTACAACATGCTGGAGGTGGAGCGGCAGAACCTGTTGGGCCAGAACTGGGGGGTGCAGGATCCATTAGATCCCAACATGAAGAGACCGCAGTCTCCCCTAGACCGCATGCAACACTTTCTCTCCACGCTGCATGACTCTTGCTGTCACATGCTCGGGTAACTCTCACGCTGCAATTTATGATTTCTTGCTATCCCCGCCTATTCTCTTTTTGATTTACTTAAGGTTGTGTGATCAGTAGTAACTTTTTACTATAGTAAAAAAATTGTGAAAATGGGTTGTTTGATCATTAGTAAAAAAATATTTACCTCTCGAAAGTACCTCCTGTAGTAAACTCATTTTACTCTTCGATATCCGATAGTAAAAACGATAATCAGTAGTTAAATATGGCAGACTTTTTATAGGTGTTCCAAAAGTCACCTGACACATTGATACTTTCAAAGTTGCAGTACACAACAATTAATCATTCAATATCCCGCTATTTTAGTGATGAGAGTTCGCCTGATGATGATCTCGTTGTTTAAAATCATCGTAAAAATGGATCTTCAGTCATGACGGACTGATTGAGAAGTACGGTACTTTTCACATTGTTCCAAAAGTCATCTGACACATTGATACTTTGAAAGTTGCAGTATGTGACAATTAATCATTCAATATCACACTATTTTAGTGATGAGAGTTTATCCGATGATGATCTCGTTGTTTAATATACATTATTACACATAATATGAAACAAATTCACCACCAAAGTGACAGATATCGAATGCCTAAGAGAAATAATCCATAGATAATGCATAAAAAGCATATTTCATGATTATTAATCGCACCTATAGACATCTCCATCTATGCATTGACAGTAGTAAATTTGATGTAATAACAACTTGCAAAGGATTTTTACTACGGGTGTTAGTAAAAAGTTACTATTGATCACACAACTGGCCCTAAGAGAATCATTTTGTGAATTAAAAAATATTAATACAGTAAAACCTTAGTTTTACGTTCCTCGATTTTACGTTTTCCCGCTATTTACGCCGATAAGTCGATGTCCAGTTTCATCTTCATATATTTACATTAAATATTTCTCGCAATTTACGTGGATAAAATTTTTACATTTCCTCAGTTTTATGCCGAAACATTTTGAAAATTCAACATGCCAACTCTACATTCATTGATTTTTATGTGCGAAATTTTCAATTTCACTCTTTTCTTTCAAAAACTCAATACGCCAATTCTACACGAATTTAAAATTTTCAACATGTCAGCTTTACGATCCCAGATATGTACGTTTATCGTTGTCATGTTTAGTTCCGACTTGAGCGAGTACATATGCTAGTAATGAAGAAATGTAAAAAGAGACACTAAATTACTCAATGTAAGTTTTTTTAATGTTTGACTGATGAGCCTTTTTGTACAAAAATTACTCCTAAAAGTCAGTCATCTATCTGCTACACTGATGCTGCGACACTGGAGTTGTATTTTTGCCGAACGACGGAATGTCACCATTACAATTTTCACTACACTGCCGCATGCCAGTCATGCGCTACCGTGATTTTCTCGCCGTGACATTTAATGTTTCTAAATTGATTTTTTAACGTGTTATATATTGTTTTTATAAGTTTTTCGATGTTCTTTTTTTGATTATTAAATTGATTTTCATTTTGTTTTCACATTACTTGTTGAATTTTTTTGTTAAAATCATTTGACATTAAATATTATTTATATTGTTTTTATTACGTTAGCCTTTTATAATCATTAATACCTAATAAATATCACAACAAAGAAATACTATCGGGTTAAAGATGATTATATTTGAAAAATCTTTGATTTTTGCAATGAACAGGCAAGGATCTTAACATCTCGTGTTCGACTTAACACAATCATAAATCAAGAAGAAAGGCCTCGCGGCGTGGATTCCCGGAATTTCCAATACGATGAAATTGAAACGATATTGTAAAAATGGTTTCTGTCATACCAAATCTTCTAGGATATGATCCAAATGACATTTTCAATGCAGATGGAAACAGGTTTTTTTTTTACGTTTTGCCAACAAAAATATATTTGATGGGGGAAACTGCCTTGGTGGTACATTAAGTAAGCTGTGACTGACCACCGAGAATTATTGGGTGTAGAGAAATTTTTTAATTTAAATTTAGATTTTTTTTTGTAAAGGCCATAATACAAAAAGACAAAGATAAGGCGCAGTTAAAAAGAATAGTCAGTGGTCTAAATCATGTAAATTTTTGAAAATGATCTATGTACACCTTTGCATTTTAAATATTTTACCTACACACATGTTCCCAAGTGGAATGGGTAGAACATAGTCTCTAGTCTGCATTTAAAGTATATGAAATATATATTATCAAATTATTTAAAGTTTTATTTAAGTAGGTATTAATGGTTTTTATTTTCATGAAAAGTTGATTTTTCCACACGGTTTTCTTTTCTTCAGGTTTACACCGAGAAGTGTAAAACTGAGGTCTTACTGTATGTAGATCTTAAAAGAGGCTAATTCATACTCATAATTAGCTCGGTTAGTAGTTATGTGTATGTTAGTAGTTATGGTAATAATGTTGCTTTATAGATCTGCAGGCCCTTCATTGGGTCGAGAGTTATATCAGATGCCGGGCATCGGCCCAGCCCTGGTGCAGTCTGTACTCTGTGGCCTGGAGCACGTCCCCGACTACCGCCTGAGGACCATTGTGCGAGTGTTTTTACGCCCATTTGTCTGCTACTGCCCCCCCTCACACCATGCTGACGTTCTCATGCCCATCATGGCCCATGTGGCGCCATTCAGTAAGTTTTTGTCATTTGCTTATTAACATTTCATTTTCACGATATTTATTTAATTTACAATATTCATTAGTTAAGGGCGCGGTGAGACTTTCAATAATGTTTAAAATTTACCCATTTTTTACAAAAATGTGGGTTTTTATTATTCATTTGTATCAGAAGTTATACGATAGATAAGACTTTTTTTTTTTAACTATTACTTAGATAGGACCTTTACACTCATTTAAAACTAATAAACTGAATATTATATATATTAAGCAAACTTAATAATATACAGTGAAACCCTCTTAATAAGTTCCCCTTTAATAGGTTTTCCCGCCTAATAAAATTACATTAATCGGTCCCGAAAAAGTCCCATACAAATTACGTATTTTTTTATGCTTAATAAGTTTCCCGCCTACGAAATAAAAATATTTATGACAGAACTCAATTTATCCGTACAAAAAAAAACATGTAATACGTTTTTCGCACAAGTAATTTTGTTTGACATTTCTAAAAATGAATGTGGTATTCTTTCAATGGGTGCAATAAAATTAACTCTCTTTAAATGGGTTTTTCCATATATCATAAAAGTTTATCCATTTACAAAAATGGTAATACAGTAAAACCGCGATATAACGAAATCCAAGGGCCCAAAAAATAAAAATTCGTAATAACGAATTCCCACATATAACGAAATAAATTTAAAAAATCCTACTATATATTACGCGCCGTCGCAAAAAAATGTTGCGCGGCTTCAAAAAAGATCGCAAATTCTGCAAACAAAGGAGGAAGAAGGCCGTAGGGAACTGAATACCTACATATTTTTAGTAGTTTTGTTATTATAACAGATAATCAAAGAAATTAAATTAAGAAAAGAACCTATTCAACACCAATTGGAAGATATTTTTGTAAATTCCAGAATATTGCAAACACAAAACAATATTTTAATTGTGTTTAAATGTAGAGCCGCTTCAAACATAGTTTTGGGCATGAAACATAAAGAATAATTCAAAAATAAAAATTTGACAGTTGAATCGCGGCATTTTTATAAAATGAGTCGTATATAAATTACGAAGGTACTTACCGGTAACGGCGGCAACCACTTCAAAATATGATACTATGAACCCATGAAGAAGTTTGAATTGTTTTACTACCTTGTCGGCAGACCGCCGCGCACCGCCGAAAAGGCCATTAAACCGTTCGCATACGGCAGATGCAGCGGCGCGGCTTTGTAAGTGCGAAATAATATTTTCATCTTTTAACATTTTTTTATTTCGTTATAAATTTACGTAAACGTATTGTCAAAATGATTTTGTTATAAATATTAACGGGATTTCGTTATATAAATGCATTTTTGTATGAAAAATTGGTTTTAGGGACTAAATTTCGATTTTTTTTTCGATATACGTCATTTTTCGCTATATCGGGTTTCGTTATATCGCGGTTTTACTGTATTTGAATAGCCCAATAAAACAGTGCCCATACAAAATAAATTCCCAAAATCAACAAAACAGAACCCCTGCCGTCATAAACAATACTTTCAAAATGTACAATGTAATTTTGTTTTATTTCCACTAATATCTACCTTAAAATATTCATAAGTGATTAGGAGGCAAAAAAACCCTTAGAATAAATTCTTAGAATACACAACAATTTACTTAACTCTTACGATGACCCGCATTGAATTGGGCCTCATTTTATGACAAGCTTGTCTTTTCAGATATTATATAAATAAAATAATAAAATATGTAGTACATTGACATTTTTATTTTCATCTCTTTGCTCATATTACCCTAATTATACTCCTATGCCTGAACCTTCAATTTATTTCGGGAATTCCAAGTATCGAAGTGCTTTGTCAAATTTTGAATTTATAATTGTATGAATAAATTGTGTGTAATCTTATGTATACTGAGTGTAACATCATATTTTAGGGGTAGATACATATGTATTAAAAATACGAGTTGAAAATGTTCAAACTACATATGTATTAAAAATACGAGTTGAAAATGTTCAAACTTCATGTGCCTAATCTCAATCATGTCAGAGATGTGTTTAAAAAAATCATAGTTATATGATTATTTTGATTAATTCAAATATTTTATTGATTCTAAATTATAGCTATGTCGATTTATTCTATTTAGGAAGTTAAATATTTTATGTCAGATTAATTTTAATTTCGTTTTATAATTTTTTTTCTACTTTGTTTTGCAGTTTAGGTATTTTACTGTAGTATGAAGGACTATTTTAAAAATAAATAAATTGCTATTTTGTTCTATTTTTTAAAAGTATCTACCCGTGTAATTATGAATGGCGATGAAAATTTTAATTCAGTTGTTTAGGCCTAATTTCTCTCGGGTAATTTTCAAATACATACATATTCGTATAGGTAACTTTTTAAGAATAAATTGTTTTTTTAATATTTTTTTTTATAAATAAAATATTTTCATTCTTAGTTATTCAATTAGATGTTATGTTCAAATAAATCATGGTAAAATTGAAATCACTGTTAATAAGTTTTCCTGCTTAAGAAATTTTTATTTGATGGTCCCATGGAAAACATTAGGAGGGTTTCGCTGTATTAAGAAAATTCAAGCATTGTAATAAAGACTGCAACCATTAGATACATTTTCCGCAACCCACAAAATTGTCTTAATATGGAAAATTCTTGTGTAAAATAAATATTTTTTCTTATAATCTTGAAGCCAAGATTATGTAGACAAATCTCGATTGAGACAAATTAAGGACGTACTTTCATTTTCCAGTTTTAAATTTGAGAAATTCTACACGAATTACATATGCTTTCAAGATCATGTTAATATGTAGTTAAATTCTTATATAAGTATCAGAGAAATGATCAATGAAGGTTTGAATAGAAAGAGATGATAATAAAATTGTTGATTTTCTCGCATTCGATACTAGTGTCAAAAATAACTCGTATCTGGAGTCTTTTCCACGTTTATTCATATATATATGGAATGAAATAAAATGTGTGTTGTCATTTGAATTAATTCTTCACAACACAAATTTTTATTTATTTTCATATATCAATAAAAAGACTCCAGCTATGAGTTATTTTTGACATTTAGTATTGAATGCGAGAAAATCAACAATTTTATTGTCATCTCTTTCTATTCAAACCTTCCTCTCTCGCATGATTTACGTAACAAATAACGTCATTAATCATTTCTCTGATACTTGTTAGAATTTAACTATTAAACAAATAATAAATATCTCATAGAAACAAAGCTATTTTTTAAAAATAATTATATTTAATGGAAACTATATAGAAGTATGGGTAATTACAGGGCTTACGACCTGTCTTCGCCTGACTTAAGTGATATTTATATAAATATAACGTTCATAAGCCCTGTAATTACCCATACTTCCATATATTTTCCATTCAATATAATTATAAAAAATAGCTTTGCCTCTATGAGATATCTATTATTTGTTTAATAACATTGCCTTTGTAGGTGAAAATCCAGTAATTGTGTGCTCTTGGACATATTCAAATATTGTTATTCAACTATTAGCCTTATCTTGAAAGCTTGCGTAATTCGCATAGAATTTAAAACTGGAAAAATGAAAGCACGCCGTTAACTCCATTTTTGAAATAGGCAACTTCCATGAAATCAGGATAGCTGTCTGTCTCTGTTATATTAAAGGAATTTTTCAAAACAGCATAATAAATAAAGAGGTTTCCATATGTTGAATACCCCATGTAGAATCCTCCACGAATACCATCACTTGTCGACTGCTGCATAAGATTTATTGCATTAAATGAATTTGATTTTGTAACTCGTATTTTATTTTTGCAGTGCTCAATCGACTGTGTAACAGGTGGCAATATATTATGTCACTCTACGAATCTGGGAAGTTTGAAGAAGAAGGCTCCAACGATACTCAGGAAGTTCTAGAAGATATGCTTAATAGGAATTTAACAAAAGAGTACTTGGACGTCATCAAGGTGATTTGATTATTATTTTTATATCTGGTTTTTTATTTTTATTAAAATAATGTTCTCGCTTTGACTGGCTGTGTAATTGTAGGCGGCTCTGATTGGCGGCCCTATGCCCCTGCAGGGGGAGGAGGGGCTGATGGAGGCAGAGGACAGTATGGGGGGTGAGGGGGCACCGCGTTCTGCCCCGCACACTCCTCATACTACTCACGCCTTGGGCCAGGAGCATGTGGGGGAGCTGGGCAATATGCTGCTGGCCTGCGAGCACACCAGCACCCCCATCCTCTTCACCATACTCAGGTGTGAACTTAAATCTTTAATTATTTATTGAATTAGTTCTATTAACCGACACCTGATGGTTCATCAATCAAATTCACAGTTTAAAACCGGCGGCAATTTTTTTGCTTCATATAAAATAGTAAACTACTGTATGTAAAGATGTTTTTTTTAGAGGTTTGTTTTTCGAATTGGCAACACTTTTTCCAGCGACAGCCAATTTGACAGCTGACAGCCGATTTGGGCTGTTTGGTTTGCCGTTCCACCATGAATAGACTTATGCCAGAACAACGCTGGCAAATTGTGTAAATTTATTTCGAAAATCGTGATTCAGTTCGCAAAACTTACCATGCGCTATGTCCATTTTACGGTTGACATAATCATTCATCTGAGCAAGTAATTCGAATAACCATGAATCGTTTTCGCACCACGCATACTCTAATTAATAGTACGCATCCGCAGAGACGTTGTACAGTGCGCACCGAAGAAGCTGTTGTTTTTTCAAAAATGATGCTGGCTAGAACGTTACAGTCAATAGAAAGCGTTATAGATCCATAATTACTGACTTTTTCATTCCCCAATTGAATGGCATTAATGTGGAAGAGCTATGATTTCAACAAGACAGTGCAACATGCCGCACAGCGCCCGCCACAATCAGTTTATTGAAGGAAACATTTGATGAGCGCATAATTTCGCATAATGGACCTGTGAATTGGCCCCCAACATTGTGTGATTTAACACCTTTGGATTATTTTCTGTGGGGATATGTGAAGTCGCTAGTCTACGCCAATAAATCACTTATACTAATAAAGACGATAGACGACTTCGAAGCCAACATTTGTTGCGTTATTGTCGATATACTGCCCCAGCTGGTCGAAAATTGGACTTCCAGATTGCGCTTTATTCAAGCCAGCCGCAGTGACGCCCATATGCGCGAAATCATTTAAACACTAATCCCATAAAATTATCTTTCCAATAAAGCTAGTACCATGGCCATTACCACAATTTATATGTGTTTTATTTCATTTTAAAGTTCTAAACCTCTATAAAAAACACCCATTATATGTATATTTTCTTTCATTTTTCATTTTGAATTTTACGTGGATTGTAGATACCAACAACATTATACGCACAAAATCTTGAAAGTTTCACCACATTATATGAGATGAGTCCGATGGAGAGGTATGCTTAACTTTTTTATCTACCTCTTTATCAGGTTTGATGATGGTGCCGTCTTGTCCGTGCACTTTTTAAAATTACAATATTGTTTTATCCTTATCAATCTAAATAAAACTGTTAAGGATGAGCTTTCATTTTTCCAGTTTGAAATTTGAGAAATTCTACACAAATTAGATATGCTTTCAAGATGAGGTTAATAGTTAATTCTATCCTCTTCACCGGCTAGTCAGATAGAACATAAGAATAGCGAGTTCTTCACTTCAGAAACGCATACCAACCTAGATCTATCACATTCTGCCTTTGTCCTAAACTGGGAACATTTATTATTGATACCTGGGAGAGATAAATAAAAGATTTTTCAATATGAAAGGGAAATCATATTTATAATCTAAATAAAAAAATACAATGCTTGGCCCAGCAAGACGACTTCTGGATGCCAACAGGATTAGACAGGCAGCATAAAATATATTATCACTGATGTTGTACCTAAATGCGGTGTTAATCTTAAAAGCATAATTGACTTTGCTAATCCTGCACGGGTGGATGTGATAACAAAAGATTTTACTGACATTTTCGTAAAAAATATGAATTATTTTTGAGAAGCGCCCTTAATCATTTTATCTTGATAGGATAAAAAATAAAGCTGTGCATACTTGGCACTAAAACAGTTTATTTGTAATATTTGAAACAATAACTAAAGTAACTTTTTATATAACCACTTGGGTTTTATTAATTAATGCAGACCAGTTTTGGAGAATCCGTTCATTGTTAAGTAATACTCAATTGTTTATTTTAATTCCTAAATCAGTTCAACTAGTCTTAATTACATGTTGAGTGAGTCTCCACCCAGTTTTACATGTTGGATAAATGATTAATATTTTCAGTGCTCTCTGGTGGAGTGACAGCGTGTGTTCCCTGCGAGCATGCCTGTTGATGAGCAGTTGCGCCCGTACCCTGGTGTCGTTACCCCCATCTCTCCCTCCCCGGGCCCTGGCGGCGGTGCTGCGCGCTCTGCAGCAGCATGGCCAGCATGACGCCAACCAGGCGGCCTTGCTCACCCTGGGAGTGCAGCTGCTGGAGGCGCTCAGGCCACGCTGTCCCGCCATGCTGGAGGTAAACATTCATTCAGAGCATCCGACTCCTTCAGTAGTCATATTATATAATGATTTATAATATTTCTTCAGTCCGTATACTCACCCTCAACATGTTTTTCAGGTGATGCAGCAAATACCAAATGTGAACGCGGCTGACTTGCACAAGTTAGACGAGAAGCTCGCAGCTCCGCCCACCAAGGGAAACAAAATAGAAAAAGGAAAGAAGGATCTTTTCAAAAAAATAACTAGTCAGGTTGGACACAATCATTATTTTTCTAAAAGTTGCAGTCAATTCTTATCTGAATAAAATTAAAATGTCACGGCTATTTATTATTATTACATATGCATTTTATCTGATTCCTGCCCGCCTCACTAGATCAGAGTCCGTATTGAAGTGGGCAGTGTTTTACTTTTGTATCGTTTATACAATACAATAACACAATATATAAAAACATGACAATAAAGAAGATAAATTGAACTACAATACAAGTTATCATAGATAATAGTGAAGAAGTAAAAATAAATAGAGAATTAATAGGAACTTTTTTAAATCACAGGTTTCAAAGTTCTATTCACAAAATTCTTTTTTATTTAACATCTCATACCAAAATATTTATTTCATTAATTTATATATTTTATTTGCATATTCTATAAAATTATCAAATGAAGCAATATATATCATGAATTTATTTAGAGGAGTTTCAACAGAAATGTATTTTGCCTGAAGTATTCTCTTAACTAGATAATTATGTTTCTTTTCAGTTAATTGGTCGGAGTGTGGGCCAGCTTTTCCGTAAAGAGGTTCGCATCGCAGACCTGCCCCATTTGGCCCGCCCTACCAAGGACCGCTCCCCTAACCTCCTGAACACGGCCACCGAAGCCGGCTTAGCAAATTTATTCACAGAAAACACAATCTCGTAGCACCAGATCACTGCATTCCAAGATACTACATGGGCTCACCAGTTAACAAGCTAACAGGTCTGATGCGTGTCATTTGTTCATTTTCATAGGAATCAAGAGTCTCCGAATCAATTCTGGTTCATTTTCTATCCGTGCCATATTGATGTCTATGAATTCAGTGTGAGACAATAGAAATAAATCAGAATGTTATAATATTGACAGTAGAAGGTAAAACTTACTGCCAAAGTAAACAATATGCAGTGCTATATTACTTATATTTTATTCTTAACAAAGAATAAATTGTGCCTGATCTATTTGAGGAATTTTTTTCAATGTGATTTGACAACCTAGTACAACATTACTTTTAGTACTTGACAGTAGTTCGAAATTCACAAAATTCTTGAAAAAAGGTGATTCACAACAAAATATTTTTTTGGAAACATCACTTACTTTATTTTGTTTTTATATTATCACAAATGATTGAAATATTTGTGTAAAACAAAGTAAACATCAAAACTCTTGAAACATGGGTGAAAATTTACAAAATATAAAAAAAGCACAAAATGTGTAAAATTTTCACATTCTCTTATTAAAAAAACTGTAAAATCAGGGTTCCGCTATATTTATTTTAATTACAAAATTAGAATATAGACAAAATGTTAAATTTTGATAAATAATTTTCGTGCAGATTGTCACTTATTGTAGTATTGTTAATTTGTCAACAATATTAATTAGTTTTGAGTAAGCATTATCTTCCTACTGCTGATATTTGTGGGAACTCTGTGTCTGCATAGTGAATTGTACGGCTCTCAGAATATTGTTACATCGGTTAACTCTGGTCAAGTAGATCTTGCTCCTATAAACCAATCCTTGATATTGTGATATGTAATTTGGTTAATGCGATATATTTTATATCATTATTTAGGCATTATAGAATGTTTAGGAGGTTGTACTCAGCTTTATACATACCTATATACATTTATACATATATATAAATATATACACATACATATAATCCATTGTCGTGTCTATTAGCGAGTCAAAATATTACAGTAAAAGCTCATTAATACAAACATTTTTTCAAAATTTGTTTTAATTTGAAAATATTCTACCTATTATTTGAAAAACTCAATAATTCATAACGTTAAATTTTTTTTTTTTTCATGTAGTCTTTATAAAACTGAACATTTGTGAGTATTTGTATATCTGCGCCGACTCCGTGACGGCCGGCTCCTAATTCCTACGGGATATCGCCATCTCTATAACAGTAAATACATCTCCAAACGGCAGCCGCATGCAAGCTGGAGATCCCACCAAAAAAATGAGTTAAGTGAGTTTAGTTGAAGTTGTCATCTTGGGTTCCTGTTTCAAAGTTAAAAATTTAAATTTGATATGTCTATTTTTGTGTTTTTCTACATTTAAAACAGTTCTTAATTTTTCTCTTTCTCTAAAACGGTATAATATTTTTTTTTTTAGAAAATTTCCTGAGCTACAAATTTGATTATAAATATTTTTTTCTGTAAAAGTGACCGTTAACAAGATGTTCACGAAAAACCATTTTTTGGTGATTTTGGTATCGACGGGGACTTTTTACATTTTGTTTACAATCACAGTTTCAAGGTCTATACTAAAATCCAGCTTTCTGGGAATTTGTTAGAAGCGCAATGTTTAATTTCACTGGACTATTGGGGATTAATAATTTTAGAGCCTCCGATGGTTGGCTTCACAGATTTAATTCAAGGTTCAATACAACATGCTTGTCAATGTGTGACGAAAGTCAAAAAATTGACGAAATAGATGTGGGGGATTTTTGACAAAAATGAAAGCAACATTGGCCAAATACATTGTGACGTACGTGACCCGAGTCTCGTTCACATTCACCATCTAGATCAGTGGAAAAACATAAAATGTGAGTATGGAACTCAGAACTCACCTTGGTGATGACTTTTCTCTTCACTTGTGATACATTTATAATAACTTGTGTAATTCGGATGAACAGGAATTTATTCTACATTAATGAAAAAAGTTACAATTAACTACACTTGTTTAGTACAAAATAAATGGAAAGCAATCATGACAAGTACAACCTAATATAATACAAAAATAAGTTTGCGTAGAATATCCCCAGTCGAAAATAAGAAACCGCCATCACGGTAGGTTGGTAATCCAGTGCCGACATTAAAAATAAAACAATAGTACATGACCTTGAACTCGGAACGCGCTTCCTCCACGATTGAACTTGTTTTTATAATTTCCCTGTCGCCGCGTATTGGATTGTAAAGCAACATCATCCAACGTTAGTTGTAGAGTTCTTCCAACCCGGGTTCAAGAGGGAAATAAAGTATTTCTACAGAAGAGATGAATACAATGCAAATTAGGACTTATCACAAGATTAATATGAAATTGATGCCCTAATAATTATGACTATTTTCTTACCCAGTATTACATTAAGGATCTATAAATTTATGAGTTTAATTCGCTCGACAGCCGGTAGAGCTTAGAAACGCTCGAAAAGTGCAACATGATGCCAAGCTTGTCTGCAGGTAAATGCACCCGTCAGCGCTGTACAGTCCGCTCGATGCGTTTTCAAAACGGTAGACGATCGCGCATGCACGACAATGTTGCCATTATTTAATAATTTCTTCCCAACTGAATTTATTTAGATGATTTTAAATAATTATATTATAGGAACGTATTTATAATGTTACAACGTGTATTTAAAAATGTTTTAAAAAAATGTATATTTTAGTATACCTATAAATGTTTAGAAAATATGTTGATGTTTTGAAAACTTGATATGAAATTCTACTTTTCTAAATCGAAAATCTTTTTTTCTTTTAAATTTTGGTCCCCTCAAATTCGTATTAAAGGGCTTTTACTGTACTTTCTAAATTACCCATTCTGTAAAAAGATGGGACAACTTTAACAAATTGATTTTGGCATTGTGTACTTTATTTCAATACATTACAACACCCCAGAGATAAACTGTGTCAAGTTCATTTAAAAAAAAAAGAATGTTATCTCCTATTTCTTCTAGAAATTAGTATCTTTCGTAGAGTTTGTCTTCCATATTACGAAATAAAATAAATAACTATCATTCAAGTAAAAATGATCCTCGGACAGATTACAATGATTTTATTTGCATAGGGACCTTTAAATGGCTACTGTAAAATGTTGTTTTCGTGACTTAACACAGTTTACCTCTGGGGTTCTGATATATCTACGTATATTCTTTGCTCTAGATCACACTGCAAAATGGAAGAGCACAATGTAATCCTCCTATTTTACTTTGAATATAGTTTTATTTCTTGTATTCAAGTGTCAATTAATTTGCTTCATTTTAATATTATACGCTCGCACCCGAGTTATTTTATTTTTGACAATGTTTAAAGTAAATACATTTAAAAAAAAGCTTTATTTCTACAATGTTAGTGTAATATAGCTACATATTGAATTTTCACAAGTGAAATGTTGAAAGTTATCCCACAATATTGTTTAGATAACGAGAAAAATTGATGAATGCACAGTTTACAAAGTGTGTCCCGATAGAACTATAAAATTTCAGGTCTCATTTCAATTTTTACCCTCTTAAAATTTCAGTTTGCTTGTTTCAGAATTTCTGAAACTGAATTTGGTTCGACAGTATTACAGATCCAAGATTTTGTTTATCTTGATTCATTCTGCACCAATTTATAATATTTTACAATTTATTGTAATTAATTTTGTTTATCGCTGCATTTTGTCAGTTTCCTGACAATAAAAATGTCACCAATTATTTATTGCATGTAAATATGGAAACGTGAATATGCCTAACCGATTTGATAAATGTATTGTTAATAGATGTTAACATATTATATATGTATATTTGTGATTTCATACTTGCGTACTTCCCACAAAGTTGGCATTTACTTGGAATAAATGTTTTGGTATCAGGACAATACTTGAGTTTTGATTACTTCAATGAATTAGGATAGGAAAATATATTCAATATGAAGCATTAAAGCTACTCAATATTAATGTTAGATTTATTTATATGATAAACTAATATGTAAATGTGTTTTTCTTCTTTGACATTCTTATGAAAATGTAGTGAAATTCCTTGAACATAATTTGACGACACATTCACAGAACTGATTTTACAAAGAAGGAAAAAGCACAATCTATTGTTTATATTGAAAGGAAGGCAGCAGATACATGATTTTCCGTAATAAGTGAATGATAGTCGGATCGGATGGGTTGAGGAGTTTCACGACTCTCCACATGATGTTTTGTTTTATGCCTTTATTGTTTTTATTTTTGTATTGTTTGTTGTTCGGGAAGGACAGCTATACCGAAACTAATTTATTATTTGTACCTTGGTCAATATTTTGTTTAATGTTAAGTTTTTTTTTTGTATAATATGAAAGATTATGTCCTATATAGAATAATTGTTTATAATGACATTTTATAGAACTTCACATTTGTTCAAAACAAATTTACACATACTATTTCAAACTGCAGTGACTTTTCACAATGGCCATAATTATCTTTATTCGTGTGAATGATAAATAGTACATTTTTTATTTGAATGGAAAGAATACGTTTTTCCTCTCAAAATGTCTGATAGAAATGTTGAAAAAATTCTAAGGTCTATATAGAGAAATGACATGATGTGTGTCATCCGTATTATGAAAGATTTTACGAATAATGTATTTTGCAGATGTAAAATTTAGGCTATTTGATTACCAATGTACCTATAATATGGCATTATATACATTCAAAAATAATCAATTAACATGTTTTTATTGAACATTTGAGAAGATTAATCAAATTAAATAGAAGTATCATTTCTGTTTTCAAGGTTTAATAAACATAGTATGTATAAATAAAAAGATTGTTTTCATTTTATATAATAGAGGGGGGGACCATTAAATAAATCATTATTTTGTTGTGTAATAATATTCAACATTTAAAAAATATATATATTATTCAAATTCACAAAATATAATTTCCATCATTATTTACCACCTCTTCCCATCTATTTTGTATATTTTCAATGCCCCTTTTGTAAAAACTTTGTGGTTTTGAGTTAATATTGGATAATGTGACTTTCAACATTGTTCACATTTTGGAATTTCTTGTTTCTCAAGGAGTGCTCCATAGGTCGAAAAAGATGATAGTCAAACAAAGCAAGGTCTGGTGAATACGGCGGGTGTGGTATAACTTCCCAGTTTAGCTCTTGGATTTTATCGCGGGTCATTCTTGCTGTATGAGGGTGTGCGTTGTCTTGCAATAATGCTCCTTTTTTGATTGACTAAATTCGGACGTTTTTTTTTCAACTTCTGGTCGAGTCTCTCCAATTGGGCGACAATAGACTTCTGGCGCGTTATAGTTTCACTCGGTTTCAATAATTCAAAGTGAATGATCCCTCAAATATTCCATCATATGCACAAAAGAACATTGCATAACGTTAATCCTAATTTTGTAGTCAGAATGGGTGTTTGATTTTCGAAAACCATTATTTTTTCGACTGACATTGGTGTACACACTATTGGTGTAAGTCCTTTAGTTATAATTTGTTTATGGATTTTTAGCAGGTCCAAATAAGATTTTCCAAAAAGATGACGGTACTTAACAAAAAAATTGATTTCGTGGTAATTAAAGATTAGAATTAATTAAACGGCACTGTTTGTTCTTAAAATAAGATTTTGGTCTTCTTCACTTAATTCACTAATTAATTTGATATCTCTAGATACTGGTCCATACACATTATGACACTCTTCACTAATCAGTTCACCCACACTACATTCCATTTTTAAAACCTGTGACACACAGAACACGAAGAGACTGCTTTCCTTTTTGGCTACTAAATTAGACTTAAGCCCAAGCTGGGAGGGAATATACGGCATGCATCTCTGAACAAACCTGTGTCTGCTCAAATTAGCAAAAACTATTCACTAGGCTAGTCCTTAGTGATTCTTAGCTAACCCCTCTTCATCTCCTTAAAACATATAATCTAATTATGTATTATTATAATACAGTAAAACTCAGCTAATTCGTAACTCACGGGGCTGAAATTTAAAAAAAAATCCGAATTACGAATAATGAGAACAATTTTTTTGAAGGCAACATTAGAAAGAAATTTTAAAAAACGTGTCGTCAATTTACGTTTCCGCAGTTTTGCGCGCGCCGCCACTGTCAACATCGTGATTTTCATACTGAAAATATGGTGACTGTATTATTTCAGCTTTTTATCTGTCGAAATGTTTATCAAATAATTAATTTCTCCTGAATTATGAAGGTGTGTGGCGACGTGGCGTGTTCAATATTAAAAACAGGCTTCAAAGATTCACCAGTGCTTGATGCAACAAAATTACGGACATTTTAATTTGATTAGTGGTCGAACTCGCCTTTTCTATCAAAATTAGGCAAGAAATTGGAATATTACAAAGCCCAAGAAAAATAATGAAATTTTTTTAAATCTATACTTCGTTGAAGCTTATTATTTTTCCGCGATTTTTTAAGTTTGAACTTAGAGATGTATTCAGGATTGAAATTTTCCCGCTAATTTTATCTATGGCATCAATTTTTGTCAAATTTTTAAAATAAGTTCCATTCTCAAATGGTCAAGAATTTACACAGATTACGAAATGTTCGTGCCATTTTAGAACATAAACACGAAAAAAATTAATTATAAAATAGGTAATGCAAAGGTTTCAGATTCTTTATTACATTAAACAAATCGCAACATTTCATAAACAAAAAATCGGATATAAAATCAATAGAACTGTTGCACACAATTAATTTATAAATTACAAGATTCAATGAAAATTGTTAAAATTATTTTAATTAGGGGTTACAAGGGCGAGTAGAAATATATAATTCGCAACGCGCCGACAATTATTGTCGAAATAACAACAAATCTTGTAAAATGCACTGCAGAATTTGGTATACATAAATATGGTATCACTCAGTTCGCCGCGGTCTTACGAGTTGCGAGCTCTAAGCGCGCCGATCCATTGCGATAAGGAACAGCGCCATGATTGGCTAGGGGGTGGAGCTAGCTATAAATGTTAACGAAGGGATGATGAATGCGTAGTCGCGCGAGTTTGAATTTAAAAAACATGTGAATTACGTGAACAAATTATTTACTTTGGGTATAAAAAATGCATACGAACTAAGAATAATAAGGTTTTACGAATTATCAGTAGAAATTAGTATGAAATATTATTTTCGGGGCTAAAATATTTGAAAAAAGTGCGAATTACGTGAAAATACAAAACATGGGTACACAAATTAACGGAGTTTTACTGTATATATAAATAATATTCTTTGGTTTAATACGTATATAACATAATATATACGTCCATTAACGAGTGAAGTTTTTTTTTGACATTTTGTACTCGTAATATCTCTGCTTACAGTCAAATCTATAACTCCAAATTGTTGGTGTACTATTTTGGGCTGAACATTCAGATTTTTATCTGGCCACCCACTAGAGATATTTAGCCTTGAAAAGTGCAGTTTTTTGTAAATTTCTAAACTTTGAGAATTTTTGGAACAAAAGGAGTAAGTCTCGGGGTCCATATTTGGTGTGTAAGCACAACTAGTTCGCACCTCTTTGTAAAAAAGCTTGATATATGTATGTAGCGATCGTAATTCAAATCTACCGCCATCTCAGTCGGCATCGACGCTGGCGACAGCGCTGCCGGCTGCTGCCACAAGTCTGGCTCAATTCACCGTTTCACAATGGCGGTCTTGCCGGCTCGCGCTTGCCGAGCAAGACTGCCAATTCATTTCATTTCATAATTTCCTACATCTTCATTCACTGTATTCATTTCTATCTGTCTTCATTGTTTTTATCATTTATCATAATAAACCTCAACACGCGCCAATCACATGTATTTCATTTAACCACCGTCCTAACCCCCAAATGTATAAACCCTTCCTGCAAAAACATTCCCGTGAAGATAGGACTTTCTTAAAACTAAAGCTAAGAATTAAGGTTGAAATTTTACACTGGGAATGTATGTGGGTGAAAATGTATCACATCAATCATGTTGATAGGAGTTGAGATATTTCAGTTTCCGCAAACCATTTACATTACAAAACAAATAAGGCTGCCACGCAAAAATCAAAAACAATACAATTAAAATATTGGTCATTTTGAACTACCAACAAGTTAGGGTGATTGCACAAAAAATATGTCAATTTTTAAAAATAGTCAAGCAACCGTGCTGGATCATTTCATATGGATTGACCTTAAAATGATTTGAGTAATTATTCACAGCAGTTTTTGACAAATATTAGAAATGCAAATATTTTTGTACTGTAGCGTATAGTAAATGCATTGAATATATAATAAGAAAAAAACAACCCCTCTACGGCCCAGCACCGAATATATCAGTCGCAAAAAAACTTTCCGCCACGACGCGATGTAATTTGCTTTGAACAACGACACCAACTGGTGACCTTAATCAGTGACATCTATTACACAATGCGAAAAGATTGTAAATTGATGATTGTTGTTAATTATTATTTATTGCTCATCTGTACTGTCATCTAGCGAATTTCCTGACCCTAATATTGGATACAATAACATATATGCATATGTTAGCGCAATTATTTATTAAAATTTATTCACGAATCTTTTTGTAGATCCAGATTGCAGATATTTGTATATCCATAATGCCAGATCATCGTAAGTGAAAAAATATCTAAATTGGCATTTTATTATAATAACATACTTATATACGGAATCGCATTCCCAAAGATTAGTTTTCTCATATTAATTAAGAGCCTACTTACTAATAATACATCTTTCTGTGTGAACTTCTTCATTCTTTTTAACATAGATATTATTTAACAAATTATAGAGACGAAGCTTGGGTAATTACAGGGTTTACGATTTGTCTTTGGCTGGCTTAAGTAATCACTTTACACAATGTAACATTCACAATCAACCTCCATATCTGTCAAATTTTTGGTATATGTATATATGTAGAAACACTTCCAGTATTTAATTACAACTTCACTGTCGCCATCTGTGGTCTGAAATTTGATATTCATTTCCCTGAAACAGCATAGATGTCACTAATTAGAATCTTATTTTTTAGAAAATATGGAAGCTGTATTCTTTACCTGTATACTAGAATACGCCTGAAAAATCAATTTTCAATTTTATAATATACTGGTCTAAATAAGAAATGTTTCTACATGCTGTAATGTATACAATTTGTAAAGTGATTACCTAATCCAGCCGAAGACAGGTTGTAAGCCCTGTAAATTACCCATATTTTCCCATATAATGTAATATAAATAGCTTCGACTCTGAGATATCTATAATTTGTTTAAACAATGCCTTTGGAGGCAAAAATCCAGTAATTGTGTGTTCTCTTCTTGGATATACTCAAATATTGTTAATAAATATTATTTTGTTTATTTATTATTTATATGGCGAATCGAGTATTGCACTAACAACCCGATCACGCTGGAATAAACACGTTATTATTATCAAAATATATATATACACTCGGTTATAGTTTTTTTTTATGCACAAACTTGGATAAAACTTTGTTTTAATATAAAACATTTATTTTGAATTCATATTATACTTGTTTTCAAAATACTTGTAGGCTGATCAAGGAAAAACATTTTATGTGTCATTTTGTTTATTTCAATTTCTAAGTCTTTTAAACAAACGAGTTCCATACCAAGAGTTCGTTTGCAAGTCAATTGAAGTTGAGGTAAGCATCCGATTGTTGTTTACTATGTAGCGACCATAATTCAAATCTACTGCCATCTCAGTCGGCATCGACGCTAGCGACAGCGCTGCCGGCTGCTGCTACAAGTCTGGCTCAATTCACCGCCAGACAGTCTCTCCAGTTTCAGCGTTTCACAATGGCGGTCTTGCCGGCTCGTCTTTGCCGAGCAAGACTGCTAATTCATTTCATTTCATAATTTCTTACATCTTCATTCACTGTATTCATTTCTATCTGTCTTCATTGTTGTTATCATTCGTCACAATAAACCTCAACACGCGCCAATCACATGTATTTCATTTAACCACCGTCCTAACCCCCAAAACTATAATAGTCACTGTTTTGCACATCTGACATCGTGGGGTTAAAATGAATAGTACAGTAATTGAACAAAATGTAGCTGCACTGGATGGAGAGTACATGCATACTTATTAAAGACAGCACGCAACTCCTGTAAACATTACTGAAAGCGTTGGGTTCTGCACGCCACACAAGCGGCAGAGACAAACCAACGTTCATGTATGGATGTTTAGATCTTTGTAAGATGACAGATCAGGCTAATTAGCGAACATAGCTGAGATATCTACCAGATCGTTTTAAATCAGTTCGTTCGTAAATCAATCGTTTTAAATCAGATATATTATGGGAGTTATCGTATCCACATTTTTTTTTATATCTCATGTTACCACATAATGGAGAAATATAAGAGGCTGATCTCAACAAAATGGACAGACTAAACTCGAAAATAAATAGCCTCATTACTTGTCACATCGAACAATGTCCAGGACACAGTGATACAAAACTACAATTAGAACAAAGAACCACGGTGCTTAGACATGATCGCATTGACTGAGATTAAAAATATTGCAGCTTGACTGTTTTATATTCTCGACCAATGGTAGCAAGCCTCACAAAAAATTGTTTTTGAGCAGTTAGATAAATGTAACCAGTATACATTCAATCTCCTTTTCAAAGGTTTTAATGGACCCCATGTATGGTCCAGGAATCGTAGATTGAAACCCGTATTCCCTATCGATCATTTCATCGGTCCCGTTAAACACATATTTTAATAGACTGCTAAAAATCCAGCATGAAATCAGCTACAAGTTCTCTCGAATTCTCTTATCTATGCTCGAACTCGAAAGCGCGCCATCAGTTTATCTCTTATCTATGGCGTCGTTTTCGGAGACTGTTTTGTTTATCATCTGTCAACCTCTAATATGCCTTTGATCGTGTTAACGTAAATAATTTCTCAATATGTTTACGATATTTACGTTCGTTTGACAAATGCTTGCGTATTATTTAAGTCTAGCTCTAGCTTTTGGTTAACACGCGTTTTTCAGTTTTATAAAGAATGTCGTCCAGATCTCGCCGAATGACAAAGAAACAAAAAATCATGTTAGTGAAATTTATTGAAGTTAATTCCGTGGCTTTCAATGCAGTTACTTCGCACAATGATCTAGAAGTCGTAAACGAAAAATGGCAAGAGATTTCCGCCGCTCTGAATAATCACGGACCAGTGAAAACTGTTAAACAGTGGAAAGAAGTAGGATTCGTCATATTTACAGTTTCTCTTTTATATGACACAAATTTGTAATCTTCATGATTCAAAGATATTAAATGTCTCGCTTGCTAAACGAATGTTTATAATTTGTTCTCACTATTAACGAGTTTCATGATAATTTTCGAAAAAAAATTCTGCATTATCCACTTTCTACAATGTCAGAACATAATTTTAGTTATTTTCAGGCATTTGGGGAATTGAAGACCAAGGTGAAGAAAAAGGCGCGAGAATTATTATGCGATGTACAAAGCACTGGGGGTGGTCCAGCAACCAAGAAGCCTTTAACCGACCTGGAAGAACGTTTGCTAAACACACTATGCCAAACAGTTGTAACAGGAGTCTCCAATGTTCCAGAACCGGGAATTGACGTTGCAAAAATTCCAAATTATCCAATAATATTACCATCCACAACTACTGAGGTTAATTCTATTCTGACAGAGGTATATAATTTTTAATGCTTCTATTTAAAATTTATCACGAAAATGTGATTTTCTCTTGATAAAAATCAAAAGGGAAAATTAATAAAATGCATAGTACTATGAAAATAAATTGATTAAATTAATACAAATTTATTTAAAAAAAAAAAAATTAAAATGATTTATTTATTTAATAAAAAATATGGATGTTTTCAGATCCAAGAAGATTCAACAGCAGGACAAATCAAACCATCAGAAACCATGACCAGACACCAAAGAAATAGAAAACTTTCACAAAAACATCACACAAGTTTACAAAATATAATCAAAAAGCACTCAAAGCTTGTCGGAGAGTTATATCAGGGGAACTTGATGGTAGCTCAAGGTTTAGTTGAATTGGCTCATGCTGTCAATAATATGGCATCTGCGATCAGCAAGATGGCTACATTGAATGAAGGCAGTGATACGAAATCTTAGATCATTAAACAATGTATCGGCCAGTATTATAAACATATTATTTAAGTATTTACGAAGATCACAGCAGTGTTTAATATTTTGGTTAAGTACATATACATGATACTTTATTTTTATGGATTATTGTATTTTAGCACTAGGATATTATGTAATAAAAACAAGTTTTTATATATAATCTTTAAATATATGCACCTTCTCCATAACTTATTACCAAAATTATATGCATGATCCTGTATCCGAAAATGATTTGTAAACGTTAATTAAAATGTGAAATTAAAGCATTCTTTCTTAGTTAGTCTCTCACACACCACTAATTATTTTGAGAAATATTGTAATTTGCATTATCCAGTGATGTCTCAGCATCTGAGTTTTGTTCGGATTCTGAATCCTCCGGTGTTTCTTCAAGTGGGTATCCCAAATCAATATGGTGTGCGATATATTTGTCCTCACTTCCTCCTGGAGAATGATCCCGTTAGAAGTAATAATAGACAAGCGTGCATGAGATATATATAAAAGTGTGGTACAGAAGTATGTGATATTTTATATTCGTTACCTAGCACTATAGAGAAGTGGTGTGATGGTAAGTCAGGTTAGCCTTTAGACCTGAACAAAATATTTTTTTTGTTTATAACTTAATATTTAGTTTTTACCTAAATGTATATTATACCTACTGATGAAATTATCTTTGAATAAGTAAAATGTATATATTACTATGTCAATTTTGGCCCAAAATTCTATAGTACTTGGATTAAAGTAGTTTTAAATGAGAAGTCATTGTGTGATAACAATTAGATAAATCTTTTCGCAAACCTTCCTTAAACGTTGCCATTTAAAACATTTTTCATAATATGATTATCGAAAGGCGACATTTTTGACAGTTCATATTGAAATAGCGGCCGCTAAAAATTTAAAGGCACCATATTCCTACCCATTAAAATTACGTTAGTGGGGGTCAATAAATTTTTAGTAGAAATGTCAGTTACGAAATCAACACTGGTGCTAAAAAAATTTAACAGACCCTAAAATTTAGCAGTTCGCTTATGGAATACGGGTCTGAAGATAATATAAAAAAATATTTGATTTTAAGACACGGACGCGGTACTTTTTCATTTGCGTGTTCCTCAAAACTAATTTTTTTAAAAACTCAAGATCTACTCGACCGATTTTGATGAAATTTAATTTATATTATCTAGGATTTTGTCGATTGGATGCCCACATCCATGTTTTAAAACTAAAATATTTGGTAGAATTTTTTTTTAAACAGCTGTCAATTTCTACAAAAAAATCCTTATGCTAAACTTTAGCTATTACTTTTCTTTACAAGAATTTTTTATTTCTTATTTTTCAGACATCTGACAGAAAAAAATTCCATTATCCGCAAGGATTTTCAAAAGAGGGTTTGTTTATTGATTTGTTCATAAAACTATAATGCATTTATGAAAAATAAAAATTATTTTATATATATAATAGTGGAGTTAATTTTTTATTCCTATTTTCCCGAGCGCCAAGGAAGTATATCTGCAAAGGTTTACACAAATACAATGTTTCAGAGGAATTACACAACATGATATACTACTTTGAAACAGGTGGCCAGCCACTGCCACTGCTTCAACATTTGAGAGGTCAGCTGTTATACCCAAAGAATCTGATTCACATATCTAACAGCTTGAAGACGAGGATAAATGGTTAATTAGTGCAATCTCTCTAGGAAAAAAGTATTGAACATTGTGACTGAATTTAGCAAACCGAATAGACGTCATTTGCAAATAGGAAACCGGGAGACATTGTTCAGCGACTGATAAAACGTTACTTTGTATAACCCACTCAGAAAAATATTATCACAAAATCATGTTAATCTAGTCTACAAACTTCAAATATTAGCGAAATTGACTGATTATTATTACATATCTGCTTCGCACCCTCATCATCTAACAAAAAAACAGTCTGGTTACCTGAAGTTCAATGACATTTAATTTTTGTATTCAATAAAATATCTCAACTAAAATAATCGCATAACTACGACTTTTTTAAATCCCTTACATGGTTGAGTTTAGGCACACGCGGCTTGAACATTTTCAACTGATATTTTTAATATGTATCTACTCTTAAAATTTTGTATACTAGGTGTGTAACATCAGTACATATATACTGTTGCGGCATAACATTAGTTTTGGGAGCCAACATATTGGCATGATTCTCCCCAAGAGTACAGTTGATTCTTCACATCCCAGATCAGGATATAGATTATCCAGGCATCACGAGAAAATAATACTTCAGAGCGGGGAAGGTCCAACAAAATAATAAGACAAGATTACTGATCAGCAAGGCTTAGTTTATTAATTGTAGATACATCACACCACCATATTCTGTAAATAATGTGTAGTTGTGCTGCAGCTTACAGCTTCAACTTTGTGCGCCTCCAGTGACGCCTCTTGGCGTTGTATCTGAAATAAAACATATTTTAAAGAATGCGGGGAAAATCAGGCTACAATTCTCTTCCGGTATTTATACGGAAATTTTTCAGGAATATAATTCGTAAGAAAATAACAGTCTTATAATTAATATAAGACAGCTTTGTACATAACCAGTTGAATTTTTCTGTTTAAAACCAACCAATTTCAGAACATTTGTTCCTTCGTCAAGAGCAGAATAAAACTAAATCTAAAGATAATTTTGCCATTGGTTCCATTGATTATCTAAAGATTCAATTTTTTAAAGTTTGCAATATAAAAGGCACCCAAGAACAAAAGTTACAATATAAAAGGTACCAAAGAACAGTTGGTTTTAAACAATGAAATTCACGTGATTGTATGTTGTCTATTCTATACGGCGTATTAACAATTTTATTACAAGGTAGACTGTACTTTAGTTGATTTTTGTTTAATGTCCACAATGAAAAAGGTTGGTTTATATTTTTTAATGTGAGGTGAGTATTTACAAATTTAAATGGAAGATGGTTTCTATGTTTCATACTAAATAGGACACAATAAATTTTCCATCATTATTGACAGGTTACATCTAGATATATATATATAATAAAATGGCGGAAATAAGTTAATTCTCGTCAGGGTGTACAATGGGTTACAGCATGTCCAGATTTATAATATAGATTGACTTTTTTTTAATAACATACTAAACCTTTAATCTTAAATTAATATTTTAATTAAATTATTACTTAAGTCGTACACTTCCATTCAATCTATGCTGTGAATTTAATGGGAAATGTGCCTTTTCAATACATTGTTTAGATTCAGTTCCTTCTAAGTGGAAATTCGTTATTACTTTTACAAAAATGAAAGTGAGTCACAAAATCCACAAACATAATACAAGTAAGAAACTATGTCCATTAATAAATATAGAAAGTCGGTTTAAAACACCTGATAGTTATAATACACGGATCTAAGTCAACTCGATATAACCACTGCGACATGAACAAAATAAAATGTTTGATTATCAAATTATTTTGCGAAGCTCGATTACCATTTAACTTGATCAAAAATAATGCTATAGGTCACATTTAATGAATTGTCTAATTTTACAGCAAAGACATGGTGCACGTTATGACAGTAAAATCGGATGTTTACAAAAAACAATCACATTTTTCAGCGTCATGACGCTCACTTTCAATACACGGGTCCGAAAATGTGCAATATTAACTGTTTTTTAGTATTTTAAATAAGTTTACCTGATTGTATTACCGGTACGCATTCTGATCCATTGGGGTATGGGCCTATTTTGTTTTAGCTTTTTGGCAAGCTTTCGCTTGATGATGAATGTCTTGTGGGCAGACTGAAATAAATTGTAAATTCATAAAATAAAGGTTTTAATATAACATAAATTTCAAATCAAACTTGATGTTCTTGATTTTTATAGATTTAAATAACGAAAAACGCACCATGTCACCGATCTGTCAAAACACTTAAGGAAAAGGAAGTATGGTGTTGCCCTTTGCGATACAATACAATGCCGACACTTTTACCAACATAAGCATTATTTGTTAAGTACCTGATTCAAAAAACTTACATGCATGGGAAGTACCTACGAGAATAATCGTGACTAACCATTCGAAGATCTAACGAAATTAGTAATGTTTTTAAATTTCGAAAGAATGAAAATTGAAATGGTTATTTTTATGCAAAAATGTAATTACTTCAAAGTCAATTCAGTTTCAACAAATGAATCTATTTTACATGTATACGTAATGCGTAATATTTTGTAATTTAAAAAACGATCGAGTGAGTACAATTAGTACTCTAATGGTTATATAATACGTAAACATAGCGTTGTTTTGTATCGAGTTCATTGAAATTTTTTATTCCTTCCGGAAAGAAACGGAAAGGCTGAGAAAGATATCGAAAGGAGGGTGATTGCAGGAAATAAAGTAAACAGCGCTTTTAATAGAATTATATCTAATGGGAACTTATCAACCGAGGCAACACTACCGGTACACAACGGAGTCCTAGTGCCGACACTGATGTATGAAAGTGAGGCTTGGAGTTAGCAGAAGAGGAACAAAAGTAGACTTAATGCAGTGGAAATGAGATCATTTAGGTGTAAATGTGGAAGATTCATTTCGACAGAGTAAAGAATGAAGAAATAAGGAAGTAATGTAAAGTTGATCTTAGTATAGTGAGTAAGATTAAGAAAGGATCACTTAGGTGGTTTGGTCAAATGGAACGGATGAATGAGGAAAGAATGGTAAGAAAGATATATGATACAAGTGTTGATGGCACTATAAATAAAGGACACCCACAGAAGATTTGGCACGACCAGGTAACTTTGATACTGGAAGATGGTACTGTTAGAAGCCACAATCGGCGAGCTTGTATGTGAAGATGTATGAATATGGATGAGGCGAGAATTGTGTGTCAGGACAAAAGAGTGTGCCGCTCAATCCTCTCTGCCTACCCTCACGAAAACGGCGTTATGGTAAAATAGTTAGTTAGAAAATGATTGCTTAGCATTGTACTTTGTGTAGATAGGTACTAAGTATGTAATATATTTTAACTTTTATGTAAATACTATTCATAAATAAATCTGGGGACATTTTAATTTTCGAAAGCATGAGTGTTGTAGCCTTTCAAACATGTGAACATCTAAAGTATAAAAACGTAAGAATGACATTTATGGGTACTGAACAAAATATGTAGTCACCATTGTAACGAGTATGACGTATTTGTCTGATCACTTTTGTGACTTATATTTTTCTGAGATTACTACAGTACAAAATTTTTGGAAGGGGGTGCAAACTAAGGCTTGTTGAAAATATGGCCCCTAGGTTATTCCTTTGTCATAAAAGATTTAGCTCTGATTTGGATAGCAGCCAGCAGCCAGTAGTATTCAAATATTCTATGCGTATCATCACATTGGTGGTATGATACGTGTATCTTATGACGAGTAACATTTTTTTTTTATTTCTTAGAAATAACCCAACAATATTGATAAAATTGTCTACTTCATAATTTTTGAACACCACAACATCTTCAATAAGATATTTACAATGAAGCCATAAAAATATTATACAAAATGGCCACAATATTTTTTTAATTCCCAACACTAAAATTTTAAATTACATTTTTCTCGGCTTGACATTTTGTGGATTTTTTTCTGCTTAATTAGGTGTGTTCAATTATAATTTCCTAGACATGGGATAAGTTAAGAAATTAAATCTCTGTACGTGTGTTTGCATATAATAAAATAAGACAAAAATGTTACATTTGTTTATTTTGATATGACTACTTTATAAATACATTTATATTTGTTGCCAAAAGAGGAATAAATTAGGGTGATTTGATAAAAAAAAACACAATTTAATTAATTGAGAACAAATAGATTACAATTCCAGTGAAAATAATTCTGAATATAACTATCAGATTGGTATTACAAACAATTGAAAATATTCATATAAACATTAACATTCCACAAACATATTCTCATTGGTTGATGGTTTCTGATAGAAAATACTAATTATCTAAAAATATGACTGAGATGAGAAAACAAGGTGTTCACTGCGTTGTACCATCTTTATGCTACATTATGTACATATTTATATTTAACATCAAACTAACATGATGGTATGTATAAATAAAACAAATATTGCATTCAGTGAATTTTATAAATATTATAATTTTTCAATAGTTTTTTGAATTGTTACAGAATGGATACTCTTTTTAGAGAAATTAAAAATCACAAACTTATTCAAGATATAATAATTATATAAAGGCTACACTTTTGTACCTGGAACCAAGAAAGCCTGAATTAGCTCTCGTAAACACTAGCAACCAAATTACAGATAATCTATGGACTCAGTATAAGCCCAGCACATTTAAATTCTTGTCTTCATAAAATAATTTTCATTTTAATAAAATTTTGTAAAATAAATTAGGTTAAACTAGTCAAAACATATATAAGTTTTTTGATGCCAGCCATTCCAGCTGATCACTGATCAAATGAATCTACTGAATAGAATTGAATTTGATTATCATATTCAGTTCGCAGTACATATTCAAAGAAATGATTTATTATTTAGGGAATAATAATGCATTTCCGCAGTGATTTGAGACATGCATCGGTTGTATAAAATGATATTTAGGATTGAAAATGGAAATGTGCCTTTTGATTTGATATTCAAATTGAAAAATCTTAAGCAAATGACAAAATCTACCGTGAAAGTGGTCTCTAAGCGAGGTGGGTTCTATATTTAAAATTTTATATGAAGAGTGAATTCAAATACAAAGATTAATTATGTAATTTGGTTCTAATAGTGCCTTTAATTTGAAAAATAAATGATTTCATTTTCATTTAAAGCTGAATAGTATTCATTTAAAACACTTTTTCATCTTTCAATACATAATTTTAAAAACAGATGCATAGTAAACTGATCATTAAATCGTTAGGTTAATGTTGAAATTCAATATAGTCAGTGACGATGAGCTACTTAGGAAGAACAGGGTTTTCATAAAATAACTATTACATGATTTCAAATTTAAATATTTATTAAACGTATTAAAGTACATTAAATAAAAAATGGTTTGCTCTACATAAATCTAAACAGAAAATTTGTCGCGTGTGGCCCTATTATTTTGGCTTTGATATTTTTCCATTCCGGCTAAATAGACAAAATTTTGGCTATTGAATAAACGGATGGGCAGTGTATCAATTTTTTGACTTACACACTCCTAAAATAACATTGTTATATTTACTTGTATAGGGGTAGGAGACAAAGAATGCTCTAAAAGCAATCTCATTGTAATTTTTCATAGAAAAACCAAAAAAGCTATATATTATATGGTCGAAAAATGTTTTCAGGTTTGGATTTATGTTGAGCTACAAATGAAACCTATAATTATATATACACATTCAAAAGAAATGTTAACATTAACAATGTTATACATGTGTGAACATTTAAATTTTCTTATAACTATGTATGTATTTTTAAACTATGTCCGAGTCTCCAGTGCTATTAAATTAGGATTAAGGCTGCCAGGTGCAGATAATTGCACCTACACAGCCACCAAGTCAATATACCTAGAATTATGATTGAGAAACTTGTACTTATTATTTTATTGCTGTTAATTTAATTTATTAATCTGTACAAAATTAATCCGTTCGACAAATATTTATATTTGAAATTTATTTTAAGCAAGCCCTGCAATGTCATTAAAGATAATTTATAAATTTGGTAAAAATAAATTCATCAAATAACATTTCATACATAGGTTGCACCTATGTATGAAGTAACTTTTTATGTAACATTATTTGATAAATTTGAATGAGGTAAGAAGTATAGTAAAACTCCATTAATTCGTAACTCACGGGACCAAAATTTAAAAAAAATCCGAATTACGAATAGTGAGAACAAAGTATTTTTAAGGCAACACTAGAAAGAAACTTAAAAAAACGTGACAGTTTATTGTGTCCATGTTTTTATGCGTGCCGCCGCTGTGGACATTGCATTTTCATATTGAAACATGATGACTTTCCATTATTTCAACAACAAATTCACCACTTGCCACAACAAAATCACGCACATTCATTTGATTGGCGATTAAACTCGCCTTTTCCATCAGAATTGGAATATTTAAAAACTTTTAAATCCTCATGTTTCACTAGACTTGATGGTTGAAGCTTATTATTTTCCCGCAATTTTTCAAGTTCAAACCCAGAGAGGTATTCGGAATCTGACTTTTTCTGCCAATTTTATCTTCGATATCAATTTTTTGTTGGTTTTAAAAATAAACTCCATTTTTCCAAATGGTTAAGGATTTACACGAATTACAAGGTGTTGGTGTCATTTTAGAGAACAAAACGTGTAAAAAATATATGAATAAAATATTTTAACATATTTAAATACGAAAGATTTAGTTTCTTTAGTACCTGCATATGAAAATTGCAATGTTTCATAAACAAAAACCTGATCAAGTGATTCAATGAAAACATTATTTTAATAACAAATCTTATAAAATGCACTATGGAATTTGATATACATATGGCAAAACTCAGTTCTTATTATTGCAATAAGGAACAGTGTCGTGATTGGCTGGTAGGTGGGGCTAGTTGTAGAAGTTTATAAAGGGATGAAGATCAAACACGTAGTCGCGCGAGTTTTGGGATTTGCAAATATGCAAATTATGTGAACAAATTATTTACTTCGGGTGTCAAAAACACACACGAACAGTGAATAATCAGATTTTTCAAATTATCAGTAGAAATGTTATTTTCAGGGTAAATTTTTTTGAAAAAAGTGTGAATTCCGGGAAAATACGAAATATGGGTTTACGAATTAATGGAGTTTTACTGTATAAACTTATTCTGCAAAAATGTATAAATCTTACAGAAAGCTTCTCACAATGTATTAACAAACTGAAAACTTTTATCACATATGGAAGAGTGTGTACAACCAGTGGTGGAAGATTTTTTTCTTTCTAAAAAAAAATCTGATTGTCCCTTTGTCTTCAAGGACTGGACTAATTATAATATGTACAATGAATAAAAACAGTAAACACTTCACCATTGTTGGATAAACTGCCAAATAACAATCTCCTGCATAAATTAGCAGGGCTCTACCGGAAATCACCTCAGCTGAACATATCATATTTAGCATGCACCCTTGTTAAAGAGTATTTATTAATTTTTTGTTCAAAAACATATTATTTAACATTACCACATCATAAACAATAAACACTGGATAATACGGGTTCTAGATTCACAAATACAAAACTATAAAATAACTAAAAACTGAATCAGTTGACTTAAAATCACAACATTTTATGTGTTGAAAACCTGATAGTATTGAGAGATACTAATGATAACTTACTTACCATCACGCCGTTTCCGTGAGTAAGTAAGATAATAATTTACTAATAAAAACAATACAATTTTTTTAAAAAGGTACTCGGATTTGTAAAAATATCAATTCCAAATACCCGATAGAGACTTATTTAGTAGACGATCAAAAGTGTTTATTCACATTTGATTGTTTTATCATATAATTCATGGCAGTGCTAATCAACAGCCGGCAGTATTAATTGCATCCATTGAGCACTAATTAGAACTGGTGAAATATATTATTAGAAAAGTCAAGGATACAGTCTTCAAAACTAATCGTCACAAGAAATTCCACGGGAATACTTATTTCAGTGTGCTGTATATATTTCCATAACTTCTTGTACTTAAAGTAATGAAAAATATTTCTGATATTTTAAATACAGACACACCCCGTAATAATGTAGCTTGTGATGCAGATTTGCATCTTATATAGCACTTTCCGAAAAAATAAAACATTTTGAATCAAAATTTTCAATAACTTGTAAATATTTAAGAAACACTGATATTTTGACATAAAAATTTGATATAAAGAGTTTAAAATTATTGTTTATTTTGCCAGAGTTATGTTAAATATTTAGTAGGTATCAAAAATGCATTCTACATTGATGTTTTCAGATATAAAAGTTTCTCTTGCTACACTTGTAGTCACAAAAGTTGAAAACTTTTGAAATTTCATTATCACATGTTTATTTTATAGAATTACATTTGTAGTTAACTCAGATTAGGATTAGATTGATATAAATAATATTAAGATTGTGCGCTGAGAAATTATCCATATTACTGCCAAATTTCATATCTGTTACTTGTGTTATGGCATCATCAAATTTATTTTGATATATTTAATTAACATGATGAAATAATGAGAATTCTGTTTAAATTATATATTTAATATAAAAAACCAAGATTTACTGGAATACAGCAGAACTTTGTTAATATAAAACTTATAAGAAAAAAAAAAATATTTTGGATCACAAGGAATCACCCCCCCCCCATTCAAAATTTACAAAATATTGCAAAATTAAAAATAAAATTGTAATATTCGTAAATACATCAAGTAATTTCGTTTAGGGACAATGTTAAAATTAGCATGAACGATTTAAATAATTATGCGCATTAAAGTTATTTTGGAATACATGTTTATTGGAATAGGGGTGACGTGACACAGGCACGCTAAAAATGAATATGGAATTCCTCACTTTGAGACGATTAGGGGTGGCCAATATATATTGTGCATTGTAAATTATATTTTCTCCATCTCGATTTTTGAACTATGCAATGTAAAATTTAGTAATTTTTTTAAGCAAGGCATTAAGAACTATTTAGAATTCCGAATTACCAGGGATTTTTAATAACTGATATTTTATCATTTTATTTCAATAATTTTGAATTAACGAGACTACTTACTGTACAGGGATTTTATTTTAAATAATTCAGAAAAACAATGGTTTTCTATGTGTGAAAAATTAATAATTTTCCACACATTAAATATAAAATCTGTTAATGTTTTTTAAGATGTGTGAGAGATCCATGTATTAATAAATGTTTTTAAAATGAAGTATTAATATATATATATATATATAGTGACACTACAGTATCATGTCAATGCAATGAGTTATCTCGCGATTATTAATAAAATGGCCATAACTTTTGAGAATTATTTGAATAGCAACAAAATATTAATCCTTCAACGCTCTGACGAAGAAAATAATATTAAGTGATTAATCACTGTTAACATTAATGTCATTTTAATTTTTTTTACAAAACATAATGATGATAGAATGATTGAAGAGCATTAGCATTTTCTGAAAAGAAATAGTTGCACCTGGTTAAAACAGCATCAATAAGACTACTGTAAATGATGAACTAACTAGTCAGGAACCTGGTTATCAATTTACATTTTCAATAATACTTGTGATCCATTTGAAGCCCATAACAAACTTGGAGCCACAATGTGAATTATTTTACTATAATATTTATAATTCATAACATTAAGTAAATTACCAAAAATATATTGGTTAATTTTAATAAAACCGGGGTTATCATCTATATCCCCGAAACTACAAAAAAAAAAATGAGAAAAACGCATCAATTTACCATGTTATAAACCAATGTATATAATATTTTTCATAAGTTAATTTAAAATGTTCTCAATAGTTGCACAGTCACCTACGGATACCAAAAATCGTGTTTGAGCTTATCCAGCATCGCTGGATTCCAGTTATATAGTTCTACCTTCACAGTGGCCTAGCATAGTAACAGCAAAATCGTGATGTTTGTCTCATAACATCTACTAAAAACATATCTTGCACATACAACAAATCAAGATCTATATTGTGTTCTTTGAAAATAAATTATCACAAATGTTAATATGTACAGATAACAATCATAGACAAAACTAATTCTTTCAAAAATGTAAGATAGTCAGGGCTAGAAGTGTTATGGGTTAATCACAATGATCAAATAGATCTATCTCATAAATTAAGATGCTTACGCCTAGAGTGAGAACTTAACATTAAACATTTACTACTTAAAATATTCAACTGAATCCGGGCCAACAGAAAGAAAATGGAATTAAATGAAAAGCGACAACGATTCAAGAATTGGCAGATAAGCAACATTAGTAATACAAAACGAGTCCAGGTTGTCGTGTAAATGGTAAATAATATACCGTCATTCACACGGGGATAGGTTTCACCGAGTCCGCGCACTCTCACTAAACGGTTTGGTAATACGTCGCACGCCGCATCTGAAGGCTCCGCAGTTTCGGAGGTCCGGGCGGTAGTGCAGTGGGTAGAGCGTGCGCTGGTGTGGGTCACCACTCAGACGGCCTGATGCTAAGCCTTTCGTTGCGCCGGGGGGACGTACATGGGCTGGTGGAACCTCCCGGGCCGGCTCTCCCCTCGGCTCGCCGTTCCGTCTCGGCTGAAGGGGCGATTAACTGAGGAATAAAATTCTATTGAATTTACTTTTAAGAATTTGACTAAAGATGCCGATTATTAAATGTGTTACAAAAAAAAATCAAAAGCCAAGAAAAAAAATGAAAAATTTAAAAAATGAAAAAGAATAGTATTTTACAAAAGTGTAAATACATATTATAACTAATTTATTTAAGATATTGAAAGTAGATCGGTGTTAAATGATTTGATTGAAAGTTCAAGATATTGTAGTATAATGTAACAAATATAATCCGATAGAAACATAACATGGTGGTGTACACTTTAAAATTTTATTTAGCCAAGAAACGAACCACTTTATTTAGAAAGACTCCAAATATAATCTGTCACCAGGCGGTGTCATATCATATTGCCAGAATGATAAATTACATACAGTAAAAGCTCGATAAATTACAAACAATTTTATTTCAAAATTATTACAGATTTTTCATACAAAATTCTACCTATAACTCGAAAAACTCTATAATTCATAATATGAAATAACAGTAAATACATCCCCAAACGGCCACCGCGCGCCAGGCAGGCAAGAAAATAAGTTTAATTGAAGTTGTCATCTTGCTTGGGCTCTGGTTTCAGAGTTTTACAATTTTAATTTTTATATGCCTATGTATCTTTGTGTTTTTCTACATTTAAAACAATTCTTAGTTATTTTTGTGTCAAATAATAGTGTGTAAATATTACTGTCATTTGATTGTCGACTCTTTTTGTACTTTAATTTGTGCATTTCGTGAAAATTTGAGATTTTACACTCTTCATTAAGTTTTATTTGAAAAGTGTAAAGTATATTGTATTTCTGTTAAATTTTAGTTTTTTTCATATCTAATTTTGCCTTTAGTTTTATTTAAAATAAGGACATTATAACATTAACAATTTCTAAGAAAATGTAAATAATTAAAGATATGGACAGTAAAATTAACAGTAAGGGAAATATTGCTAAAATATATGGTATCGCCAACTCGAATGTTTTAACAATTTAGAAAAAATCGATTGAGAAGAATCGTATCATAAGTTGAAGGAAAGTGACACGCATCGACACATTTGCCTGGCAAAACATGAAGAGTTGGAAAGTAGGCTATTTTAATTTTTTTCTCAAATGTGTCTGGCCAATATTCCAATTTCTGGTCTAAATCTCACCGAGAAAGGATGTTCATTAGCCAATGAATTGGGGATAAATGAATTTGGAGCCTCTGATAGTTGGCTGCACAGATTTAATTCAAGGTTCAACATAACATAACACGCTTGTGGCGAAAGTCAAAAAGTTAACGAAATAGATGTGGGGAACTTTGATAAAAATGAAAACCACATTGGCCAAATACATGTACATATTTAAAAATGTTTTGAGAAAATTTATATTTTAGTACACCTATAAATGTTTAGAAAATATGTTGATGTTTTGATAACTTTTGTTGTATAAATGTATTGTTGGTCAGTTGTACTGTGGTAAACCAATTCCCTTTTTGTGATAAATTATAATTTTAACATTGATTGAAAAATAGTTTTTACGGAAACGCTGTCTGTAGCCATGTTATATTTATTTGTGTGTAGAAGTAAGTTGGTGGTGTGCTACAACTTTAGAAGAGAATTAAAAATGGTAAACTTTTGAATTTATTATTACCTGGAGTGTTTGGTGGGAGACAATCGGTCTTCAGAACTTCTTCGTGATTTCCATAGGCAAGAAATCTGACCACAACTGTCTTTGCTGAAACTCCAGTAATTTCGGCATCGTAGAACTGTAAATTGTTTTTTATTTTACTAAACATCGGTGTTAATAATAAAACATTTTTCAACTACATTATTTATTTATTAATAATATCTGTTAGCGTGTAGTGAAAAATTATGATATTTCCTTATATTATTAGAATATACACATTGCATGTGCGATAGATAACATGCCAAATACTCCCATGGAATGACACAACCATATGGCCTTCATTCTCTGGACGCCACCTCCCTGTCAGTAATGGAATGTGCTGCTTAGATACGCAGTGCAGGGCGTAAGGTAAGGGGAAGGCTAGGGAGCTAAAATAGTCGGAAGAACTTAAAACTAGATAGGTACAGTTGGCAAACCTAAGCAAATAAATGCGGACTTTGGCAGTTTAAGCAAAACACTAAGGAAACAAGAGTGAACCTGTAAATTAAAAAGTGTCCATTTATTTTACTATAAAGGCTTGCAAGATAGTCATAAGAGTGTTGGTGACTTTCTCATTTAAGAGTATGAAGGATCTTCAGATGAAATGACAGGATTGGTATTACAAATTAACAACATATACAAATTGGAAGCTACATGAGTTTGTGCGCTTGTAAATTTTAATTTGATAAAAGTCACAGATTAAATATAATAATCTAACCTTTGCAAAAATTTGTAAGAAGACATCTGCCTAAACTGTGATCTAGTAATCAGTAATAAACAAAGGCGGTTGCCTAAATAAATAGAAGTTATAAAGTTAGAGGCAAAACAACAAATATTCATCAAAAACAAATAGTCAATATTATGTACCGAAATACGACACCATTACCAAAAACAGAAATGGTAGAATTCTATTGTATAATATGTATAAGGAAAATGAAAACTCTCAAGATGCAATGATGTATCAGTCTACAAACGGAACGAATGGCTCTCCTGAAATTTTTCCACACATAGTCCAATATGCAATACAATGTATGAAGTAAATGCTAAGTAAAGCCACCGAAAGCGATGAACTTTCTATTGATATTCTTAAGGAGGCAGGTGAGTCCATATCTAAACCACTAGCAGGCCTATTAAATACACATGTGATCAGACAACTGCACACAGGACAGTTGCACAAAAAGTAATAGAATATTAGTAATGTTACAATAGCTTGCATTCCTTTAAGATAGGTGACTTTAAGTTACTTAGGTTTTAATAATTCAATACAAATTTACGGCACTAAGCTGACTGTGTGCGGTTACCGTGGAATCACTCCAGATAATGCTGTCACATCATTCTTCACAAAAAGGGATACAAAAAAGCACAGACCTACTAAGCCTATTACATGAAGTATTCCCAGAGGTAATATTAAATCTAGCAGTGGATCAACAATAACTGATGATGATGGATGCCTATGATGATTGCCATTTGCACCGACTTCAATCATTCAATTCCAAATTTCTTCATCGGTGTTGAAAAATTTATGATTACCGTAACAGTATTTTGATATAAAGAAACTCACCCCATTATCTTCCCAATACTTCGCCAGGCAGCGGTCACCAATTTCCCAGTTGATTTCTGATCCCTCGGCTAACATTTTCCTCGCCTGCTCATTGATGCTGGCATTTTGGAAGCCCACAATATTGTTAGCTTGGTAAAATCCGTTACCCCTACTGGTGAAATTATTCCGTTGGTCCGGTACAGCATTCCCTTGCTGTCGAAATGCCTCCATCACATCAGCTGCTTGCCTGGAATGGTTTTGACCAATTTTGGGTTGATTTTCGGGATAGGGACTGTAGAATGATTGGCCCAGGGGCTGCCCATTAGGAAGACTAGGAATTTGGTTCTTGTTGCTATTTACGAATTGGGTGCTCCTTTTATAATTTTGATCATTGTAAGTATTTTGATTGTTGTACGCTGGTTTCCCCTGGTACGTAGAGAAGTTGTTTTGGTAGTTTTGCGGCATGTTGGGCCGGCTCGAGAATCTGGCTTGAGGATTACCTTCGAGGTTCATGCCGGCAGTGACATCGGCTAGAGTATCCATAGTTTGCTGCGGTTGACTGTAGAAGTTCCTCGGGCCCCGGGTATCGTTCATGTTGCGCCGGTCGGGATAATAATTTGACTGCATTTGCTGTTGATAAGTTGGCGGATAGGGCGATTCCTGAGACATGTTGATATTTTGTTGCTTCCTCGCATCTCCGTCAAATTTCTTTTGAAATCGAGGCGCTTTCTCATTCGGTAACTGATGGGAATTGTACGAGTGCTGAGGTCTGTCTTCCCTCTGGTAGTTGTAATTTCTTTGCGGCTCGCTTTGACCGTAAGGATGGTTCTGAGGTTGCTGATATTCACCGCGGTTATTTTGGCCCAAATGAAAGTTACTTTGCCGGCCCGCACCCGCTCCGGCCCCCCGTTGCCCGCCACGACCTCCCCCTTTAGCGCTATGTCCTCCTCTCCTCTCGGTGTTGCTTCGATCCTGTCTGTCGTCTTCCTTGTAATACTGCACGGGTTCAGTAGACTTGGCCGGCCTGTCCGGCTCGGGTATAGCGGGAAGTTTGTCTTCGAGGAAGTCAAAGAGTGAAACCTTCCCCGAGGGTTTGACCGGGGGTACTCCATCCTCATCGGTGGAATCCTTGGAGCGTCCCTTGCGCCCTTTGGGTACTTCGGATATCTGCTTAGCGGGTCTCTCCTTCTTGGCTTCTATGGAACCTTCTCTCTTTTGAAGTATTTTCAAAGCTCTTTCTGCATTATTCCTGGTTATCTTCAGAGTATTCTCCGCCTGTTCTTCACTGAATCCGGCATCAACTATTTTTTGAAGGTTTGCATCTAGCATAGGTTTTGTTCCTCCTCCAAATACCTACAACACAAAACAAAAATTTTAAGTCTTGAAGAGCACTGAAAATTATTATGTAAGAATGATAAACATGTATTGATGGTATTATGACACCATATTTGAAACAGCATTAAGCTGGAATATCCATGTCAGATTAAAATAAAATTGATTAAATTTGAATTAGATTAAAATAATTCGAAACAAGTTATTTTATAGCAGTGAAAAATAATTCTGTAAAAATGTTGATTACAAACAATTGGGACATATAAACAAACATTTCTATTACAATCTGGGTTCTAATAATAATAAGTTCTACTAAACAAGTTATATGTATTAAACCAGATAACTAAATGGTAAGCCGAATTCTTTTTAATAAAAAGAATAATAATTAATGGATTCATACTTTTTTAATCCCGGAGAGTTTTTGTGCCTCCGCAATGGCCCCCTTTCTCTGCGCTTCAAATTCCACGTTATCCAGTTTGGCGGGGTCCTGCAGGCTTTTAAAACCTTTGTCCTGGATCTCCCGACCGTCCAGAGCCTGCCCGAAAGGAATCCACGGGGGTGGAGCACCCTCCCCTCCTCCGCCTAAATAATATTCATAGTAAAGTACTTATTACACTTATGTAGTCCTGACATAAAACCACAAGTATTTATACTGGTGGATTTTATATTCTGTTTCTATCAATACATATTTAAATGAAGTTTGTGCTACTTAAATTTTTAGTGAGCTCTGAAGACAAGAAAGCTTTTAATAATAAATTATTCAGTATTAGTAATCATGCTATTTTGTATAGCATTTAAGATGTGGTGCTGGCGCCGCATGATGCGTATACCTTGAATTCAAATTATTGAGAAATAACATGTGGAGCAAATTCAATTATTAGATTTGAACTTATTTTCAAGCACACATCCAGCATTTATAAGCGAAAACAATTAGTGAAATGGATAAATATGTCCTCTTTGTATGACATTGAATGTTTCTAATATTTGACGAGTCATCGGGGGTCATCGGAAGAAACAGAAGGTATGCAAGAGTCACAGGTGTATAGTTGGGATTTTTAACAGCTAAGCAGGGCCCACATTAGACCTTTTATAAATGACATCCTGATTTTTGTCAAACTTGTAAATGTTGCAAACTAATCTCTAGCAGTCATTATTAACTCTACTCTGAGAAGTAAACACACACTGTTAATTTTCCTAATAGACACACACATGTTGATGACGATGACTGGGGTTCCTTAATTTGGGAAAAACTGTCAGAAAGATGAATTTTCTCCAATATACTACAGTAAGATCCTGTTAATTCGAAGTTGAGAGGACTGAAAATCAAGAAAAAAGTTTGAATAACGGACTTACAATAATATAAAATATAAAAATTTCAAAAAATAAATTTCTTTTTACATACTAACATTTTTCATAGCAACTCGAAGTAATTATATATATATTCACACATAAAAATAAAATAAAGTTGTCAAAATACATTGTAAACAAATCACAATATTATTTTTAAAAAAATACGATTATAATGAACTATCCTTTCGCGCCATTTTTAATAATGACATAATAGTCGAACTTGTCAACCCGCTGAAGTAAGCAACAAAAGTTTCCAGGGCTTTTAAAACTTTTGTTTTGTGGTAGTCGCGGCGACATTTGGTACTCGTCTGTTACGTCTTGTTCTTTATCTTCTTCACTCCCGCTTCCTTACTCCTTTCCCCTCCTTGACATTTCTCGCCTTTCAACGCTAAAGTTCTTTCTGCCATCATGTTTATTTAATATTGTCAACAACCTCATTAATGGGATCGCGTATTTTTCTTTTGTTTTGGATAATATTTTTTGTTAATCTCTTGTATTAATTCGATTTTTTAGCAACTGTTGGCGTTTTGTGCGAGTTTCACATTGATGCTATTATCGAGAATATAAAATTATCAGTCAAAATCATAAAAATGTTTTAAATAAGTCTAAGGAACGCAAACCACGCATTTCAAAATGTCTAACATGTAAATATTAGAGAAAAACAAATAATTTTCTTTATATATAAAACAATGTCTGTAAAATAATTAACAAGATACAAGAAAATCTGAGAAACGCTAACTACACATTCTTTAAAATGCTTTGACACTAAACTTAAATAGAAAGAGAAATATTTGTATTAAAATGAATACAAATGAAATAATTTATAAAACACGGAAAAGTCTGAGGAACTCAACTGCGTACCAGCATTTGTACAACAAAATATACAAACGCTACTTTCAAATAAACATGATTTTACTGTACTAACATGTGGTGCATTTGACCAATGTCAGGGTTTATAAATATAAAATTGTAATAACAAGAAAACGGCAGCTGAATTGTCATCTGAGATTTATGAGGGCTACCGCGGGGAATTACACAAGGAGTGAGGTATTTAAAAAGGTTGGGTGACACTCAATGTTCCCCCTATGGTGTGTGAGTGTGCACTTGCATACAATTCGGTATCATAAAGCACAAAATATATAGCAGAATGGGCACAATTTTTCCTGTGTCACCTTCTATTGAACCATATCGAATAGGTTGGCGACCAAGTTGCGATATGCTGAATTTACCTGTGCAAGGTGTATAAGATCACCAGTATTTTGGATATTAAGCCACTTTCTGAGATTTGGCAGCAAAGATAATCTATTTCTTCCCTTGCATAATATTGTAAAAGATTATATTTTTCATCGCGGAGTATGCAGCTTTCCTTAATAGTTAAAAATGTTCTTAGGTTTTCACGGCCGTTCAGAATCTTCTGCGTATAGTTTTCTGGACTAATTTGCCGTGTATATCTCTCCAACGTTTCGGATCCCATTGCAGGGTCCATCATCAGGGCAGCAGGGTTCGTCATCAGCCCTGATGATGAACCCTGCAATGGGATCCGAAAGTCGGCCAGAAATGTCAGATGTACACGGCAGATTGGCCCAGAAAACTATACACAGCAGATTTCTTAATAGTTATTAGTTCTCTTGAATTATTTATGTGTCTTAATACATCTTCATTAGTAATGTGGTCAATTCGGGCTCCACTAAACTGGTAAGGTAATTTCTTCCCCTGCGCACAAATAATAGCATTGGTCCTTAAAATTGCACAAAAAAATTTGATGCGGACACCGTGATCCAAAATTAGAGGAAACATTGGTGTATTGCTTGTGATTTCACTCCAAAATATTCTTGGAAATACAAGTTATTCATGAATATGTATTCTGATTCTAATAACTGATAATCTGAGTCTAAAAAGCAACAGAAAATACATGTATTCTAGATGTTTGATTCTGTTGACCACTGAACAGTAAGAGGCACCGACTGTACTATTTTATTTTGAATGACACTTGATTCTTTTCAATAAAGATAATACACAGAGTAAATAATTTACCTCTTGTGTGTTTGGCCAAGCTCCTGTTGAGTTCCCACTTCTCCACCATGTGCGTGACATGGCCCCCCAAGACCTTGAGCGAGGAGGGTCCCACAAACAAAAACCCATGTGCTGTGGTGAGGGGGCCACTTTTCAACTGGATTTTGGTGCCTGGAGCGGTGTTTATACTTAAGCTGGCGATGTACTCCACTTCTATAGCTTGACATGTCAGATGTCCATCAGTCAATATTAATTTGAGCATTCGCGGAGCATGTTTGGATTCTTCGTTTGCTTTCGGCGCGGATATGTTCCGGACTTTTTGGATTTGCACAAATACTGGCTCCTCGAGGGATTCGCATTTTGTTCCGCTTTTGCAGAATTCTTCCGGAAACGCTGGGGCTCCGATTTCTCTCAGGTCAAACTGAAAACAAAATATTCGTTAATATTAATAAAATTATTATTAAAATTACAAAGACCAATCAATATACTTTTAACGGCATTCGATACTTACATCTAAAACTTTTTTTAATATTATCTTTGGATCTGTTGTAGTTTCGGAAATTCCGAGAGTCTCGATACCTTCTGGAGTTAAATGACTGAAAATAAATAACGGTATTAATCCACAAAATACAATACAAAAATAGGAAAATTACGTAGGGTTCCACCCACAACAAAAAATGCCTCACTCGTCAAAAGTAAGTACAGACAGAAAAAAGTCCGTCGGTTATGTGCGTAACAGATTGTTTCATATGATTTTTAATTAGGAATGCTCTTACCATCCTTCTTCTTTTAATATATCAGAAATAGCCATGATTTACAAATACGCGATGACATTACTCCACAGACGGCCAAATCAAAACTGAAGTTAGTAGTTAGTAGATTTTGTAAACAAAGTGACATCTTGACAAAAATAAAAAGTATTGCCAATATTTTTTTACGAAGTAGGTACCAGAGTTATAAAGGATTGATGGGCACAAAATATTTCTTGCATAAATTATTAAATATAATCAAAGATATCTTTCAATCATTATTTTTTATTAAATACTAAATGACGATATATTAGAAACACATAGATAATAGGAGTAAAAATTATAATGTAACAATGCATCATTGTAAGTTGTGATAAGAATAATGATTTATTTCAGCAATACAGAAAATCTAAAATTTGTATTAAGTTACTTCACTAATCAGTATTCATTTGAAGTAAATTTTAAGATAATTTATTATTTTAATTACATTGATATTATATGTTTATTATTTGGACGTATCGTCAGAAGATAGAGCCACAGCACCAAGAGGCTAGAGGCAAGAGTAAACAATAGAGCCGAGTGTCGGAGAGGTCAAAGATCTTTTTGAAGATGGACCAGCTGAGAAAACAAAAAAGAAGAAAAACTAAACATTATAATACCTACATTCAATATAATATTTATTTTTTGAGAACACATTTATAATATTATGTATTAATATTTATTTGTCCATGTTTACACGGTTTCCAAAAATAATTTAAAGTTTCGTCTTATTCACAACAAATTAATTTCCCAATACTTCCATTCGTACTTTATGATCATCGATATTATTTTGCGTCCAAAAATGCTACGTATATAAGTTATTTATTTAAAAATATGTTGTATTCAATTTGAAGGATCTTATATTGGATTTACGTATTCATTTTGGCACGCCCTAAATTTGATTAGTTGACTCGATATGTTTAATAACACTTTAACCCTTTACCGGGTCCCAGAAATCTGCCAATTTTTTAATAATTTTAAAAGTGGAATAGTATAGGTGTCAGTATTAGGAAAATAATAGCAATTAATTTTTTTATGAATTCCACCCCTTTCCTGGTGAAAAATGATATGGTAAATATACTCCCACAGCCGGCACTGGAAATAATATCATATATTATTTACGACTTTGAAAATGAATGAAACATAATAAAAAAACATGTTTCTATTGATATCAGATTATAAAAAACACATAATATTTTAAAAAAAAAAGTATAAATACAAGATGTAAAGAGTTATAGTGAAAGTCGGCAAAGCAAGGAGCAGCACACCGTGGGACTTTGCATACTCTGCATTGAATTTTAGACCTTCTGTCCATGTCCCGTATGGTGTAATAACGACACCTTCTATATGTAGACGCCGAATATCAATGTGGGACAAACGCAATTCATCTGTTACACCAAAAACGCCGCCTTTTTTGTTTGTGATACAGGCGCTTTTTAAGATTTAGAAGAAAAATTATCTATGAGGCTTCTTCCTAAGCGCAACCGAAATGTCCTATGTATATTGCATCATATATCATGGCCTTGGATGAACGAAATGTATGAATGTATCACACAGTATTTCAATAAAAAATTAAATAAGCGAAACCAATTATTTTTTGATTTACATCCTGAATTATTGAATAAGAGGAACGGTAATGATATAAATGATCGACACCGCTCATGTTTTCTGTGTATTTCACAACTGTCTAAGGACAATACCATTATTTCACGTTCTTTTGATTATCCTTATTTCTTTGGGATCATATGCAGTGGTCATAATATGGACACCTTGGTATCCCTCAATTTTTTCACTGAATCTGGAATTGAATGCTTGTATATGGATTCGCTGGGACCATAGGCTGGGACTCAGTTAATTTTTTTTTACGTGGATCCTATTTGGGATTCTTATGTATGGAAGCAGTCCAGTTCAACCATAGCATTGGAGTCCACCAGCACAGTAGCAGTAGTAACACCTTCAATACGATCTAACTGGCAATTTATATCCGCACTAAACTTAAACTCGAATTACGACGGCATTCTACGATGTTGTATTCGTCTTCTGATTACTCCCAGCCATCAGCACCATTTCAATTTCATCCATGGTCAGGCTCCTTTAGTCAAAGAAATAAAAACTGAATTTTTAAATAAAAGCATAATAAATATAAAATCAAACAGCCCACTGCCCCAATTGGCAATGGTAGATTTTATACCATATACGTTCCTAGAGCGTTGCAGAAGCGAGTTATGGTATTATTTTTATCACACAGTTTATTGTGTTATAAATCAACAAATATAAAATAATATAGCATATTTTTGACATATATCAATATAAAAACTTATAAACTATCATAAAAACAAAATAAATATTACTTACGTATTTTTTTAATACGTTCTGGGTAATTTTTTTACAATAACACACACGATTAATAAGAATATCGGTACAGCGACGCGCGTGGTTTGTTTGATGGATATCGTCTGAAAGCAGGGTTATAAATTGTCAATTTTACACATGTTCTATGGTAGATATGTTTATTGACAAACGGGTAAATATACTTCTGCTGCCTGTCTGTGGATCCCTAATTTCTACGTGGTAAGTATTCTCCCACAACCTTCAAAAGGGTTAACTTGTTCACTATCAAATTTAAATAACCGAAATGTAATGGAGTAATTCAATACCCTATCAACTTTTTTCAAATTATTTTTCCCAACTCTGTATTTTGTTTCTCATTATATTGTTTAATTATTATATTATTCATTATTTTCTGAATGCTACACGTATTTCATTCATATAAATATCACTAGCGATTAATTACTATCATGTCTTGTTAACATAATATATTATTAAGGAAAATACATTTTTGTTTTGTTCAGAACATAGTTCTGTGGTATTTAACACAAGTTAAATTAATCAACTAGAAAGATATACAGAAAAAATATGTACCTGCTACCGGGATTCGAACTTGAACCTCTATCTGGTAGCAACAAAATATTTTTTCGATAGATAGATTTTTCTGTATATCGTTCTAGTTTTATTTAATTTGTTACATAATATATGGTTAATAATTCCTGTTAATAAAGTACAATTTTATTGGAATAGATACATTTTAACTAAATGAACAAAAATACATTTATACATAATGTGTTATTAATATATAAATGAATATCATTGTTACTACATTTTACCATTTATAAAAAGGGGCGTGGCAAAATGAAGATTTCAAATGAACGGTGCAAAATAATTTCTCGGTTTTAGAAGTATGTATAGGTAGAAAATATTCTACAGCACGGCCAATTCCAAAAGTCAAGCTCCGAAGCGAACAGGTCCTGGAGATTTCACACCAGCCGCCTGAACGAGAGGTGACCGGATAGTATTTGCCGCTGGCCGCGCAGTGTGTTTTTGGACTTCTCGTTTGGACGCCGCGCGATTCTCCGCAGGCTTTGAATATCGAACACGAATTAGTATTCTTCGGGTGCTTTTGTTTTCATTCAGTGTAAAACATAAAATGCCATGGTTTTGTCTAAATATACGGTGAATTTTGCTAATTATTTATAACTGACGTAAAAAGTTTCGACAATACCATCTTGGCGAATTGTTTATTTTTGTTTTATTCTCCAAGTTTGATTTGGAGTATTGTGCAGTTGGTGAAACTATTTAAAATCGTAAGTGTTGCTCCGAGTAATCAATAAATTAACAAGTAAATTACTAACAATCTTTTTCTTTGATAATTTATATTTATCCTGTATTTATTGTGTATGTCGGTATTTGTTAAATATTTTACACGTTAAATCTTTTTTTGCATGCGCTATTATGATAGTTAAATCGATATGTAGGAAAAAATACAGCAATATACTTTGTAATGAATTAAAAATATAAATAAAATCTAGTAAAAATTGAATATAGCACATTTATTTTTTATATCTTGTGTTATTTTGGATGATTTAAAGTTTTTATCTTATACACTGGAATAATGTGATATTAAGAAAGACAAAACCTTGACTACAACGATATTAATTGAAGGAAAAATTTGAAAGGACAGATGAGGTAGTTGTGTGTACATAGATGCCGTCTACAGATTATGTAGATACTTTATATCGCACACCTAGATCAAAACTAAGACAACTCAAAAAGTCATTTTTCAGTAGACAAAAAAAATAAAAACAATTTTTTGTTACTAAAGTTATGAAACTAAATAATATTTTAGGTCATAGATATATTCTAAAATGACATTATTAGAGAACTGGGGCTAAGTTAGTTGCGTGTATGAAAGAATATCGGAATACAATAATAATTCAAAATTCTTGTTTTTTTTTATTTGTCTTAGTTTTGATCTAGGTGTGCGATATATTAATGGGGTAACCAAATCTTCGGGTTTTCTCGTCAAGCCTTGTTTAATATTTTATGGGATTTAATCAAATAATGATATTTATCAACTTGTATTTTTTTTGCGGTAAAAAGTTGACAGGCATTTTTTGCATTATTCTTCTTTAGTGGCTTCATGGGACTCAAAGTTAATCATTTTTTTCAAAATGAATGAATTCGCTGTTGCATGAAAATCGTTTTTTTTTAAACTGATTGAATAATAAATAAATAAAATTAAGAAATTCAGAAAGTCGTCTAAAATTAATAAATACATTGAAGTTCCAGCGTTGAAGTACAATTTCAGTTTTTATTTTAATGTAATTTTTCTGTTTCGAACTAACGCATTATACAATATTACAAATATATATAAAAAAAAGATGTCAAGGTAACAAATATAAAATATTATATAAACATAGTATGTTTTGAATAAGTTCACTATTTAGTTCACACTGGTCCCAGCTTTTGTTGATTTGTAAATTCTGAGACCTGAGTGTGTGACCTTCACCTACGCACATATGCTTATACCTGTATTGACCTGTCACGAGTGGAGTTAATTTTCCGTGTATGCGAAGTTACATATACATGTATATACATATTTTTATATGCAATCGGTAGTTGGAATCGATTTTTATTACCGTATTTTCGTGTGAAGTGACATGTGATTTGATGCTTGATACGCGAGTAATATATGAGTTTGTTTTATTATTTAAATAGATAGTAAATATTTAATAAAGACATATTTTAAATACTAATATATATATAAAATCAATTTTATCTAAAAATATTACTGTTGCGCTACCGGGATTCGAACCTGGATCTCTTTCCAAACCGGGGAAGGTGCATTATCCAACTATGCTACAGCGACGGTACTTTTGACGACATATTTTCGAACCTATGTGTTACACTTTTTCAAATAAATACATATTTATCTAATGCCCAATTTGGATGTCCAAATTTGTTCAAGATGTATCTAATTGCATAATCTCATAACAGAAATTTTAAAATAAGATTATATCGATTTCGCATCTTGTCTATGCGTCGGCATATTTTGAGGTTAGCCAAGATAATAAATTCAGTGGCGTAGCTACGCCGATGCAGCTAATGCAGGGGCCCACGTCAGATAAGTTAGTTTTTTTTTTTTTAAATAATTTTTTTATCATTACATTTCGAGTAATTGAATTTAAAACATTAACATATACAGGAGTATGTTTGGTTAGAGAGCACACCATCGCCGTAAAGCGAAAATCGCCGTAAAACGAAACATATATATTTTTCAGTTGCCAGTGCACATGGTACATATCCCTAAAAACACCATTAAAAAAACGCGAATATTTTCAGGAGACAAGAAACCAGTTTTTCTTAATATTTAATGGATTAAACCACGCAATATTTAATATACTTCATATACATATCATACATCTACAGAGAGGCCTTTTTTCCATTATGAACTGGAGACTAATTTTTTAGATACGCCATTGAATAAATTATTGGTATTTTTTAAGAATCGTAAAAATGTAACATATACATATTTATTGTCATGTTCTGGTGTTACATAATGTTAAACGGATGTAACGTCAATGAAGTGATACTTAACATTAAATGGCAATATTATATTAGTCCCTACCTATCTATGTATGTTATAGAATTTATAATAACTTGTAATAAAAAATTTCCTTATGAGAATATAAAAAATACAAAAAAAAAATCAATTCAGTGGAACGAACCGTACTCGCGACGTCAGAACATATTCTTTCATTACCGAGAATTATCTTTGTCAGAGATTGCAAAGGGAGAGGCCAAGTACATTTTTTCTTACAACTTCTCGACCCAGTTGGATCAGTCCGACGCCGTATGAAATAATGTCTGGTGTTCGATAATGCCACGAAAAAATTAATAAAGCGATGTTGATATGCAGAGCCGTCCCGAGAGAAAGCGTGCCAATATTTTAAAAGCGTTACCCTCCACTCTAAAAGAGTTAAACGTTCAGGACAGGCTCGAGATGCATCCTTCATTTATTGGACCTACAGGTTATCATCTGGAGGGGTTACTGATAACGTAGAAGGTCGAAGAGGAAGAGATCTGAAGAGGAAGAGGAATGGAGAGGAAGAATTTCTTACACGTTGGAGTGACTGGATCATGGGCTCCTCACTCACATGGCTCTTCGTACAGCATGCTAGGAGGAAAGTCAAAACTCATAATCTACAAAACGTAACTACAAAAGTTTTGTCCCAATGCAAAATAGAAAATGGGGCCCTCTGTATATGTACGAGGCGCGTTTTTTAAGTAAGTACTGTTATCGGATATTTCCGATGTAGCGCTGCGGTTGCGATGTTGCGTATGCGCAATGATTTTTTTCATCCGTTAACTCACCACATGCAACGTTAGAGACATTCACATAGTGTGGCCATCTTTCAGTGAGTGACTGAAATGTTCAAGACAATAGATCAGCCCGCCGACTGAGAGATACGGTCTGTGATTTGTTTCTTGAATGCACGAAACATGAAACCAGCTGACATTCATCGTCAAGTGTGTCCTGATTTGGCGCCAAGTGATTTCCATACTTTCCTTCATCTGAAGCGGTTCCTTGGTGGCAAGCGTTTTGATGACGATGAGACGGAGTACAGACATGGTTTTCATCCCAGGCGGCGTCGTTCTATGATGAAGGTATACAAAAATTGGTACCCTTTTATGATAAGTGTCTTAATAATGGTGGCAACTTTGTTGAGAAATAGTTTAAGGTGTGTAGAGTCCGAAGAAAGCAGTGTTGTAAAAATGATATTGTTTTTGTTTAAAAAAAAAATCCGGTACTTACTTAAAAAACGCGCCTCGTATACATATAAGATGTAACACGCGGATTTATCCATAAAATATTACGAACAAAATCTGTCACCTATAATTTTCATACTTTCATGAAAAAAATGTGTTATTTGGCATTTTTATGCACTTGCAAGTGAAAACAAACCTTTCATTCAACGATGGTCTGGTCCCTAACCCAACACATTAGCGGACAACTAGTGTGTTTTCGTAATACGTTTTTAAATTTTGTAATTTATTTTTTGTTGAGGTGGAATTTATAAACGATATTACGCTTTGGGAATAATATTCAATTATGTATATCAGTATAGTAATATTTAATGAAGCTCTTCAAGAAGCCACTCGAGGACTTGCTCTAAATGGGAAGATCCTAAACAACCTGTATTATGCAGATGATACGGTACTTCTAGCAATTGCAATTGCAGATTTACAACTTTTGGGTTAGAACTTAATACAACTAAAACAAAATGATATGATCATTAGTAAACATAACGCAGTTGACACAAATCACTCTTGAAGGGTGGATTGCCTGTTTGAAAGAAGAAGAAGACAATGAAAGTCTTTATATTGCTGCTACGAAATTGGAGAAGATACAAAGTATTACATACCTGGGTTGCATGGAAGATGGGATACTTCTGTTGTAATCAAATGCCCGCATTGAGCAAGCTCATGCAAGCTTTATTCGCATGCTATGTGTTCTTCTGCAATCACGAATGGTCTGATGCTATGTGTTCTCGATATTATACTATGGAATGGAAGCATGGACACTTACCGAAGAAATGATAAGGCGACTTGAAGCATTTGAGATTAGGATCTATAGAATAATGCTTAAAATAAGTTGGAATGAAGATGTTATAGCTTCAAAAATCCAAAAACGTCAATATCTCGGACATGTAATGAGACATCCGGAGAAGTACGAGATCTTGCACGTCATAATGCAGGGAAAGATTGCTGGAAGTCTGGGCATTGGAAATAGGAGAACATCATGAGTGAAGAACATGAAGCAATGGTTTGACCAGTCTACTGTTGAGCTTTTCCGGGCCGTAGTACACATAGTGACGATAGCCAACGTCCGTTGAACGGATAGGGGACAAGAAGAAGAAGAGGCTGCATTGGCGTAGTTACGTCACTGGTCACGATCCTCAGTAATGAAGGAAACGATGAGGACGTTCAACGGCATTATCGTAAAATCATGCACCGACGCGTTTATCGTTGAAAACGTTCTAAATTAATAACAGATCAAAAGGAGAGAGGCATTTTAAGGTGTTAACGGGCAGCGAATGCCCTCGTGCCGGCCCTGCTGAAGATAATATTGAGGCTACTACTATTAAGTGTTTATGTTGTCCTTTTTATTTGAGTCACACTTTTTCTTCGACCTACATATGTACGTCGGTGTTCTGTGATTGCAACACTACCAAGGTTAAGTGACTGATCCATTGTGGCATACGGTAGCCTTGGTTACAGTCCATGCGCTCATATCCTATGCAATAATCTCATGAATATTGTTGTTTAGTTTAGCCTCGTGGCACGTGAAAAATTCGATCCAGGCAGGTGGGTACCTACTTCTAACTTCGTAATAAATCATGTTTGATGATTGATACAATAATTATTATGCTAGTATGAGACGTGAGACATCATCCGTTCTGGCGAGCGACGTGAAAATGAGTAAATTCAAATAATATGGGCTCCTTAACACAGTTGGTACAGTAATTTTAATTTAATTTTAATTCTATGCATACTTACATATGAATTTTATTTCTATTTATATCGGGTACATATAAATTATATGTATCTCACACGATGCACGCGAACGAATTGTTTTGTTTCTGTTTCTCATTCTTCTTGCCTGACCTATGAATAAGGCCTGCCTAAATCAGCATTTTCTTATATGGTACACAAAGAAAGAATATAAACTCTGTTCAGTCTGTACTTTTGTATATCAAAGGCAGTGGTGTAACTACGCCAAAGTGGAGCATCGTGGCCCACGTTATTTGGTACCCAAAAGGTCATCGTCCAATACACACTAGTGATGGTCAAATCGTTATTGTGACTGATTTTAATATTTATTGGTAATTGATTATTCGCAATCTTTGAGCAATGACTGCTACTCTAGAAAGTAAACCTACAAGAGTTAAGTCTAAGTTAGCAATCATCATTAAGTCTCGGTTACCAATTATTGTCACAATCACGACTGTGATATGATAATCACGTTTACCATAGCTAATACAACAATATAATAACTTTAAATCCACAAGAAATGAAAATATAACATTTTTAAAATCATTTCTCGCATTTATTACGAAAACACGTGAAATTATTATCGATGTACGCAATATGCAATATCCCGCAAATATGTCGGATTAGCGAGGGAAGGATTTTTTTTCAATTGCCAGGGCAAGTCTGAAAATGCTAGTTTTCAAAAGCGTGAACGTGAATAGTTATTTATTTATTTAATACATGTTCTTTTTATTCCCTGCTCATTTCACGAGGCGAGCTGTATTATTTTGTTCTTACCATTTAATGGATAAACTATTTATTTATTTAAACTTGTATTTATTCTTAATATAGTGCATACATAAGTACATTATTTAATATATGCTACAATATAAACAAGATCAAAATTATTCCTTTTTACTACAACTTATCTTTCATATATTGAATCTATGTAGTTTCTTCTCCTTTTTTTTATGTCTTCTGGCATTTCATTAAAAATCTTCATCGCACTGTACATCACCGATTTCCGAGATTTAACCGCCTTCTTCCTGAATGGCGGTCTCAGTCTATCTTTTCCTCTTGTATGATGTTCGTGGTCATGTTGATGTGCATCAATTTTTCTTATAAATTCTGCAGATATTTTCTTAGTGAGGGTTTTATAAATAAATACATTGAAATATATTTTCTGCTTAAAGGTTATCATATTCAGATCTTTCAGCATTGCAGTGATCCGAGTATTATTTTGCAGCACTGACAATTGTTGCATTTCTTTTTCATTAGCCAAAACAAAATGCTGCTGCAGTATTAGATGTGAGGAATAATAACAGAGTTGTATACTATTTTACAAGACTCAGTAGTTATTACATATTTCAGGGGGATTTTTTTCCATTTTGCATTGCGTCTCAAATTTGGTAGTTACGCTACTGATTGAAGGTCTGCGTGCACTCTGCACCTACTGCAGTTGCTGTTGCAACAGTGACTAATGAAACAATAACGTAATTATGGTATTCGTGTAATTATACCACATTGTAAAATGATTCAGAAATAATCAAATGCGGAAATAATCAGTTGAATGTAGAATCATTTCGGATGCATACTCGTATATGTAACTTCCAAGTCAGGGCTGTCAGGCATCAGGCACGAGCCTAGGGCCTGCATTTACAGCAATTTCTGATAATAAAAAAAACCTTCTGGCAAAAAAAAACATTTAAATAAAGATGACGAAAAAGGCTGGCTAGCGAAATTCGTCGATATATTTACAAGGTCATTTTTTTAGAAATGTTTGATCGTAATGTGATAAGAACTATGGGAGTTATCATGTCCATAAAATATAGTTGTTGTTTTCGAGGAATCCTGGTCTCGATGGAAGAAAATGCTCTGATATTTTGCGGATGTAACGTGGTCTACCTAAAATGAAAGGCAAATTTAAACTTTTGTAATATCTTTTAACACTTTGTGTTTATCAAAAATGGACTATCCTGGCAGTAATTAGGTATTATGATTATGTACTATTTTTTTATTACATCGAATGTACATAAATAGATCGATTGAAAAAATGCCTTAAGACTCACTAAAAATAAAATGAAATGAAATCACAATAAAGCCAACATATACTTAACAATACTAATTTAATGTATTAATTATAAATATATACATGTAAAATCAATTTTGTTGAAAAATATTGTTTTTGCGCTACCGGGATTCGAACCTGGATCTCTAATTGACCACCAATTGTGTTATAACGCCAGTATTTTTTATGACAAATTTTCGAACCTACATGTTACACTTTTTCAAATTAATACATCTATCGTTCCATTATTTTTGAAAGCCATCTACATTATTTTTACGGAATCACAAATACCTTTGAGTAAATCGACTGCAGACGCCAGAATTATCAATTCATTTTTATTAAATTTTTGGGCACATTGATACAACTTATATTATTTAAGGAGAACACATTCTTATTGTGAAGTTGTAATTATTCAGAACATAGGTCTGTGATGTTTTAAATACTAATTGAATGTATTAATTTTAAATATATACATATAAAATCAATTTTCTCGAAAAATATTGTTTTTGCGCTAAAAATAATGGAACGATAGATGTATTAATTTGAAATTTGTAGGGCGCGAACCTTTTGGGCCCCTGTCTAGTGTGGGCCACAATGCTCCGCGTTGGCTGCATTGGCATAATTACGCCACTGGCCTTTACAAATATATTTTAATTTATTAAAAACCTGATACACATATTAATCATACAAATCATTAAATTTTTTTATGTACGATAAACTTTCTGATTTCTGGGCGAAAAAAATACTCGATGAGCATAAAGTAATCTACTGCCGATATAAGTAAAAATAGTTTTCTGTTTTATGTAATAGTTATTTGTTAACTTTAAGACATTTTTTATTTACTATGCAGTTGAAACATGCGTCAGCTAGATTGTTGAATACTGGTTTACTTACATTACTACATAATTGTTAATACCTATTACATTTTAAGGTTTATACATTGAAAGTTATTAAGGATTATTAAATTTCCGTAAATGTTTTTTTTTTTACTGTAGGAAAATCGAATTTCTAACAATCACAATTACAAATTTCGACATAACTATGAAACATTGCGTCACAATTCACTTGACAATACGAGCTGCCATTATTCTGCGTGCAGGCACACGCTGAACTGAATATTGTGCTACATCTTCTGTACGAGGAAATCGTGTGGAGGCCCATACAAGCTTGTGGCCAAGAATGTTTGCGAAATTCACGCCATATATATATACAGCAAGTCGCGGTCACGATTAGGTCGATTGAGCACTCGAAAACACTGCCACTCATTTCGGATCAGAGATCAGATGCTAAGGATAATATCTGTAATGAAAGAGGTATATGAGGCCAATATTTAAGACCCTTGTTAGACTAGTGTTAATATTGAGTTGAAACTTAGACTCTGAGCTCTGACAACTCTCTGAAATCGTAGGTGTTTGAGCGTAAAATATTGAGAAAGGTCTTTGGTCCGATTTTCGATGATAATAAGTATTTAGCGTCCCCGCTACAGCCTTCAAGTTATGCTTACGTACGAGTATGACGAGCTCGATATCGTCCAATTTATTTTTGATGTCTCAGATGGAAGAGTTTTAGCGTACCTAAATACGATTAAATAGATGAGAAAAGGCGGAGGCGAACCTAAATACGAATCAAGGCGCAGAGCAGAAAGGAATGGAAGGATTTTCTCGAGAACCACTCCGGACTGTAGTCCACGATGATGACATTTAGATCATTTTTCGGTATCACAGACGACTGCTGCTGTTTGTAGTTACGTGATTGCGCACACGCTACTCTTACTGTATTCATTTCCATTCCAGTGGTGACATGTGCATCTTTAGTGTGTAATTCTGTTTACAATACTTGCGCAATCCTTTGGCTTTTGGAGACAGCAAAACGTTACAATGGAGGTAGGTATGTGTATCCCAAGTATGCAAGTGTAATAACCTTTCCCAAACCGAAGGGCCTTTGTTGGACCCGACGCGTAACGATGTGAACCGTATGCATTGTTGCATACCTTCGCATTGTTTTTACATTTGAATACAATCTTAATACGTGATATTTACTTGTGTTTATCATTCAAATCTATGGAGAAGTCATTGGTAATGTTTTAACAAAAACATTTCGTCAATAACACTTTTTGAATCGGGGTAAAATGATTATATTTCCTTCAAACTTTTCCTATTAGCTTCGGTGTTATTTTGGTAAAATATTGTAATCGTTTAATAAATAATTATGAACAAAATATATATGCAATAAACGTATTATGTACCTATTTGTTACAATTAAAACATACATATACAGCATAAAGAAAATCTCCCATTTAAATACATCATATCAATGTTGTTACTTTAAAATTGCATCGTTCATGAATTTAAAACACATACACTCTATTAAAAATAGAATCTTGTGCCGGTGAGTTAAATTAATACATTTTCTATGCCATAAACCTGGTGCTGGATTTACTGAAAAAACATCGAAATAATTTTTACTAAGACTAACAACATTTTGAGATCCCCAAAAAATATTTTATTAAAATGTTAATTGTTTTTTAACGGAGATTCCCCCATAACGTAAAAACATAAAAAATATAAAGAATTGGCGTGTTTAAAAGTTTTAGAAAATTTGGGAACATTTTATAAAAGATTCCTGGGTGGACTATAGTATATAAGAACGTTGTTACGAGCACTTGTTGACACCGACGAGGAATACATAAATATGTATGAAAATAACATCTTCTACAGCATAGCAGGGGTGGTATGATACACGTATCTGAGATATTAAAAAAAACCCATTAAAATGTATTATTTTTAACATTTCCGACTCTGATGACATTGAAGCAAATTAATTTAATCGATTTTGGCCAATGGTGTTGTGTAAATAATTTTTAATTCATCACAATAGGTGTGGAAAATGACCATTCGTCTTGGTAATTAATTTTTTTTTATGGATTATTTTAATTTATTTTTCTGGCTCCGGTGTCCCTTCTAATTCGGAACTCTGGGCCCTGTAGATAATTCAATTTAATAAATATCGACACAAACATTGGATGAAAAATGAAGCTATAAAATAAATCACTGCTTGTGGTTGTATTACGTCAGGCAGGTACTGCTGCGTGATAAGGCTGTATTATTCAAGTCGGGTGAAAAATAGAACATTGCACAGCTAATGGTACTCAGAGGTATCGTTAAAGTGTACGTTATTACAACCTTATCCAAGGCACCTAAATATTACATATATTATAGGTAGATAAGTTGTCCCACACAATGTAATGTATTGTAGTACTGGGTTATTGTTTATTTTCCACTTTCATACGCAAGTTAAAATTAATGTTTCCCTTAATTGTTTTTCGTTTTAATAATTATATTTAATAAGTATCGGATAAAAATAGAATAATTAACAAAATCTAAAATAATATTTAATCTGTTTAAAAACTCAATAAGAGTAAAATCTAAAGAAAAAATACACTTTGATACTGGACACAATAATAAAGTTGATTTCGTCTGTATGTGAAAATGCGTTTTTAATTTTTATCTGTAAATGGCGGATGAGGCTGATTAACGAACTTAACCGAGATATTTACTGGGCCAATTTTTCAGAAAATTTTGATCGAAATCTGATAAGAACCACGGGATTTGTCGTGTCCACATTGACTCGGATAAACTTTTAGAAAGTGCATTGAAATTTTCCGATGTTGCGTCATGATACCTTCTGCAGTAGGTAGAATATTTTTATTAAAATGTATGTAAAAATGGAGAAAATGATACGTACTACATATCACTGTCAAAAACGAATGTCAAAATAAATGTGATTTACGTTTGAAAATGTTCAACTAATGTACTCACTGCGTCTAGTATTTTGTAAGAAATTAGAAATTGTTCCAAATATTTTAACGTAGAATATTAATATTAAGCGCGTACCCCAGTCAAATTTGACACAAATAATTTGCGCTAGAAACAGCGTGTTAAAATTTATCTTAAGTAATATTTTTATATTTTCTCACCCCGCGTTAAAGATTGATACCGGGTGCCTTCTGAAGCCTACGCACTTCTGTACATATACGGTAGTTTTTAATAATTTCACAATCGTAAAAAGTGTATTTTGTAACATATTATTCTCCTAATTGTTTGACCATGTATCAGGATCATATGACATGTCGATAATCTGAATCAAGTGTGCATTTAAAAAATCGCATGTGGCTCGGGGGCCGCGATTTGTCGACCCCTGATATAGACGATCATATTATAAAAATGTCATTAATTTACTATATTTTATCCTAAGGTTAAAATATTATTATTATGTTATTAACCACTGCCATTATGGGATGCTTTTTTTTTAAACTCATAAATCAACAAGTTTTTATTATCTAGCGTGATATTTTATTCTGTGTTAATAATATATTACTATGCACGTACATAATATAGACATGATGAATATTATAAATTTTGTAACATCCTTCTTTACCGATCGGTGATATTACTTGCGTTTACGTAGGTGTTGCCAACTAGCAATGTCTGCTAATGAATACATTAGTGATTCACGGATTAAAGTTAATTTTTCTCCATCTAGATAACTACTCATTACATTACACGAGATTGACGATAGTCAGACATTGCGTGGAATGTGTTGCACCGGTGGCGCAGCTTATGGAGGTATACTAAATGGAAGATATTTGTTTTTTTAATTAAGATATTGCCTCGGTATAGCGGCCTAATAATTTGTAGATCTGCATATACAAGTGAGTATGAAGATGATCTCAGCATAGTGAATAGGATTAATAAAGGGTCTCTAAGGTAGTTTGGTCTCGTGGAAAGAATTAATGAAGAGAAGACGGTAAGAAAGATATGCGATGCGAGTGTCGATGGCTCCAGAAATAGAGCACGTCCGTGGGAGACTTGACATGACCAGGTAAGCCAGTTACCGAGGAACGATCCTGTTAGAGGAAATACGAAACGCTCAATGACAAATGATTTACAGTCGTATCAACCAGAATAACATCGAAAATTTAGAAAACATTTCAATAAAAAGTAAAATTTCACAGACTACCAAATATATGGACATGAACTAACAGAAATTCCTAGTTTCAATATTTTAATTTTGGCGTCACCCTCATGATCATTTTAGAACCACTAGCGCGATCAAATAGCTCCGCGACTTTTTTTAGATGTATAGCTCGATTGGAACGAAAATTAAAACGCCGACAATATAATACGCATTAATGTAAAAAAATACGTCTTGTTTTACACAGAGATTTAATTTTCGAAGAGTAAATACTTTTACTGTTTATTGCATGAATTATCGGATTTATGTTTGCACAAATAATGTTTGTAGAATGCCCCTCGTCCCGCAACTAATGTTCCAGCCCTCCTCTCCTATATTTACACTTTATTTCATGTCAATTTTGATTTTTATTTGTGTCTAGTGCTTGGTACGAGTCATTTTTCAATTCATTCTTTACAGACGCTTACAATTTATACTTAAAGTGCAGCAATCCCGTAATAAATATAATTCCAGTAGTATTTTATTAACGGAAATGAGTATGCACTAATATTGATTTATTTTAACAATAAAATGCACGCATGCGGTGTATAATCTGTATAGTTTCTACCGTCTGTACAGTCTATCTAAATATAGTATTTAGTCATATTCCATCACATCACTTCCTTGATGTAGCGTGCACGGTGGCTCGTAGGCCTCCCTGGTACCGCCAGAACGTAAGCAAACATCGCTGCCACATCAGATTATTATCTACAGCGTCGTATCGTTTCATCTCGGTCACGCACATCCGCATCGGTCAGTGGCGTGTTCAGATAAGTCGCCCCCGCTATTGTGAGATTTCTCGCCCCCTGCCAGCGCCGGACGTAGTCGGTTGACAAAACGCCACGAGGGTCGTGGAACGCAGGGAGGCAAATCAGTTAATTGTTTAAGGGACCGCGGTACCCCTCCACAGCTGCAACACTCGTCGGCAGTGGTGTAGACGGTAGAGGCGGAGTGTTCTGTCGGTAGAGCCGGCGTGACACACATCCGAGACCGCGACCGGCCTTGTTGTCACTTTCACTCGGCTGTTTTCGCTTTCAGACTTCCTCGGTACGCCGCGGCGTACAAAAGTTAACATTATTTTATTCGGCGGGGTACAGCACAGCTGGCTTCGGAGACTATTTAATGAATGAGATCATATTACGGCGGGGCGCAGTCGTGCCAGAAAGAGCGAGCATAAAGCCGTTGCTCAATTATACAATAATCTACGACGTACCGAATTCTTTTGTTTGACCACCTTAGCTTCCATTTCCAGATGACCCCGTTACACTAGTATCGTTTATCTACATCGTTTCAATCTGTTAAATAATCGGTTTTTCAAATGATTAAGGAAAACACATTCTTATTGTGAAGTTGTAATTATTCAGAACAGACGGTCTGTGATATTTTAAATACTAATTAAACGTATTAATTAGAAAGATATGCATTCAATTAGAATTTTTAAATTGCCAATGAATATTTGGATGCTCGATTTTCGGACTGAAATGTTCATTTGTTAAGTTAACTTAAGTTCATCAAGTATTTTAAATAGCTAACCATACTTTGTTTTACTATTTTTTTAACGAAAATTAACGAAGTAAAAGAAAATCTAACAAATAATTATTCTCATATTTATTGTTTCGGAGGTAAGTTTGTAGAATTCTATAATCACATATATGAAAATAAAAACACTTGTTTTTTATGTCTACTCGTTTAATTTCAATAAATACAATTCGTTGAATTTAAAATGGTTAGATTGATAATGCCCTCATAAGGCGAAACGCGTCTCACGAAAATGAGTAAAACTAAAAAAAAAACGATTGTTTTTGTTTTAATATGTGTAATTATTCTCATTCTCTCATGATTATGCCTCATCGCGTGTGTGGTAAGTATACAGTTAACTTGGAAGGATAAAATAAATGTAAATGGATTATTTTGTGTCAAAACATTAGATTGATGTTTATGGATATCGAATACAATATGTAGTCACACGTGCTAACGAGTATATATCACTTATTTGTATGTGTCACTTTTCCGTCACTTATTTTGAGATGATGTGTAGGTAGTGATTATTACAGATAACAAATTTAAAGTAAATTTAAAAATAGTCTCTCGGTTAGCTAGATTTCAAAACATCCTAAAATTAAACGTTCTCGTTTGTCCATCGCATTTTATAATTAAATGTTTTAGTCCAAGAAATAATAGTGTTCTTTTCACTGGGAACACACCCATTCTGAAGACGGCATTTGACATTCAAATGTAAAGAAAATAACTACATAATTAAGTATACTAACGCATAATTTTTAATATATATCTATCTATATACAGCATGTATAATACAATGACTATACTTAATAGGTGTGTGAAACATTAGAAACAGGGGATCCCTGGATCAATTATCCTGGGATCCCAGGATCAATTCCGGGATAAGAAAATGTTTATTGAAATAATGTTATATTTATAAAAAAGACCAGAAACATCAATTACAATTTATGAAAGATTTGTATTTTTATATTTAAGTAAGTAAGGAACTTTGAACAAAAAATTAACGTAAATAATGACGCAAGATTAACAAATAACAATACGGATATAAAACAATTGTATTATTATGAATAATATGCTCGAAATAATAACAAAGCATCGGGTGTTTCATCATTTAGTCTTGATCTAGTTTAGCTACTCCGAAATATTAATCCCTACTGGGCCAGGATCCCTAGTTAAGACTGCAGTTATCAATATAAAATATACAGGGTGTAGCACTCCTAGTCCACAATATTTTAAGGGTGAATAACTGACTTAATTATAAGTCGAAAATGTTCAAATTCTGTACAGTTACGGAAATCTGATTGTAAAAATTTAAGCTTAACAAAATCACGTATCTATCTACGTCTACGTATTTCAAAATAAATATTTACAAAATTGACCGATTATTATTGTTGCGTCATTTAAAATAAATTAAATTCTATTAAGTTTTTTGGTGTTTGATTTGTTGCCTCATGCGTACATTCAATTCTTACCTATCCTTAGGCGCAAGGAAGAAAGAAGATGTCGCAGTGATTAAAGTCTTCCAACTGCAGCAAGTTCAGTGCGCTTGGAAATTTTGTACGGATAACTACTGTCGCTTCACTCTGCTAACACATATAATGAATCTAACATTCCTTTTCGCGAGTGTTAACATTGTAGACACCCCGTGACGCTTGTACTAGTGGTGAAGAGGAATCTATCAATGATCCAGCGTCCGGCAGACGAAAAGTAAATCCCTTCCTTTTTTCTTCATATTTAAACCAATTATTCTATACTAAAAATGAATATTATGACAACTTCGGTGGTCTTTTATTTTTGTGTTCAAAATATAATTTAGAATCTTTTTTTTATTTTTCTTCTTTTAAATAGGCAATCCACCTTTCGAGAGTGATTTGTGAATTTAGAATCAATGAAATATCTCAATTAATCGAAATAATCTCATAATTACGACTTTTTTAAATGCATATTTAAAACCGAATAACATTTCCGAACCGGTCAAGCGTATCCTTGATTCACATAACGACCTTACATTACTCCGTCACAAATCTTCCAAGAATTAAAAGTGACCCATATTTGTACGGCGCATGAAATAATCGCCGATCGCTTAAGCTTCAATATTTATTGCACGAAGCGCACAGGTGGCGCGGAACCACACGAAAGCGACAAAATTTTAATATTTTTTTTATTAAGAAATGCATCGAAGTCTCCTACTTACGTTAGAAATTGGATTCCAGTACCGCAATCTATTAAGAAATGTTATAAATCAATATTTAAAGTGACAGTCCGGAGATTGTGCAAATCTAAATAATAGTTTGAAATTATGATAGTTTGATGTGAACATGCGAGCTGTGTGTACCTTTTTAATCTACCGTATATCTTGATATTTTTTTGTGCCGGGACGTTGGTATTAGGTAAGTACCACTATTTTGAGTTGTACTTTGTGATATATAGATTATTATTATGATAATTTCCTCGGATTACGATTTATAAGATCAGATACACACTCACCCGATATATTTATGTATGGAAATTTTTTAAACTAGTGACGTGTCGACAGTTTCTTTATTTATTAAAAATTATTAACCAATTTCATAAACAATCACCGCGATATCCTTGAGTGATGGCTGTCCAATAGAAACTCTTATGTGACAATTAAGTATTTATTACAAGAATACTACAAGGTATATAACTCGTATCGAAGTCAACGGTAACGCAGAAAAGAGCACACGCGCACACAGGTACACATCCCGCCCCGGCGGTGCGGCGCTCACACACACACATCTATACAAACTCAAGGACATCACAATAAATAAAACACAGCCGATAATAATTAACAATGACAAACAAAACACATTTTTGTTCTTTACCGAAATCTTCTGATCCGAAAAAAATAATATTCGCTTTCACGTACATCGTATATCCGCAGCACTAGTATTGAGTATTTATTCATCATTTTTACTGCGTATATAACATAGTTTTTGTTCATCCAATTATGTGTATTTTTATGATTGTGATTGAATTTTAACATTTTTATTACAATATAGATTAGCCTCAAACAAAAATGAGTAATATCGGAAGTGTATTTTCTCAGAAGATCTACAAAAAACAACTTTTTTTTATATATACCCGATTTGACAACCATACATGTACACGAATATATAATGTCACATCAATATTCTTAATAGCTGTAAAAAAACTAGTCGTTTTAGATTACCACACGCTTCTCAATCAGCAGGATGCGAGGTATTCAAGAGGCGATCAGAAGAATGCGAGGCAAGCAGAAATATCGAAGACGAAGCCATCTAGCTAATGTTGCTATGGACCAACTTTCGCGAATTTGGAAATATAGAGACATCAAATAAGCGACCAAAAATTATGTTGGCTTGCACCTTGTCTTTGCAATGTTCACGTATGCAGCAAAGATTAGAACAGTCCATAACGGTGACTGACACTTTCGAAATATAATCACGGCAAACTCTATCTACGGTATTACAGAAAATAGATTGATCAAGATGCATTATGAGCCGTCTCATATTTGCTGTGTGCATGAAAAATGCTTTTCGTTTCACGTTTTATCTAAATTCATACATACTAGAAATAATTTTAAAAATGTATGTCATTTGTCGCTCTGCCACTACTCTGATTCGATTGTTAAAGAGGGGGGGGGGATAAGGGCTGAGCCCTCTTGCCTCCGACATATGAGGTGACAACAATTGCGTGAGATTTTCTTTAGGGGGACCCTATTGCGGGGAACATGACTCTGGCACTATAATCATCCAAAATCCACATTAAAAAATATTATTATTGACTGGACTGGAAGGGAATCTGTTCGTGAAAGCTGATCATCTCGATCAGATTTGTTTTTTCCTTATTTATCTCAATTGTTTACTTTCTTCTTCAATGCGACAGAGTAGTGTACATATCAATGCAGAGTTCTGTATAGTTTTGATGAAATTTTGGGACAGTACTTTTGTCATCAGATCCACCGTGTGATGCCCATATCTTTTAGCAGAACGTGATTCAAGGGCCCTTTATTATTTATGATCGTATCACATATCTTATGCAATGTTTTAATGAAGGTGAACTGGGCTGTAAAAATATTATGACATATTCTTCTGTCTTATCTCGTTCGCTTTCATACATCCGTTCATGCACGCTCGACGTTTGTAGAAGCTTCTAAATGAGCCATCCTCCAGAATCTGATATAGATGATTGATCACGTCAGGTCTTTCGCGGATGCCCTCTGTTCCTAATGTCTTCAACACTCGTTTCGTATATTTTCTTTATCACCCTCTCCTCACTCGCATGCCCAAACCATCTTGGCGTTTTTTTAATTCTATTGACAACGCTACGTATAGATTTGTTAATTATTCACTCTATCATACGTAGATTTTCCACCGCATTCTATGTACTTTTGTTTTTCATTCGACATTTCCAGTTCTTTTCCATTGACGACCAAATAAAATAAATATTGTATCCGATCTCCATTGACCGCTCGCTACTGGCTCTAGTGTCGCGGCTAAACCAAGTTCGCCGTGCGGGCCAAAGATGGCGTTGCCTATCCGCCACAACAGTATTCTCGTCGGTGTAGCATTTTTAATCCGTCTCTACAGCACGTTTGTATACGAAATGTGGGGGACATGTGTCACCTCCGGAATGGTATATTATGTCTGATTGGGTATTTGTTGTCATTATTTAAGTTAAGTCATATTATATTTTTAACTTTGAAAATAAGTTATACGGAAATGCTTGCGACTATATCGGCTTTGATTGCTTTCTGCTCGTTATTTCTAGAATATTCTAAGGAATATACATATACGAGTAGTACCTGAAGATACTTGTAGTCTTTTATTTTAATACGTCTTTTATTATTATTGACTATAAGATGTGTACAAAATGATTTTAAAATTCATTTGACAACGTGTCAAGTAACAATGGACATTCCGAAATTCTTTACGAACAATATACATATTTATTTACCGTTTAGTTAACGAGGCACGCCATGAATATTTATATATCAGTTTCTATGAAACCAGGTTTATGTGAAACTGGGTTCACGTGAAGCCGGGTTCATGTGAAGGTATGCCGTGGCAAATGTCACTAAATTTCGCCTTGTTTAAAATCGAGCAGTAATTGATAAACTTAATGAAGCCTACAAGAAAATAATAACGATGATGAATGTATGATGAAAGATGATATGAAAGAATGATCTACGGAACTAGTCCAAAACATTGCTTTGATAATTTTTAATTTTAAAATTTTTGACAGTAGAAATGAATTCATTTGTTTTTCTTTTCAAACGATTCGAAATTTAAAAGGAAATTAACACATCATTCCGATGTAATTAATGTATCAGTTTTCTATCAAATTTGCTTACATAAAGAAAGCGTAGACATATCTATAGGTACGGCTTTTATTTGAGTGTAGATACTAGTTGAAATTTCAGTAACCTCTATATTTATTTATTTTTATTAAAACAAGAAAAACTGACACGCATTTGAAGACTAATAATGCACTTATTAGTATAATCTGGTTAAAACATATAATAAATGTAATAATACATTCTTTCAATAACAAGCTAGTTTCCATACTGGCGGCCATTTAAATTTCAAAGTAGCGAAGAGTGTTGTTGGTCGAATCTTAACGAATATAAATGGCGGCGGATAAAAGCAACTGACACCGATTTTGAATGATCAGTGTATATCAAAAAGAGCTAAATTTGATTGTTAATAAAATAAGACAATGTGTAAAAGCTACGTAAGAAGAAAACTGCATTAAAAATGAGAAAAAATTGCTGACTTTTGTAACTGGTACTTGTGACTAGCGGAACAAAACAGGAGAAAAAAAACAAATACATACACGTTATTAGGATCAATATAAATATTATTTAGTAAGAAATTATTATGATTTTGATAAAAAAATAATTTTTAATAGTATGTAGCTGAAGTTTCAAAGCATGTGAATAAATATATTATTTTAAAATGTATGCTTTCACTAAAACAAAGTATTTTAAAAACGAATTGATAATATGTCCTGCAAATTTAACGGTTTAAAACTCTATTGATTTTAAACATTTTTTTAATTTGTCTCAGTTCAGATTTGTTTCCGTAATCTTGGCTTCAAAATAATAAGAAAATATATTTCGTATATGCAAGAATTTTCCATATCAAGGCATTTTTATGGCACACGGAAAATGAATTTAACGGTTGCTGTTTGTCTAATAATACTTGTATTGTCTTAATCGTGGCAAATAATATTCAGTTTATTAGTTTTAAATTAGTGTACAGGTTCTGTATAAGTAATAGTTTTAAAAAAAAGTCTAATCTAGTGTAAATGTAACTTCTGATATAAATGAATAATAAAAACCCACATTTTCGTAAAAAGTTGAATTATTATTGAAAGTGGCTCCTTAATAATAACTTGAATACAGTTAGGTAATGAATCTAGTTATTTTTCTTTTCAGATATTGTTTAGAAAAGTCGTCTCATAGATACTCTATTTTTTTGGATTCTTTCATGGAACAACACTTACAGCTTCAAATTTATCTTCTGGGAACAATGAATCCGGTTAACACCGGGTCGCCCCCGTCATCCGGCAAAGCGCTCAGTTGCCAGCCGCGCGTCTCAAACACTTTCTTAGTGTTAAGTGTTTGTTATACATGTCTAGTACGTGGGCTAAAATTTATTGACGGTAAAATGCAAGAATGTAGAAAACGCAGGGCCGGGAAAAACTCTGTCGGTGAAAAAGGATTCCGAATAAGCGCTAACTTTTATTGCATTCTTGATTTTTTTTTACCATTCATGTGCAGAAATATAAAATAAGAGATTGCGATGCATTTTGGTGACAGTAGATTGGAAGTTATGGTAATGTCAAAAAAGAGACATACAAGGACTGTATTGTGAGTAGGCACTGGCGCAAAATCTGTATACCATTGTTTAACGCCTTCTTTCGAACGACGTCTCTTAAAATTTCAGACAGATTTAACGAGTAGTTTTGTTTTGGTAGATATTTAAAGTGGGCAAGTTTGTGTTTGTTTGCAGCCACGGAAAAAGGAAATCAAAGTGAAGTTGAATGCCGTTTATAAGGACCATAATAGTGTCCGACCGAAGGTCAGTTTTTGGCCGAAGCCGATTGTTCAGCTCTTGCCATAACCTTCGGTCGAAGCCGAAGCTGAAGGTTCAATCGTACTTGGAAATCTTAGAACACCGACTAGAAAGTATACTTACTTAGTTTTCTGCGTTATGGCGTCGATAATAATTGTAAATATATCCATTAAATGAATAAATTGCAGTTTTACAGAAATGATAAACTGAATTTTATTTCATTCGGCTAAACACAAAGCTTCGGCTTCGACCGAACCTTCGGCAGATTTTAGCCGAAGCCGAATGTGCAGCCGAAGGTGGCCGAAGTCGAAGGTTCGGTCGGACTTTAGACCATGCACCTTCTATGACTACCATCAGATATTGGTTTGACGAATTCAAGCGTGGCCGAACATCTGTTTTTGATGAAGAGCATCCAGGCCGTCCGATTGAGGTGACTAAAGAGGAGAAGGTTAACAAAATTCATGATCTCGTATTTAAGGGCGAGCTTTCATTTTTCCAGTTTATAAGTATCAGATAAATAATTAATGACGTTATTTGTTACATAAATCGTGCGAGAGAGGAAGGTTTGAATAGAAAGAGACGACAATAAAATTGTTGATTTTCTCGCATTCAGTACTCGTGTCGGGAGTATTTTCCACCTTTTTTTATATGGAACGAAATAAAAATGTGCGTTGTCATTTGAAAATATATTTCGTTTATGCAATAATTTACCACATTAACACAATATTGTAGCACGCGGAAAATAGCATCTAATGGTCGCGTCCTTTTTTATAATGCTTGTATTGTCTTAATTATGGCAAATAACATTCAGTTTATTAGTTTTAAATAAGTATAAAGGTTCTATCTAAGTAATAGTTTAAAAAAAGTCATATCTAATGTATAACTTCCGATATAAACGAATGATAAATACCCACATTTTCGTAAAAAACGCGAAAATTTGAATTATTACACTGGGCAGCACATATTTTGTTGTCAGCGATTTTTTAACTGTTTCTAGGTAATTTTGGGGTGCAGAATTCAAAATGTCCATCACATTAGATCTATCAGATCTAGTTTTTGAGATACGCTATATTGGATTCTTTTAGAATAAAATCATCTTATTTTTAATTTACGTACATTTCACTTTATTACTATTACTATTTGTTCCAACTGCCAGTTAGAAAAATAAAAAATACAAAATAAGGTATTTATTTCACACAGCATATACTTTCATCACTTTTCACTTAAAATTTCCTTCTTTTATACGACTTTTTAGCGTGGAGTTTACCGGGACAGTCTTGCTGAAGACTCCAACTGTAATCAGCCATCATGTGGCTATCCCATCTTCCTTGATATCGATCTTCCATAGTTTTAATGTCCTGATGGAATCTTTCCCCCTGCTCTTCACTAAAACCACCTAGGTTTTTTGGAAACCGATCAAAGTGGTTGTGGAGGTAGTTAGTGAACTCTTGTGCTCATGTTACAACCGAGAATATTAAAGTTGGCAAGAATATTTTCCACTAATTCTACGTAATTTTCTGCCTTATAATTTCCAAGAAATTTTTTAACTATTTGAACAAATGAACAATCTCGTTCGTTGATGCTGTAAATTGTGGATCTTTAATTAGCTGCCTTATCCGAGGACCATTAAATATTCCGGCTTTCAGTTTTTCTGTGCTGATCTCAGAAAGTTTTTATGTCAAGTGGCCAAAACAAAGTACATCTCGATTTAAAGCCTTCATAAATTGCTTCATAAGCCCCAACTTGATATGCAAGGGTGGAAATAGGATTTTCTCTCTCGTAACCAAAAGATCGCATGTTATTTGCGGAATACGTATAGAATAAAACAATATTTTGCGATTGGTGAGTTTTTAGGCTGACAAATATATTTTGTTATTTTTCAATCATATTACAAATAAAAAAATAAAATAAAAAAAATATTATTGTAATTGGGGCTGGTTGTCTCGAAAATTTCCAGGGCCGGCCTTAAAATCGCCATTCCGCCCCTGAGAGAATGTACGTAGTATACTAATTAATTGTAACCTATTTAAATTCAATACAGTAGCAATGAAATAATACTAGGTTTCACTATTTTATATAGCTGCCATCATCAAATAAATTTGCACAAAAATTAGAATGAAACAGCGCAATTCTCATTAATATGTATGACTATGAACAGACGTTGTAGACCATTATTTTAAGTAGATTTCGATAACGTACTATTACTGTTGCAGAAGGTCTCACAATGTAACTTCCGGTAAATTTGAATACACATTCTTCGATTATGACCAGGAGACTCTCGAAACTACCCGCTGCTAAAAAGTATAACTGAATTTATTATATTTGTATATTTATAAAACACGATAACTATTAGATTGACTGATTTTTATTGAAATTGACCGATGTTTCGTTGGTAACACTTTTATCATTTTCTGAGATTTTTGCTTTTATCAGATTCTTTAGAGACAACTCTCGGAAATGACAGTTCGTTGACTGTTGATGTTCTGTTCGTTGGATGAATTTGAATCCCCCAGCAGCGATGTAAATATTTGTAATTTAATGCCTTTGTTTGTCTAAACTTTCGGAATAAATAGTTTTATTAACGTCGTGAACACGGTTTGAGTTTATCTCTTTATACCAATCTCAAGTTTATCCCCAGATTCAAATCTCAGACGTGTACGTGGATTTCATGCACACGGCTAATGCTAAGAATACCAAAAATATACCTCTTGCAGTATTGTAATCTTAGATTATAAAATTATTTAATTGTCCTTTTCTACAAATTACCCATGACATTAAAATATCATTAGTGTTGAGGCTGAGTGATTACTTAGAATAATTAGAAGCGTGTATGGAAATCCTCAGAATTCCAATGAATAATGTTGTCCCTTTTCATCTCATGCAAATAGATTTATATAGCTGTCCTCCATTATAGTTATAAATACAACTTGTTGAGTTAGATTGTTAGATTGATAATGTCTTTACAAGGCGAAACGCGTTTCAAGTAAATTAAACGAGGAGAATCAAAAAACAAGTGTTTTATTTTCACATATGTAATATGGAGATTTACAAACTTATCTCGGAAACAGTGAATATGGGCCATTATACTTATTTAAATCGTTTTTAATATCCTTAAAGGCTGTGTAAAATGTGTGAATGTGTGAATTATTAAAAAAATACCATTAGAAAATAAGTTAAAAATAGAAAGTAATATATACGCTCTCAGCCTTCGTTAATTTTACTGCTTGCTCGAATCATACGCTATCGAGTTCATCCGAGTGTATAGCAATTGCCGTTAAATAACATTGAGATACATTTTAATTGCAGTAAAATATAGCTATCATACGTCAAACCATTTTGTAGGCTTCCCGGTGGCGGGAAAAGAACCCAACAAAACGACTATTTAGAAATTCGCCATGATCTTAATTTGCGTGTACCGGAAATATAATATGTAGATAATAATACGGGATATCCGCTTGTGTACATTTCACAACGTCACGTGGTGTCGAGGAACGAGTGGGCTCTCGTTACACGTGCGGAATATGGGCAGGCTTCGTGAAAAGTGAAAACTCGCGTAGGCGAGGCGAGATGGTGCCAGCTGCCATCGCTGAGGTCAGGGTACATCACTTAACCTGTCGTCGCTGGCTTTCTTATTTCCTCTCGAGTAACCAACAGCCAAAGCCAGTGGCGTTTGTAATTGTTCAGTCACTTCACATCCATTGAAAAATAACAAAGGTACACTCGAATATTGCAGTATGAGACAAGATTTATAAGGTCACTCTCGAGTAAGCATTGAGAGGAATCCAAAGGTCCAGAGTTACAGACATTTATGGGCCTGAAGATATTCGCTGACACTATATAAAAGTAGTGTTATAATTGTTACTTCGCAAGTGCGTGCGCACCTATGAAAGTTTTGTGTCAAAACTCGCGTAAAATACACGATAAAGATAATTTGTTGGATTGGCTGGTACCAGTCGGGGACTCTTAAACCAGATAGTTCGGCCTGAATCTGTCTTCCGCACAGCTGTAAACTAGTCCGAATAGCCAAGATGGCGCAAATATCCGTCAACGGAAAGCACTCGGAGAAGAAGTGGATTACAATTCGTTCAGCGTATCTTCTCAGTGGTCAGACTCAACCCGTTCTGGTTTTCTCCAAGGTTTACAGGAGATGCTTGACACATCCCCGGTTCTTGCGGGTATGGCTTTTGGATCTGGAGGTCCAGCGTGGCGCCGCGAATTTCAATTTAAAAACAATCAATACTAATTGAATGTATTAATTAGAAAGATATATATATATTGTTGTTGCTACCCAGATTGGAAAGATATCCAAGTCCGAATCCCAATAACAATATTTTTCTATAAAATTGATTTTATATGTATATCTTTCTAATTAATACAATCAATTAGTATTTAAAATATCGATAATAAATCAAAAATAACAATAAATTCTTATGAAATCGCTAGCGTCCGTTTGCATCCTATTAACGTCTCTCTAGCCGCCTGGTTATCTGGACTTTTAGTAGACTCTATCAGATACACGGACTCATAGAGCAATCTAAATGCATGGTGAAATCGTAATATCCAAGGCCGTGTAGAGTTTCCTTTCTTTCTGAACCCTTTACGGGGGGTTTTGTAAGAGTATTGCTGTGGATTTTATATAGCCTTCAAAACTATGTTGCATTCAGGTCTAGTTAAAAGTTATGAATAGAACGTGGCAGATATTAAATGAGATATGGACGAATTTGAAAGATACGGTACGGCTGATCTGCAGAAGATACCATACTCCGGGACGCGGGGTCCCTGTTATCTATGCGGCGCCTGTCGCGTGGGTCTCTACATCGGTTGAGTCAGGCGTCACTAGATGTCGTTATGCATCCGGAATACCTCTATAATCCGTGATTCATTTTACGCTCCCAGGCGCTGCGACTGGTTCAGAGAGATCCCTCAGGCAGCTTTCTCGTTTGTCAACGAGCTCTTAGGTCATCGTATGCGGATGTGATGTATGAAGTACAGATTTTAATAATTGTGCCAGCTGGTAGTACGGGAGATAGCTTTTACATATTTATGCTACTAAGTCGGTTTAAGGGAAACACGTACATAGTAGGTGAATGCATAAAAGTTTAAAACATATGAAGGCATTTTAGTCGGTGAAACATTGTTTGGGGGTTAGGTCGGCGGTTAAATGAAAGAGTGAGTGATTGGCGTGTTGGTGTTTATTGGCGCGCGGGCCGGCAAGACCGCCGCTGTGAAGCGATGAAACAGGAGAGACTCAACGATGAGGAATCAGGCCAGACCTGTAGCGGCAGTCGGCAGCGATATGTCGCTAGGTATCGATGCTGGCTGAGATGGCGGTGAATTTTAAATCTGGTACGGTTATTAATTATTTCATATTAATAGTAATCTTCACAAAAGTGTGTAGCTTGTTTTTTTTTATCTGAGTACCATCTTAAGAATATTTTGTTTTAACTTTTCACTTTTAACTCTTGTAATGGTCATGGATTTTCGAGTCCCATTTGGCTGCTGAAGAAGAAGAAGAGAATCAATCATCTTGAAAATCAGTGCGAGCACGCGTGAGAGACGCGCATCAGCGACATTAGTCTAATACAGCAAAAAAAAATCTGTAGAGGTTCTGAACTTTTATTTTTTATTGTATTATATATTAGTAACGTTATTAGATTACATGTAGATATTTTCATAATTAATTTTAAAAGCCATTTCCAATGAATTTTATATTAATTAATTAGCTTAATTAAATTATTTATTAACAACCAAGGTGTGTCAACTGTTTAAAAAGAAAAATAACATATTTGAAGTAATGAAAGTTACATATTTTTACGAGTCTCCCGTCACACGCGGGCGTGTCGAGTATGTGTTATTACTATGTTTTATACATAATTTTTCACGTGCTCTTTTAATGGCCGCCGGGTGTGGCGTGTTTCGGGATACTTAGCGCAATTAATTACGCGAGTAAATATATAATATTTGTGTCATCACTTTCGGAAATACTTGGCTGTTTGCACGGTAGATTGAAAAGCATAAAATTACTACGTATAATCAAATCCAGGCTGATGGCGGCTCTCTCATTCTTCATCCATTTTGATATATTAGATGAGGATAATGATTTAATGTCGTCATTTTTCTCACAGCTTTCACATTGTTTTTGATTGTTAATCAATCTCTGGAACAATATTTGTATATTCTCCACCAAAGCCCCAGTAAGAAAATCCTTTCAACACTGGCCGAAAGCGTCTATTTTTTACTTTTTTTTCTGGGTTCGATATCAAAAGTTTTTTTTATTTTTTGAACAGCCGCCATTTAGAAAGAAGATGGCGGATCAGGTTAATTAATGAACTTAGTTGATCAGTAGTAACTTTTTACGTAGTAAAAATTCCTTGCGCGTTGTTCATACATCAAATTTGCTATTTTCAGAGCATAGATGGAGAGTTTTTCGTAATAAAAATCTTTTACGGGTTGTTCATACATCAAATTTGCTATTTTCAGAGCATAGATGGAGAGTTTTTCGTAATAAAAATCTTTTACGGGTTGTTCATACATCAAATTTGCTATTTTCAGAGCATAGATGGATATATATGTAGCGACCATAATTCGAATCTACCGCCATCTCAGTCGGCATCGACGCTAGCGACAGCGCTGCCGGCTGCTGCCACAAGTCTGGCTCAATTCACCGCCAGACAGTCTCTCGAGTTTTAGCGTTTCACAATGGCGGTCTTGCCGGCTCGCCTTTGCCGAGCAAGACCGCCAATTCATTTCATTTCATCATTTTCTACATCTTCATTCACTGTATTCATTTCTATCTGTCTTCATTGTTTTTATCATTTGTCACAATAAACCTCAACACGCGCCAATCACATTTCTTTCATTTAACCACCGTCCTAACCCCCAAATATATGCCTATAGGTGTGACAAATACTCATGAAATATGCTTTATTTCTGTGGATTTTTTCGCCTAGGCGTTCGACGTGTCACTTTGTGTTGAAGTTTTATCGTATTATGTGTAATAATGTATATTAATCATCATCGGACGAACTCATCACTTTTTAGTGGGATATTCTTAACGGGATATTGAATAATTAATTGTTGTATACTGCAACTTTCAAACTATTAATGTGTCAGATAACTTTTGGAACAGCTGTGAAAAGTCCGCCATATTTAACTATCGATTCTCGTTTTTACTATCGGATATTTACTACGAAATGTACTTTCGAGAAGTAAATATTTTTTTACTAACGATCAAACAACCCGTTTTCGCAAAAATATTGACTTAGTTCAAATTATTGTCAGATCAATTATTACATTTTTTTTATCCAAATTTTATAAGAACTACAGGAGTTATCATATTTAGGTAAATACTTTTTAACATGGGGCGGTTTCGAGGTATCTTAGTAGTAATTTTTTAGAATTTTCATACACAATGCATGAGTTAAAACGGTTCCGCGATAAGTGCACATCGGTCAGCTTATTACTCCACTGCTGTGATTTTGTGTTAAATAACTTAACCTAACGTATCATAACGGAATGTATCGTGAGGTACCTAACTTGCGCGAGGCCATGTGCGTTGTTAATAACATACACACACAAGATCACACCAATCGTGCCTTGCATACGCGAAACATACAATAGCGGACAGACCGACCAACATAACACTGCATAGCGAGACAGCGACGCATTGCTTTCATTCACTGACCATAAAATCGTTTTAATTTTCGTATCCAACATGTTTACGTCAAGTTTGGTTTCTACACCTGTTGATTGAAATTAATATCTACTGCGTGCAGGGTTACCAGGCGCAAAAATGAAATGAAGGACATTTCAAAATATTGTGCATGAATCTGTTTATTCATACTTTTTGGAGCTGCTTATTTATGGCCAATGTTCGTCGTTTCTAGATGTTCTAATATATTGTGTGAACATGACATTATATATGTATTCCGCTCATTGGTCCGCTGAGTATTTATCAGCGAAAAAACCCCGAATGTTCGTATTATGGACAGAAATACAAAAATAATATGTAATCGATATTGGGACAATATAAAAAAAAATCGTTCATTCAGTTCATTGTTGTTGTTGGAAGAATTTAATCCCAATCTTTGCCGATTTGAGGAATGGAATGGATGCAAAATTGATCGTACAGGGCCGCACCGGGAAAGGTCAGCTGGCGCATGACGCCGAGGAACAAAGGCGAATTTTAAAATATGAAATGATTTGGTTTGCCGTTCTATGTTCTTGAAAATATTCCTTTCCGATTTCCTAAGAATGAAGGCGTGAAAATAATATGGTCGCTTTCTACTGAACAAACTGAACTGAGCTAACAGGATAAATGTTTGCTATCTCTCGGTGCAACTCCATCTATCTCCTTGTCACCTGCAGCAGAAACTACTAAATTTGTCGTCGACTGCGGCTGGTGCAAACATCGCTAATGATTGTGGGGCAGCACGAGGAGCTCGCACTATTCCATGGCCACTCGCTAGAGATTCCAACTATTCGACATAATCAACTATTAGAATATCGAATTTAAAATAATAACATCTTGAACGTTTTGTATTTTAAATTTGTTCTTAATTTTGTTTTTATCGTCGCTGCAGTTGAAAATACCGGCTCAGTGACAGTTGACGTTTCTGTCATTTTTTAAAAAATTGTCCAAATATTTAAAATCTTTTTTTAGATTACTTGAAAGAACATTTGCAGTTTCTACGAGGGATAAAATGATGCTTCTCAATTCAGTCTGCAATTAGACCGTCGTTGAACTATTCGAACAAGCAACAGGTATCTCTTCCACATCCGAATCAGAATCCTGAAAATTGTTTAACCTTTACCATACCATGCTAAAAATACCCTACGCAGCCATGCTGTTAACTCGAAAAAAAAAAGAAATTTGAGTTTTTTTAACACTTTAAATGGGAATAAAATGCTTTTACAAGCTTAAATAACTTTAAAATAGTTAATGCCATAGTTACTATACATATAATAATAAATAATAAATATAATAATTAAATACGTTAGTTTTATTCTCAAATGTTATTCTTGTAGCGTATTCGTCAAAAGACCCATCTAACATGATCTTCATCTTTATCTATCATCATTTAAATTAATGTGTGATCTTTTTCACGTAGTACAAGTGGTATTTTTAACGCCGATAGCATGCAATGCATCAATTTTATATAGCATTGAATTAAAAAATTATTATTGTTATTATGATTCGCTTTACATAATAGTCATTTCTAAGTGCAAATGATTTTTTTAGGACTAGGTAAAATGTAAGTTTTACATTGTGTATTTATTTATTCATTATTGTGTATCATTTATAGAAATACGATATAATTGGTTCAGTAGACCTATGTTACTGCATGGCTAAGGAAGGGTTAATATTCCGTCATTAGAAATTAGTGGGAATATAATTCGAATAGCTGCACAAATATTCGAGAATCGAATAGTAGAATATACATTCGAATAGTATATATTCGAATATTCGGGTTGGAATCTCCATCACTCGCTTCGCTTACAAGAGAACCAATAATTGTGTGTTATGAGGCCAGCGATTTTTCTACACTTTTCAAACAAATTAGTGAACAAAAAACAAGGAATGAAAGCTCATTAAATTATGTACCGTTAATTATAAATCTTATTAAAAGAAAAGAAACATCAAATTAGAATGTGTTAAAAAAAATATATGTTCGTTATAAACCACAATTTTACAAAAATTTGAATTTGAAAACAAATCTCAATCATTCTATGTGAAAGAAGATTATGTCTGATAGAAGTAGACTCGATTGGGACAAAAATTCGTCTTGTTTACATAAAGATTTAATCTTCTTTTACTATTGCGTGAATGTATCGTAATCTATCGTATTTATGTTACCACCAATGAATGTGTGTACAGGGTGGTCTAAAAAAAGTGAGAACATTTTGTAAAATGTGATACAATTACATCAAAATTAGTTTAACTATATCAACAATAGGTTAAATAGTTTACTAATTTACTTACCTATTTACCTATATTACGTTTTATTCCGGTCGCCATCTTTGATTATTAATTTTCCCATTGTTTATATTTGATTTTTTAAATTGTTGCCCAAAATGACAAAAATCACTGCAGAAGACCGTATTGAATTGAAAAACGTTGGGGTGCTAGGAAAATTATCAAAGAGTTTCAAAACACAGCCTGGAGTATAGCTAGACGTTACAGCATAACTGGATATTACAGCAGGACGGAGCTCCATCTCACACAGTCAGAAATACAATCAACTTTCTTCGTCGTGAGAATGTTGGTTTCATCGAGCCAGGCATGTGGCCACCGAACAGCCCAGATTTAAATCCACTAGATTATGCAGTATGTGGTGTTATGATGATTTCTGAATAATGTGCAAAAAAGTTACATTAAAATTAATTATATTATGTTTTGAAACAACTCAAGTGTGTTACGAGATGTTCTCACATTTTTTGGGCCACTCTGTAGAATGTCCCCCGCAAATAATGTCCCAAACCCCTCTCCTAAATACACACTTCATTTCATTTCTGTTTATTCAATGTTTGTCGCCTGGTGTAATGAACTAGGGTAAATATGTTATTTGACGTTCATACGCAATCGACCCGAGAGCAGTGTTTTCTCGTTTTGCTTTTTGACAATTTTTTCTTTGCGACGATGATTTAATTGCTTTGCGAATTTTCCTTTCACGCGATCTCGCAATACACGTAATAAATTATTTAATTATTATATTAGCGCTAGGAAAAGTATAGTAAAAATACTCGTTAATGTATCGATGCCAAAACTTTTGCAGGGGGCGGAATTTTTTCGGCCCCATCTTACAGATGCGTTGGGGGCAATACTTTTCCTAGCGCTAATGTGGATTAATATTTTTTTAAATAATTCAAGTCAGAAAAGAAATTAGGTCAAATTAGAAAACATTATTGATACATTACACAACACAATACCTCGCTAGTGTGTCGAGTTAGGGACCGAAGCATCTCTGTAATGCGGAGCGAGGAATTTTTTCAGTCGCCAGTGGTCTGATATTGGCAGTATTGCCGAAATATGTAAAAAAATGTGAAAATTATATCTGACAAAAAAACAGTTTTGCTTTGGTCTAGTGGTTAAAACGCTGACCTAGTGATCTAGTGGTCGAGGATTTGAGCTTGGTTCCAGGAGGCCAGCAAGTTAGCCATATTTTCATAGAACGAGCGTTTAGCTTTGTTTGAAAATAGCTTAATCGAAAATAGGGAAATATTGCGGGATTAGATATGGCCGGTCATCGATCGGTTAGGAACGACGACCTTATGACGAATGAAAGGAACTTCGGACACATTAGAGAGTTTGTGGATGTGTGGGTGACCCGCTGGGAGATTTTGAGGGATACAAATGGTACGATTGAGGGTGAGAGTCATCCGCTCTTCCTGTAACTTAGCCTTCTTTTGATCAGATATCTGTCGGTCCTGGTTATTTTTGTGCTTGGTCTACTTTTTTTCTTTTCTCTTTAGGGGGGTGATTTATGTTCTTTCACCTTTACTGTTCTGTTTCAGCCCACTGTTAAATGTTTTAATTTTATATATGTGTAATAACTAAATATGTACAATGTTAATACATTATTTTGGATATGAGCGCTGAATTGGACAGTGAATGGAATTGGTTATGGTATCCAAGCCATGCCTCCGTCTTGTTGTACAGCTCTTGAGACGTAGCACGGCGGCGAATGAGAAGGACCGATATGGAAGCTTTTGCTCATAGAACGGTCCTGGGTAAGTGGTGAGTCCCATTCACAGTTCGAAAATAGCATCGATGTATCATGTATTCCGTGTACACATCTCTATTTAAAAAAAACTACGTAACAGGTACTAAATATTTTTATTCTTACATACAAAGAATACATAATACGAGGGGCTCTTTCATTTCACATTGATGTGCAATGTATTTTTTTTCCGTTTTGCTAATGGGTTCAATTTTTGCAGTAACGCAGCTGCTCCAATGTGTCGGATTGACTGCATTGGCGTAGTTACTTGAGCAAAGTGTTAAGATGGATGAAGGACATTGTATTATATTTTAATTGAAAGGGGAACATGTTCTTCTTTTGGCATCATATAGTAACCCCGACCGCGTGTCTGCAGAATGTAGGTAGGTGTGTGTAGACGCCCGTGAAATATTTCGCACGGACTGGCCTGAGAACTGAGAACATTCAGTGTCTGGTCACTCAACTAGTCATGCGCGTTTTTTGTCGGCCAAAACTGGTTTCCTGGGCCAGCAAGACAACATTTTTTGCTTCTTGCGGAGGACCCCATTGTTTGGCCGGTATTTGATGATGATACAGATTCTAACTGTAAGTACTCTGCAAGGCCTTGCAATGCAAATCTTATCACTCATTTTGCATTTAATATGCTACCTTTTAAAAACAAATAAATAATGCACACCCCAATTGTAAGCAGATCAATTATACAAATGTAATATGTTTGTATGTTCATAGGTGGAAGATGTTGAGCACAGGCCTCAAGTCTAAATATCTTGGCATTGCATTCAAATACCAACTCATGGCAAAACCTCAAAAAAATGCACAGAATGATAATTCACAATATAATTAATTAATTTTCTGGTGTATGCACACTTACATAATGTAATAAAATATAAATATTAGATATCGATAATGCTTTTATTTAGTTTAATTATTTCATTTATAATATATACCCTTTCTTTGTTCGCAGATAAATCAAAACGCAAAATGAATTCAATCACCCCAAATGAACAAATAGACAATACACAAGAACTGCATGTAGTCAAGCTGAGAGATATTTGGCCCAACTAAATTTTAAATTAGTCAAAGAAAAAAATAATATGTAATTAATTAAATAATTTACTTCTTTAATTTTATAAACATTAACAATTTCTCTATTTTTAAATGTTTACTGCCTTGCTGTATTTAGCTAATGTGGTTTCACCTCCTTTCATTTTAAGGTATTAACATAAACCGTTTTTCTATTTACTAAAATAATAATGTGTAGTTATGTCGTATGGCTTTACAGTTTCTAATTATTGACTTTAATTTTACTTACTTGACTTTACTCAATTTATGATGGTAATTTCTGTATGTGATTTATGTTAAAAGGTATATATATATAAATATAATAAAAGAGTTTTTACAGAGGAAGAATTGTTTTATTATAGATCCAATATTATTGTAAAATAAATGTGACAACAATTTAGGCTAAATCTCAGAAATGAATGATGTACAGAGCGATGAAGATCTTTAATGAAATGCCAGATGAAGATACTTCATAGATTCAAAATGAAACTAAGCCAATATGTGTAAGATAAGTTTGATCTTATTTATATTAGAACATATATATTTACATTTGTACGCACAATATTAAGAATAAATAAATGAAATGCTATGGCTGGTTTAATAATTGGGAAAAATAGCCATTTATTAGATCTCGTCTTACATTATTTCCATCCTGTGCAGGTTCAGAGTCAATTTCATATAATATTGTCACAAAGTCTGGTGACTCGGTAACATTATGCAGCACTGCTGTGGCTATAATGACTGCTTCCACTCTTTCAATACTCCGCCTGAGTTTCATACCTATTGCGGGGAAACGCCTTTTCCACACCCCAAATGTTCTTTCTACAACATTCCCAGTCCTGATTTGGCTCTCGTTATATAGTTTTTCTGCCACAGATATTGGATTTGTAAATGGAGTAAGTAAGTATGGTTTGAGTAGATAACCACGGTCACCAATGAGATGTTTCTCATTAAAAATACCATCATCTAGTTGCCCTTTTAATGTAGAATGACTAGAATACTATCGTGTGTTGAGCCTGGCTACCTTGCAACAACATTTGTGTATTTCATTGTGGCATCTATTACTGCCTGCACATTAATGGAGAAGTAATCCTTTATATTTTGATAGTATTTCGCATTATTTCCTCCTGGAAATAGGATTTCCACATGAGTGCAATCTATTGCACCGATCGTGTTTGGAAATTTTATAATGTTGAAGAATTGATTCAGATATTGCTGAATTTCTTTGGTAGATACAGGTATACATAAATTGTGATCTGAGAGCGGCTATTACTCTGCTCACTTTATTCGCAATCCGTGAAATAGTGCTCTTGTGTACACCAGATATATCACCCGTGCATCTTTGCATTGATCCTGTGGCATAGAAATGCAAAGTTATCGAGACCTGGTTTACAGGACGAACTGCATGATTTCTGATCTTTATCAAAAATATTATTATATACCTATGAAGTAGATAACTTTAGATGACATTATATTGTCTGAAATAAGCAAGACCAGTTACCTAACCATAATTTTGGACAGGCGGAATCTTACAATAAAATCTATATCTTCCCATATAAAATGATCACTTTGTGGCCTAAAAGATTTTGCTCTTCTTGTTAAGGATGTATTGAACAATTATTTGATCGTCAGAAGAATCGGTATCAGTGCTATCTGACATAATAATGTTCATTTCAATAATACGACGTCGAAAAATTTAAAAGAATGCTTTTAATGACGGATGTCAAGTGGATGCGCATAATGCAAATGTGCCCTAGATGACAAATCCAGTGGATGCAATCCGTTATCGGAAAAAGATTTTTTAAAACCCATTTCTTCCCGCAAAAAATTATGTGCCGAGGTCCAAGTTTTACTTTTCCTGTTAAGAATATACTGTATAATTAGTTTATTATCAAAAAAGTCTGCGATATCACTGCTATCCGACATAATATTGTACATTTCGATACTACAGTGTCTAAAATTGAAAAATACTCGATTTCGGTGACATCTGTCAGTGGCTCGCGCGCAGTGCGCATGTGCTAAGGCACTGCGAGAGCGGTCAACCCGCGACTTGGATGAAACGCTTTATTATTAGAAGTAATATTAATGAAAATACAATCAATTTATCTCAAAAGGTTTTAAATATTTTAATAATATTAACATTATAAACGAGCAAATTTAGTATATATGACAATGTGTAATATTGAAAGATCGTTAAGAGTAATAATATTAAACTTCAGACACCTGTTTTTCGAAATGTGTTCAAGCTTATAAAAAGACGGGCGTGTTGCATTTTTTCGATTTTAATTGTTGTGAATTTGAATACAGGTCTCCCTTATATATATACTAGCTGTAGTACCCGGCATTGCCCTGGCTTTACGCAGAGTGAAGAGGCTTCATTTAGGGGGATGGGGATATTTTTTTCGAAATCAAGTGTAGACAATAATTTTCCTCTTATTTTGAATGTCATGTGTACAAAATTTCATTAAGGAGTACCAAAATTCTGCTTTAAGGGGTGGGAAAGGGTCTTACGAAATCTTGTGTAGACAGTGACCTTCCTCTTGTTTTTAAGGTCAAGTGCAAAATTTCATCAAGCTCGGAATAAAACTGTAGATTTGTATAAAAAACAAACACACCCACCCACTCTTATTTATATATATATATATAGATAATTATACAATTAAGTGTTAGTGAATGGGTTAATGGTCAGGGACGGGCCTGAATGTAAATATGAATAACTCAGGATTGCCAACTAATTTATATCATTGGTACATTTTTCAATTTTTTATAGTGACTCTTATACAATTTATATGGAATAATTATTAAAGCAATCAAATATACTTATATTATATAACAATACGCTAACAGCTATTATTATGAGAGAAATTTCAAAAGGCAATAAAGTCTTATGTTTCATAATACATTTAAACCATCTAAAGAAATTGCAATTAATTCAATTCAAATTTAAGTCAAGTCAAATTTAACAATGAGCTCGTGCGAGCCCCTCCGGGCCCCCTCCAGCCCGCCCCTGCGTGTATGTATGGATGTGAAGTAACATATTATTTTACCAGTAGATACATATTTAGCTTTCTCTAAGTCACCATTGTTGATATGGACTCCTCCTATACAAAGTATCGTAAGTAACAGACAGGTCATTTTTAGATGTTCGCTTTAGATGCTAGCATTGATAAATTTTGAAGTGGTAGATTTATTTACATATTGTGTTCAATACAACAAAATACAATACTGTACTAATAAAAGATAATTACTACTACTTAAAACATGTATCTAATATACTTTGGGAAAACTAGACCAACTAAAAATGATATATTTTTTACTTACAATACTTTACGTAGGAGCGGTCGACGGGGAATGTCAACTACCCTTTCCAGTAAATAATATTGTAAAAAGTACATAGCTATTAGATTATATTTCTGTTTATCCTCCATGTTATACACTATATACACTATTTCATCATGGCACTCATTTCTACACCTACTTTAGAAGTGTTTTTTCTATTATATACAATCTCTTGTGAATTTTTCAATATCTTAAAAATTTACACATTCTTGTACATATATCCATACAGATATTAAGTAAAGTACTACTAATTTAACAATTATTATTGAATTTTTTTTCAGTGAGCAGTCACAATGGGATTTGGACAAGAAATGGACGGCTGCGGCCGTTGCATGAAGTATGGTCTCTTCATAGCTAATTTCTTGACTTTCGTGAGTACCATCAACCAATTAAATATCCTTAAAAAATTAATAAACCGCATAACAGCCCAATAGAATCTTTTTGAATGATAATATTTTTAAGAGCATTAAAAAAAAAAATTTAAATTTATAATTTATCAAAATCATTTAATTTTATAAATACCTAGTATAATCTACGAATGTCTTATATAATATAATATTTATGTATCATATAAATACAATCAATAGTGTAGTACTATAAAAAGGAGTACCGGAACGTTGGTCCTCTTTAAGATGATTAATGAGATTTCAGTTTATGTGAACCCGGAGACGATTATTTTGTTTGTTGCTTTGTAGTTGGGTTGTGCACTGTGCTGTTTAAAATTCAGTGATTAACATTTTTCCTTAAACAAGAAAAAAAAAACTACACTAAGCTAAACTATAATTTGTTCACAAATTTTCCTTTTCTGATTAGATTAATGATTTGCGATTGTGATTTGTGATAACGTGATTGTAATCCAATAGGAATTTGAGCTCTATTTAAAGCTCGTAAATTTATTAAATCAAAATATCATTAAAGGGTTTATCATTTTTCACAACGTAATATGCAGTTCATAATGTTTTGCTGGTGACATCAATATGTCATTCACTTAATTTATTTACATATTTATTATTCTAAATTTTGTGTTCTTGCGCTGTGAAAAGCTTAAAATTTCAGCTTTCTAGGAAAAAATCATAAAAAGAATCGGCATGGCGACATTACTATATATTGTAAAAATAGTGTATGCAAACACACACACACACACACATGTTTTGTTACTATCTATTGTATATAATGATCATTTCTGCTGTTTGTGATTATTCAATAAACCTCAAAGAATTTTTAACAGATCTTTAATTTTATTGTCTCAAATATTTGTGGTGCACATTACATACACCCCACATATGTACTTCGACAATGAATAAGGTTGAAAAAGAATTATAAACATTGAAACATGTATATCTAAACTGTGGTATAACAGTTAATTAATTAATGTAGTTAATTATTTAATTTAGTTTTTTAAATTTTCTCCATTCGGTACCTTATAAAGGATTAATAATGAACAATCTAGAAACCATTGAAATACAAACGAATTTAAATTTGGAGAAAACATTAATTAACAAAATATTATTCCTTAACACTTCACCTTTACGGTCCATATTCCCGTTAACGACCGAAACCTCCCCCCTTTTCCCAAGCCCTGCCCTATTACCCGAATAGACTACAATACTGTATTTAGTTTAGTTATCATGTGATGATGAGAGGAACTGCACCTCTCGAAACTATAGTAGCGACAATAACTCAACGTGTGTGTAGAACAAAGTTTAGTTGTGAAAATTAATATAATTATGTTACATCACAAAGTAACCACCATGTCAATTATTGATATTTAAGTTAATAGACAGTCATCTTTGTGTCATCCCCTGTGATGATGTCACCTGGTGCGGTCCACAGCCCTCTAGTGATGCCACTGTGAACAAGTACAACATTAACATGCGGCATTTCTTATAGCCCAGTAATAAAATATTACATGTTTTTTTATGATTTTTCCAGTTTGGTGGGTTGGTAGTCTTGGCAGTGGGTTTATGGATGCTCATCGACAGGACCTACATAAATGAATTATTAGGAACAAATCTTTTCCAAGGATCAATATATGTCCTCACTGCTACAGGAGCGCTTATTACCATTATATCTTTCTTCGGATGCATGGGAGCCGCCAAAGAAGTAAAATGTCTTCTGTTATCTGTAAGTTTTCCCTTTCCTCAGTCAAGTCTTAATACTAATTTATACTACATGCCTTAAAAACGGTTTTAACCAGTGGTTGATTGATTGATTTTATAAGAGGATGTGTTACTGACACGGTATACCAAATTAAACCATTTATGTAAATAAGACAAGATTTTGCTAATCCATTGAATTTTATACAAGGTATAACAGACCTAGTCCACAATATTTTATGGGTGGATACCTGACTAAATTACAAGTCAAATATGTGCCTAATCTCAACCATGTCAAAGATATAAGCATTTCAAAAAATTGCGATTATTTCGATTAATTAAAATATTTTAGTGATTCCAAATTACATATTGATTACAAAAAATGAAAGGTCATCTAAATTTGAGGGGCCGGGCTATTTTTGTTAGATAATTTATGGTCTGAAGCAAAGATATAAATTAATAATGGATAAATTTCGCAAATATTTATTTCAAAGTACGTAGAATTGATTTTATATGTGTATCTTTCTAATTAATACATTTAATTTGTATTAATAATATTTTCATTTTATTTTAAAGAGAACACATTATTATTTGTGAAGTTGTAATTTTTTCAGAATATAGTTCTGTGATATTTTAATATGAAGTAAATGCATCAATCAGAAAGATATACATACAGACAAACTCAATTTATCGAAAAAATATTTCAGCTGCCACTGGGATTTGAACCAGGATCTCTTCCTATCCGAGGAAGTGCGATATCCAATTACACTACCTCAGCCTTGACAAATTTTTGAACTTATATATTGCAGTTATTTCAAATTGATACATGATAGTGTATCAATTAGTGAATATAGCACTTCCCGGATAGGAATAAATTCTGGTTCAAATCCCGGTGGCAGCTAAAATAATTTTTTGATAAATTGAGTTTATCTGTATGTATATCTTTCTAATTGATGGATTTAATCTGCATTAAAATAATATTTTGCAGAATTTGCACATATTACTTGAACATTTTCGACTCGTGATTTAGTCAGGTATCCATACAATTTGTGGACTAGGTCGGGGTTACACCTGTATTTTCTGCCAGTTGTATAATGTAATTATATTTTCAATCAGCAATTAGGAATAAATGTCAATTTCATAAAGATATGTCAAAAAATGTACCTGAATAATATTCTCTCTAATACAAGCACATAACAGGAATTATTCTGTCTTTATATATTCTATTAAATACATACTCAATAGAAATGTCAGGCTTTTTGGGAAATATTTACATCAGCAAAGAGTTGTCCTTATTTTTGATACCTAGATTTGTAATTCAATGTGTCGAAGTTATGATTTTAACTTTAGATATAGAAGATCAAATACTTTTTTTTCCTTTCCAGTACAATATCCTAGTGTTCATCCTGTTTGTGACTATGCTTGTGGGTGGAATCCTAGGCTATGTATTCCGTGAGAAAGTGCGTACTTCCATGGAACAAGAGATGCAAGCCTCTCTGCGCTGGTATGGGAATCGCGAGGAGTTCAGCCGCGCATGGGATACCACGCAGCAGGAACTCATGTGCTGTGGAGTCAACGAGTGGCGCGACTGGCAGGACAAGATTCCCTCCTCGTGCTGCAAGGAGGTGGAACGTGGAGGAAGGGTACTTTCATTTTTAAAAATTTATTTGCTATCCCGTAAAGTTATGGAATTTACTTTTAATTTTTGATTGTTATGTAATTTTAATCAGAAAGCAGTTACCACGAAATCAATCTTATTGAGATTCAAACAAAGCTTGTGAAAAATATTCAAATACAAAATTTTTCGTGGGAAATACATAAATTACTCTCTTTTTCATGTTTTAGATCGTGCTCACTTTTTATGTCAAATATTGGATATTTAATTGAATGATATGAATCATTGATTGTTAACTTTGGAAAAACACTTTAAATATTTTTTGGATTTATGACTATTTAAGACTTTCACACCTTACATGAACGAAACTTTAAATGCATTACAATTTAAATTATTCTGCTTTTATTTACTGACAACAAAACTGAGCACTTTATACACACAGTTTGTAAATACATTTGTTTCCAGAAACTTCCCTGCACTGAACTTCAATCAGAAGTGACCATATATAAGGAGGGATGTCTCAAAAAAGGAATAGAGTTCATGAGAGAGAATGGAGCTATTTTGGGCACAACTGGTGTTATTGTTGCCGCACTTATGGTAAGATTGTATTTTTGATGCTATAAAAACGTTTTACTCTTATAAAAATGTATTTTATCTGTCGGCCAATCTCACGTGAGAATCAGATGCACGAGTTTTTATTGTGATGTCACTCAAAAATAAATACATCAAAAATTAGTATTTTTTTTAACTGACCTGGAAGAAGTGATGGTTAGTAATTGATTATTCGTAATTCTTTGAGCAATCACTGGTTCATTAGAAAGTAAATCTCCAACATTTAAATTTTAATTACCAATCATCATAACGGTTTACTATCACTACTCGGAAGTTACCTTAAAAGTGTTTTCTAACATTTTCAACAAATACATGAAAATAGCGTTAATCTCCATTGGCTATTGATAATTCTAAATTTAAATGGTGGATGAATAAATTAAAATAATTTTTGGATATATTCTTCATTATTAATCTAATGTGTCCTCATTGCTAAAAATGTTGGGAATGTCCCAAGGTTTAAAGCCGCAAACAGTAAAACATTTTTGTACGGTGTTGGCTTTTATAGCTCCGCCACCTGCCAGTGACAAATTGTATTACTTGTAAAATGTTATTTGATCTTAAATTTCCTGTCCCAAGTCCCAATTAAGTAATGTAGATTACTGTTGGCGTAATGTAATTCGGGAGTTAAAATTTTTTTTAATCTGCACTTTTTAATCTAACAGCGATAAGGTTGATTTTATGAATGAATATAATGTTTTGGTGTTGTTATATGAAGAATATTGATATTCTTAGTTAATTAATAAAGATTATTTGTGTTTTCAGGTCTTTGGTCTCATATTTTCGTGTGCTTTATTCATGAAGATTGAGTGATCTGTCAGAAGAAAACTTGAAGTGTTAATTCAGATCTCAAGAATACAAACAGAAGGAAGAAGGAATATTAAAGTACCTTGAAATATAGATTAAATCTTTATATGTATAAGAATTCCCTTTAAAAAATTAATTTAAGAAACAATACATCATTAATATTTTATAAAGAATCTTAGATGCATATGCATATTTATTAATATTGAAAATAAGTGTAATTTTATTGCAGCATCACTTTAAGAATGCTTTGGTTAATCGTAAAGGCACCTTGAGATAGAATTATAAATGATTTTCACATTTTTATGATTTTGACAAAAAAATAGATCAAGGATTTAAAAAAATATAATATTAATGTAAGTTAATTAGGATAAGATAAATGTAATTAGACATTTTGTTATCTGCCAAAGGGTATGTGTTTGACTATTTTCTTACACACAAAAGCAATGATTTTGTCAAACATTGAATTGCTACATATATATGTGCAATACTCTCATTTTCGATGTAAAAATTCCATAATCAAAAATAAAATTGTTTAATAAAATTGTGTATTTCACATTTTATTTTATTTATTGTTCTTTAAAAAAATGTTCACCATTTAATTTATATTCAGATTTGAGAAGGAGCTGGGGATAGGACCACTTATTTAAAATTGATAAATAAATTAACTTGAATTTTTTGGGAATTAAACAATTTATTGTATTTGATTGTACAACTGCAAATCCAATTGTGCATTAATTAGTATATTCGTCTAGTTTGGATTACTCCTCTTGTTTCTGTTAAGAAAAGCTAGTTCTTGGGACAGTTCTTCTGACCATAGTAGCTGTGGATGGCATGTGATGTTTTTACCGCTGTTGTGCAATAACTGGTAGATCATCAATGAAATTAATAAACTTCAAACCATAAACAAAACTTTTTGTTGAAAACCTTTATCTATAAAGTCATTATAAAGAAACGGAGTTGGTTAACAACATAAAGCTAAATCAATAAATGCACACAAATTTACGAGTAGACATTTGAATGAAATGAATTCCAATGTCAATTAAGTGAAAATCTGTCGACACGAATCAATCGTTAGCAACCGTCAGACTTCGGGCGACTGCTGAATTGTGGCGAACTCCAGCGCCTAGCTGAAGGAATTGTTGCGGCGGCTTTCGCTGGATTATCGATATCACAAGGAGGAAATGACGATAAATGAAAAGAAAACTTATATTTGTCGATAGTTATATTTCTGAACACAATACAACATGCAAGCATTAAACAATGCTTTTAAGAAAAGTAATAAATAGTTAATTTCTCACTAAATTTGGTTTGCTATACACTGCCATGATGTTTATTCTCAACATAAGTATTTTTAAGTATCTATTAGTCTAAGGAAGATAGTTTTTATTTATTTAGAAGCAGTATTTGATGTCAATGGGGGAGGATGCGAGACAATACTGATTGTGTCTTCGATACAAAGTGTCCTCATCATACATCAGAGAGGGAAAGTATTAAATAGAATTTTATTCAATGACGTATTTGAAAAATACACAAAACAATTTAGTAATAAATAATGAAATGATATTACAAATAATTTAACACAAAATGTTCTTGCCAAAAAGGCAATCTTCAACAAGATGTACAACATTTAATAATTGTGGATAGTTACAGAAGGATATAGTTAGGTATTTATATATTATAATATATTTAATTAGGGATATATTGCTCGAGATAATCACTATGCCAAATTCGTCATTGAACTCAAATCCAACATAACTATAATACATTTGTTCCAATATTATTCACCTATTTAATTTTTTTACAATACTAAGCTCAATCGATAATTTGTAAAAACAGTTTACTAGTAACACATAGTGAATCTGTCAGATAATTGGCAAATAGGCAATTAGTAATCTCTTTTATTTCCTATATGAATAAGGCCTTCAAAGTAGACAAAAAGAATGCCTCCATCGGTCACCATACTCTCTTACTCTACATATCTCTCTCTTTCTTTCTCACTTGCGTCTCTATCACACTCGCACACACTTACTCATGCACCGGTACGTAAAACACATTCCCAACATTATTCTATCTAAAATAAATATGTTTTATCAACAACATATAATGGTAAATTCATTGTGCTTGGTAGGATAGGCAATTTACAAATTATTACATATTAATGCACCATTTCGATTATCGATTCGTACGATAAACATTCTGGTCGGCGCGCTCAGCCGGGCTCTATGGTGGGGCTTCCCTCACTCCGCGGTGCTTGCGGTGGCTCCTCTCCTTGGCCCCCGGGCCTCGGCCCAGCGTGCCCAGGCCCGGGCTCGGCCCCAGCGCCCCCCGCAGTCCCAGCAGCCAGCTGGCCGCCCACCACGCCGCCACAAGCATCAGGAGAGCACTCCTGTGTGGACAGAGACACAACATTAGCTATGCTTCACTACAAACTGCCAAAGCATCTTTAAACTAACTCATCATTCACATGCAACAAGAATCAACTTTTTATACAATGTCTTAGTCAAAATCAATTACAAGCATTATAATGTTTTTTATGTTTTATTTTCATATAACATTTAAAACAATTTTATTTGTTCAACTTCAATCTCTCAATATAAAAATGTATCAATAATTTATCAAAGGTAATGATATTTTTAGCCTTTAATTGGAAGTAATATGTTATACATTACAAACTATCCTATTTCAAGAAGTAAAATGTTAAATGCCGTTTCATACATATTTTAATAAATTGTTTCACATGGCTGACTGAAAATTATTGATACTAGCTCAACAGAAACATTCCTTACATACAAATTTTGAAATACATACATAATTATGTAGAAAAATAATCATTATATAGAAAAGTTACATTCCAGAAAAACCTTTACATGTTTAACATTTAAATATGAAGGTAATTTCGTAATTATATCCAACATTTTCCATTTGATATTGATATTACTTAGCTGTAGAAATTATAATAAACATAATTTAATGTGCATGTAGCAGTGTCTTTAATGAAGTGCAAGACTTTACAATACAGAAAAATGAAATTTGTAAATGCATAATATGCATTCCATTCCACATGCATTTCATTAAGCCTGACAAAACTTGGAATTTTTGGAAGCCATCAAGAGCTGCGTTTTGCTAATCAGGATCAGGAGGACTCACATCATTTGTATGCATATCCTTCCGTCCAATGCATCGACATTAATGATTTTGGCATGAAAGTCTTTTAATTGCTCTAGTGGAATGCAAAATTTCTTAAATGAATCAAAATTAAGATCAAATGAAAGTGAGTGAATCTCAAAATAAATGAAAAGATCATGCGATGCTTGAAATGCTGAAAGGGAATGGTTCAATCATTATCCACGATTCATTGAAGTATTTCCTTAAATCAAGCTAACCAGACTAGCATATATGAAATGTTTATGAATTTACATATAATACATATGAATCAGCTTGTAATATTTGAATTAATGGGATCTTATTTAAATACTAAAGGAGTGAGTGCTCTTTCTAATAAAATTCTACGCTAATTTCAAAGCTTTGGCCAAAAATGACGTCCTTCCGGCAGGATATTCTTAGAAGCACACTCCTGTATATTCGAAAAGTGAATTATATGAATACATTGGCAGTTTGGCTGAATAATTTTGGTGAAATTATTGGGAACAATCAATAGAAAATCGTGCACCCAACACTGTGTGAGATCCTTTACAAAAGGAGTTAAGTTCTCAGATTTTCAGTCAAATAGATATCAGTTCTGAAGACAGACTTAGTAATAGGATCCAGAATATAGATCAGAGAGATTGGAGACACACAATTTTATTACGTTATTGCCCAGAAAACTGCACAGAAGAGTTAATGTTTCATGTGTTGGGACATTGTTGATTTTATTTTTTACATTATCAAAAAATAGTGTTGTACAAAATATAAAATCGCGGCTTTCGATATAGCTGCTAGTTTGTGAGGTTTCTAAAACTGAAAAAGCACACAGGGGACATTCTAAAAAATATTGCTCGCTTAAGGGGTGGCAGGGGAATGGTAGCCGGTATTTTCAAAAGGATAATTGATATAAATAAAAATTGTTTCTACAGTTTACTGTGATAACTGAAGAATCTTTTTATCTGTTGAAAAAATGCAGACTATTTAATCTATGCAGAATTGCATTATTAAGTTTTTATATTCTGTAACTGATTTTTTATCCCAAATGTAGAAATTGAAACCTACCGTCAACCACATTTTAAGCCAAGATATTGTTAATACTTCAAGATAGCAAGTTAACATTTCAAATCAGATGGTTTAATGAGTTAGTAAAAACCGTTATTGTATAAAACATGTAAAAAAAACATAACCAATTTTCATTTATGACAATACACACTCTGATTTTTTGCATTGATCCAAGTATGAAAATAAAAAAATTTAAAAAGCAGCAAACGAAATGCTATGAGTAGGAGTGTGGGTGGGAATTGGACAGGAAAACTATTTGGCTGCGATTCTTAAAAAAAAACATATCTATATATCCTTTCACCGTTTATAGGATTCATGCGCTATTCTTTCAAAATATTGTTTTGTCCAATTTCAACCATAAAAAATTCAGACTAATTATTGCACCAGCATGCTATAAAACTATAATTCATTTTGTATAAACTATAATATGTATCAGTTTTAACAATTAACTACAGGAATATGTTTACTATTTTCAGAAAATTCCTTTGATCCCTTTAATATGCATTAATTTATGAATCTTTTAGAGCAACACAATCCCACAATTAATAACGACATCCATCCTGCAATTAATTTTAAAAGGTGTCTAAAGATCAGGGCTGTCCAACTTCAGGTAAATCGAGGGCCGCATTAAAAATGGTCAACCGAGGCAGCGCTGCATATAAATGTATTTTTTAAGTCCTTGATTAAAGATATAACTTTAAGCTGTCTTAAATTTTGTAATAAAAACTCATGTTACTTATTAAAAATTTAATTGAAAAGGTGAGTGTACAAAATGCAATTAGACACCGATCAATTATAATAATTATTTTATTTTATTGAGAGCTCTGCGGTTGTCGGTTAATTAAAGTAGGTATGTCAATATCGAAGCTTGTATTTGCTGTTCGTAGTATGCGCAAATGTCACACTCAGTCAAAGAGCTTGAGACAGTTGAGCAAACAGGCAGGCCACACAAAATCGTATTGCGGGTCGTATTTTGGACAGCCCTGTTTTTTTAAAACATTTAATGCATTTTTACAACATTCCGCATTGCCTAATGAATATTTATCTACAGTCAAAGGTAATTCTTCTATCTAAATTCAGATTTATGAAATGTGAAGAGAGCGCCTAGTACGTAACTAAGTAAAGACATTCTTGAATAGTGATTAACATGCCACATAAAATAGTGCAGAGCTAAAATATAGAATAATGATGAAGACATGAGAAAAGCATGTGTGCATTTGAATGATTTTCGAGTAAATGCTTAGTTCCAATTGTAAGAAGCCAAATTGTGATAATTTTGTGCTGTACCTACTTTAAATTGATGGCTATGAGAAATTAAGAGATTGCTGGGTATCCAATTTTGTTAACTAAATTAATAAAAAATACGATAAGGGAAATTAGATACACATAAATATGAGTAAAATCCACAAGTTTAAATCATCTTACGTACAATAAATGAAAAGATTTACAATTCGTTTCAAATAACTCGATGAAAACATTTTGGATGTTTTATGAGATTGTGATAATTTATAATTTATTTTTTTATAATGTTTAGTTAGTTTCTTAGTATTATGTATTTTAACCCTTTCAAATTATATTTCTAATAGTGTTAAATTTGCTGTGGATCAAATAAATACAACAGGAATAAATATGTTTTATAAAGCAGCTGGATATTTTAGAAGGCTCAATTTTTTAAGAATTTTTGTTTTGAGGAAAACGAACAATTAATTCGCTTGTCATTGGGCAGAGGTTGGACCTTATAAATGGTATTTAGTTTGGCTTCTTTTGAAATTGACGATAATTTAGACAAAATGGAGTCTGAGAAATGCATATATGCAGTTCTCATGTGTACTGGATTATTAATGTGAAATGTAACCCTGTAGAGCCTGTTTGACTGTCATGCCGCAAAATAAGAAATAAGTGTGAGGTTAGGTTTGTGAAAAAGAAAAGTGAGGTGGTTACCGATGCACACAACACGCGATATTGCTCACCAGTGATGCGCAGTACGCCATCTGTGGACAAGCGTAAATGTTAGGACACATTAATATAGATCATTTAAAAAATATAAATTAAGATATCAAATATACCTACATGTATGTACATACATATTACTTTGAGAGCTTGAAAGTAGCTTGTTGGTCTAGTGTGACACTCACCTAGTGATCTAGAGTTCGAGAGGGTTCGAGCTTCATTTGAGAAAACCACCAAGTTAGTCCTATTTTCTTAGGACAAGCGTTTAGCTTTGTTTTGAAGAATGGAATAGTAAGAATATTGATGTGATATGTATTCCGTATACATATCTCTATTTAAAAAAAAAAAGGAAAGATAAACTAGCAGTGGGCCAAATATTAATTGGTCCAGAATGAAGTTATACAATTAAGGGTAGTTACAAACATTCATTTTCAAAACAGGTAGGATTTAAAACTGATTTTTAATTTTGTCAGAATAGTCTGCTAATATCACTGATGTACATATTAAGAAGACAACTTTATTAACAAGTTGTATTAGTAAGCTGCTCAAAGGTGACTCACAATTTTTTTTAAAATTTTATAAGTCAAATAGATTTTTTTCTGATAGATTACACTATTTTGTGCTAAAAAAGTTTAAAAAATGAATAAATTAAATAGCATATATGTATATACATATATGAATATCATGCATCTATAATTTGATGAGATGAAATCATAGATTGATGATTAGATGATAGACCAGGGGTAAACCAAATTATTTTTAATAATAAATAATTCATTAATATTGTTTTTAACCACTGAGTAATATGTCAATCAATATATGTACAGCCAAATCTATGTTTTAATTTTTTTTTAAATGTGAGAGACCCTGCTTCTCGTGACAGATTGATATAAAACATCCCATTGGCGGTGATGCGGCATGGAAGGCACACAGGACAATATCATCTACGCATACGAAAGAGGAAAATGAGCTGCTAATGGTGAACTTGACATTGTCAGTTGTTGCCGTTTGAAGGGCTGCGCATAATACATACTGAGAAATTAAAATGGCACCTTTGACTCATTAGTGACAGTGAAAGAAGAAATACAGAAAAGGAATGCACATTTCATAAAATCTTTTTTTTTTAATATATCTCTCAGAGTTTAGATGAATTTGATATGCACCCCAGGATGTTTCACATCAAAAACTATTTGTTCCAAAAATGCTTTACATTTTTTTGTACACAGAATTTTTTTACAAAAATACTGGCAGTTTCCCACCTAGGCTATAAATGTGAATTATATACAATTTGATATAAATTATTCTGTGACATTCTAGAAATGTACTATGTATGAAAATAAAAATGTGTAGTGTTAAGTAAGAGAATTTGATTATTTTAAAGCATTGCTCATATAAAAAAGTGAACTTCTGTGTGCAAATCTAGTTGTTTTCTAGTATGGTAACTAAAAAATTTAAAGGATTACCTCATGACTATAGTATAATAATCATATTATATTACATTCATACAACATTAACAGAGAAATAACATAAGGTGATTTATCCCATCTAAGATATTTTTTAGACCAGATTAATGCTAGTTCTGTAAAAAAACCCTGATATTAATTAATATAAAATATTAGCGGGCACTCCCTTATATTTGAATGCATTTAAACTTTAAAAAAACACTCTCCTTAAAACATGGGCATAAATAAGATCGCAGCCCAGGCTTACCTCATCACATGTTATTTATTTTGTGTTATAAGTCATCACAGGCGGAGCAATTCTCTTCAAAATGGTTTAATCATGGACAATGAAAACTAATGACGAGATAAAATGTGATTGTGTAATTGGCATTTAACTGTAACAATGATTGATAACTTTTGATTGATATAAAGGTTAGAGGATTAGTTTCCAGTAATTGCTTGCTGAATTGTGAATAATTATAGTTACCGATTATTGTTATAATCAAACAATCATAGTTTATCTCATCATTAGTGAAAACCAATTTCAGCACGGGTTAGTTTACAAAATGAAATGTACATTAATAATTTTAAAATGACAAAGCCACGTAATAAATAAATCCTACCAAAGCATTAGGAAAGAAATTGAATGATGCGTGCCCATTAATGTTTTATTGGATGATATGATTTTAAACTATGTCACTCCTTTCAAGGCAGACATGTACTTGAATAAATACAATTGTGGACTTATAAAATGGATTAAAGAATTAGACAAAGACATATTAAAAAAAGGTACTAACGATGAGCACGTAATTAATTAATTTATTAAAAAAACAAGTCATCAATTATCTTCAGAAATATTAACAAACTATTGAACAATCTTTAAACAATAGTCCACCTCGACTATCGATTTGATAACAGGCATTTTCACGCACCTTTTAAATTAATTCTCTGTTTAAAATGTGGAGCACTGTTATTACAATGTTAATGTTTACTTATGGAAGGAAGAAATACCTAAAAGGCGTAAATTATTTTCGAATACTGCATCAAAAGTGCCAAAAGTTACTGATCACAATGCATTTGTAAAAACACATAACTGACTACTTATCTAATTTACAGTCATGATGTGTTAGAATTAAAAAATAAATAAAGATTACAAATAAATTCATTAGTAAATGGGTCAATATTTTGTTGTTTTGAAAGGAATTGCACAATTCCTGCCCAATGTAAATTTATAGAACTACAAATGGTCTTAATTTAGTATTTAGAATAGATGTTAAACTTTAATAGGGAGAGTTGCAGTCACAAAACAGGAATGCACAAAACAACAGAGAAATTGATTCAATGTAAATTAAATCTTAAGATTAAAATGAAGTAAGAGGACAAAATTGTTTTTGCTAAAATGTATATACAACTTGTAATTTCTAACACAGCAAATCTACACGAGCAGTTCTGTAGCACAGCTGTGAACGAGTGATATATGTATGTCTTTGATTGCAGGATTCAATCCGTGACGTACTACACGTGTACCAAACAGTAAGGATCGAGTAAAGAAAAATACCTGGCAGTCTGGTGCCGCGTGGTGAAGCGCACGTGGACACGGTGTGGAAGAGTCGGGGGAGCAGGGGGGCTCCAAGGGAGTAGGGGCGGGGCCCACGGGGGGGCAGCAAGGGACTCCCGGCCCACCAGGACATTCCAGCTCCCAGCAATCTACCTCTCCTAACTGCAAGATTGTGGTCATGTACATGTAGTCAGAATTGAGATAGAAGAAACATACTTACATAGATGTCTAGAGTACAATGCTGTTTAAGATAAACTTGAACCATTACAAATCAAAATATTACTTTTACACGTCTATTAATTTTCTGAACTTAATTGCTAATTAAAATTTATGACATTCCTGAAATTAAACTATTAAAATAAATATTACACAAATGGAAATAAAATATTTATGTTCTTAGCCAACAAAAAATAAAAAAAACTAACCAGACATTCACATGTTTGACACTGGTAGACCCATCTTTCCCCACTGTGGAATACTACATGATGTAGCTCCTGATGGCGGCAGTCGTTAGCTGTGTCACACTGCGGACAGCAAGCTGACGGCGGAGGCGGGCGCCCTCCCCGCGCTCCGCAGCTGCAGGCCACGGGGGAGCAGGCCGACACACCTCGGGTGCACCCGCAGTTGCGGCAGCCCCCCGCCTCTACCCATTGCTGCCCATCTGACATCTCTGTTCCATCATGCATGCAGCCTGGGTTTAAATATATATAAAAAGTAAATAAAACACTAAAAAAAATCTCAAACAAAATATTATTGTATTATTCCAAATATGAAGCGAGGTTTAAAAAAAAACATTTAAAAATTAGGGGGATGCCTAACATCCATAGGTTGAGATAAAATAGCCACCGCTGCATAGGCTCATCGCTCTCGAGATAATAAAAATGTTGTCTTCTATGTGAGGATATTTCACCAAGCCTGAATTAATAAGCATGCTATAAAATGTCAGAACCTTCAATCTGTGGCAAAAAATATTTTTATTATGTGACAATTTGTTTCACTCCTTTTACTTCATTTAAGTTACTAAGTATATTTAAAAAAAAATCTATACCTATTGAATTAATTTGACAGTTTACTTAGTGTGTGAAATGCTGAGAAATCGGTATAACTGGTGCTCGTTAGCTTGCTCATGAATGAAATATGCTTTAAAAAAATTGTCTCATATATTTGGGGTGGATCTTATTGTCTGAAACATACTTTTTTTTATATACATTATAGTTACAATGTGAATTTGACTTACTTAATCTGCAGTCTGGACTTGAGCATTTACACTGAAATGATCCTTCAGTGTTGACGCATTGTGCGGTTTGGTGACAAGTGTGTAATCCTTCCGAGCATTCGTTGATATCTAAATAATTATTGTACGTAATGTAAGTAAAGCTGACACATTAAAACAAAATTATGAATCTTGTTTGCCATACCAAAATAATACCTTCACACATTATAATATTTTCTTTGATACCCCTATAAGTTATATTGTATGTTATGAACAAGGTTTGAGGGTTATGAACCGGGTGAAATATGGGATTCTGCGATAGTATTTAAAAAATGATATACTGAACATTTAGTGTGAGTGTGTAGTTATAAAAGAAATTAGTTCCAAATTCAAAGAAAACAAAAAAAAAGATTTTGCTTCTTGATATACGATATTAAAATTATTTTGATATACCATTAATAATGTATTTTTTTGATACCATGTGAAAACATGGATGCAGAAAATAAACACATACACACAGTCTTAGCATTACTTAGTCATTAGCATCCAGTCAGTAATTACATATATTGTATATTTGTAAATTTAATGATTAAATAAATTAATACAAAAAGTATTTTATTCTGTTGTTTGCATTTTCTTAGTTTTAATTTAGCAAATGCCAACGTCAATATGTTTTCCGATTTGAAGAATAAGATATAATATATGGAGGAGAGAATGCATTCCCTCAATTATAATATACACATTATGGCACTCAATATTATTATCTGTTAAATGATGTAACTTGATAAAAACAAAACATCCTTCTTGATAAAAAGAACAATTTAAATATTTATTGACTCTACAGGTAACCCCTGTTTATCGCGATCCCGGCGAGTGCTGATTCGTTATATCGCGATCGTTTTGTAAATTTTTTTTGTCTCAGCACTTGTGTCTTTGACATATACCAGGAATCGTCATAATGAGTGGTTGCACGTTTGTGCTATCTCCCTTTTTCGCTTACTTACATAATACACATGCGTATATATGTAAAATTACGAGCGTGAGTGAACGCCTGGCACCTGTTACGGTTGAGCAAGTGCATCATTTGGGTATATCCGTCAGTGTAATCTTAGTTGCAGTGTCAAACGAACACTAATTAAATTAACTACATATTTACATATTTTTTTAAATGTGAAAAATCGGTCGGCTGAAGGAAATGGACTGCCATACTAATTCCCAAGAAAATGACATCTCAGATTCTGTTCCCGCACGAAAGTTAAGTGTCAAAATCATTGAAAATGCTCTTTCTCTTAACAATCAATGCCTAGAGTTATTAGAAGAAAACAACGAAGATTAAGAGAGAGTAAAGCTCGGTTGTAACAGATTATTTGATAGTTATCGGCATATTTTTCATAATAAACGCAGAGAGGTCAAAGAGTCTAGTTTATTTTTTGTAACGCGGAACAAAATGAATGAATTATTTTTTGTATGACATTTTTTTTGTTATTAATAATGTTCTTTTTACTAATGAAGTGTTTTTTCGGATTTTAAAATGAATTTTTTAAATCCTCCGTTGATCGCGAAATTTCGCTTATCATGACCATGTCCAGAACGTATCCCCCGCGATCAACGGAGGTTACCTGTACTATTAATGTTAAGCAGTACTGAGGCACGGATATACATTAACAGAGAGATAAACCATGGTTATGATTGGTGTTCAATTATAACTATGATTGGTAAGTGTGTTTGCGATTTTGCCCCCATGAGATTCTTTGGAGACCCATTCATTGTCATTCATTGTCCCTGTGTACACACTATGTCTCAGAAATTTGCCATCTCATGCCTTACTTTATGCTTGTCACGTATGTTGTTCGTTAGTGGAATGATTTCGAATCTCCCCACCAGCAGTTAAAACGGAATTAATGTTTATACTTGTTAATTTTTAATTACTTATAGGTAACTTTTCAGAATAGATAGTTGTACGGATGAATTTAGGTGACATTTATTTGGACTTATCAAATCTTGCTGTCAGATCGAACGTCATGGACACTGGTTTGAGTTTTTGTCTATTTCTACTAATCTCATGCTGATCTCTAGAGTTTATCTCCAGATCAAAATTTTAATATATGTACATACATGGTATTGAGATGTATATCAATCAAAACTCTGAGATTAACTTATTATATTTATTTCCGTGGACACGAGCATTAATAATAAATTATCATATGTATTAATTACCTTGGCAGGATGTAGCCTGCGAATCACCCAGTAGCACAGATCTGTAGCCAGGTTTGCACTTACAATAGTACCAACCCGGCATGTTGACACAGTTGGCTGTGTCTGGGCATTGGTGCGTGTTGGTCGTACACTCATCCAAGTCTCGCTCACAGTGTTGGCCTGTGAAGCCAGAGCGACATGAGCAGTTCTCTGGGGACACGCATGTACCGCTATTTAGACAACCGCCTGTACATATTGCTGTAAAATGCAAATAATATTATTAATAACAGAGAATTTGTTAATTATTTGTATAATTTCAATAGATTTTTAGTGCAAATTACAAAAATATTCTTCAACATTCTTCATTCTGTTCATGAAGTAGACAAAAAACAAGGCAAGGGAACCTAACCTAACATTGAACTGGGTCAGTAGAAATATTATATTTCAAAATTTAAACATCGAAATGTGATTGTCAACTGATTTGTTTTCAATAAATAAAGAATATAGAACAATTAACTTTACACAGTGTTCTACAAAAGAGATTGAAATGTCTTCATCAGTCCGAATATCAACATAAATATTAATTAACGATCTTTTACTGTAAATTAGTCAAGATTTACATTTAAAAAACGATGAAAATCAATCAATGAGTTTTGCAGATTGATTTTGTCAGATCTGTCATAAAAAATTGTAACACATTTGTATTTTTTATCTCTACTTGTAATAACAAATTAATTTTAAATTTTTAAGGAGAGCACATTGTTGTAAAGTTGCAGTTTTTTCAGAACATAGTTCCGTCGTATTTATTTATTTATGGTACCTTGGTAGCAACTAAATATTTTTTCGATCATTTTTCTTTTTGTATATATTTCTAGTTGATACATTTAATTTGTATTGACAAATTAATTATCTAACACATCTAGATATATAAAATTGATTATAAAATGTTTGTCTGTTTGTTCTCTATTTAATCCTTATACCCTTTGACTGATCTAAATCAAATTTTACATAGTTACTGAGCAAAATGCAGGCACCCTCCTCCCAAATGTGTATTTAATGCCACTCGTTCTAAAATTTGCTCAGATGCATTCCAGGACTTTGAGAAATATATAGTCACCCCATCTCACCACCAGACATCTCGCCCTCCCCTTGCTTGGATCAAATTTTGCTTACACGATTAAGGCCTATGTAAAACAATGGCATCCTCTTCTGTCACAATAATCTCAGATCGTTAGTTTTTTTATACAAGCCAGTACCAGTTGATACAAAACCCTGTTTATAAAAAATATGAGAGTTTTACCTACCATTAAAACTCTTATTATGTTGCCTTCCTTATCCAGAATATAAATTTAAGAAGTGTTTGTTATCGCCTGGTGGTAGGACGATGTCAATTGTGATTAATCTACTGGTTTAAAAAGACCTGCTAGGGAAAATAAATTACTTGTCGAAGTTGAAGGACCTTTTATCTCCTTTATATAGTACTTGGAGAAGGTATTTTCACATTGCAAATTTCCTCTCTCGAAGATGTCTTGCACTGAGTAGTTTTCAATCCAGCTCAATGATGCTACTGCAGATCTAGTACTGCCTGCTGAAGCATTAATTCCAGCCTCTCTTAGCATAGATTTAACCCATCCTGCAATGATGCAGTTTCACAGGACCACACATAGTTATGAAGAGGTTTGAGCTGTTGTCTGCTTCTATTCTACGCTCTTTTGACAATTCACAGACCTTTTTCACCCAGTATACTGGATCCAGTGCTACTTTTGGAGATTTGGAGAGATTCCAACCTGACTGTCTATGTGACGTAGTCAGTTTTAGAACCAAGAAGAGTAATGAAGTTCCTGGTTTCCACCAAATGACCCTGGGAACATCTTATGAGAGTTAAGTCATGAACCCTTCTCCCCGAGGCCAGCAGCAGTATGGTAGCACAACTTTTCGAAGTTTCGAATAATGTTACCGGTTTTGGCAAGTTACCCGTTAGCCAGGTGCTTACTATGCGAGGATCCCATGTGGGGGTTTTTGGAGGTTTGATAGTCGTATTTGCAATCCCTTTCATTATCTGCTTTACCAGTGCATGACTACTTAAGCTCTCTCTATTAGCTGGATTACAAGACATAGATATAGCTAACTTGTGCGGGGCAATCGTACTAGGCATTAGTTCTTCTACGATTTTTAAGTGTGCTAGGAAACGAGCAAGTTGAGTCCCTGAAGGATTTTTGGGATCGACTTTCTTTGTTGTTGTCCAAACGCTCCATCTTTTCCAGGCTTGCTTATATGTGTTGTGAGTAGATTTTCTCCAGCTCACACGTTATAAATTTTTCTCCTCTAGGGACTAATCTTTTATGGATTCTTCCCACCCCCAATTAACAACACATCGAAATGCATGTCCTGAATCCTGAGAGGACTTCTAGAGGAGGCGCAATGGCTCGTGCTTTCACATCTGGTAATTAAAACACCTTGGGCCATCTGGGGGTCACTAGCATGTACATTCCTGAACACTTAACATGTGTCAGAACACGAGGGATGAGACATGGTGGCGGAAAAATGCCCCATTCTGCTGAATGCGTTAGGAAACAATGCCTGCCTGTCACTGGGGTCTAGGGACACATAGTTCTTCACTACGTGAGCTGTCCGAGATCCGAATAGATCCACCATTGGAATCCCCATATTTTGAAGATGTTCTCTGTGGCAGGGGTGAGAAGATGCCACTTTGGCAATTTTGAGCCTCTCGATCTAGACCGTTGTAACGGCCAGGTAGGAACTGACTCTCTATGACTATGTTGTGCTGGTCTAGCATCCTCATTATCTGAAATATAAGATGTAACATGGCTACCGATCTGGTTCCTCCCTCGTTGCAGAGATAATAGTCTGGTTGTCCAATTGAATGAGTACTGAAGAATTCTTCAAACTCTCGTTCAGCCACTTGAACGCCTTTAAAATTGCAAACATCTCTTTTTGATTGTTGTGCCATAACGCTTGCTCCTCTGTCCTGAGCTCCATGAGCTCCTGCCATTTCTGAATATACTCCGCTAGCCGTCCTGCTCGGAAAACATCATTTGTTATTGGCGCGACGGTGAGAGGTCTGCCCTTTTGCAGGTTGGTCATAGGCTTGCCGCTTTCCATCTCTCTGATTCAAGGTGTGTGGCTGGGGGTTTCGTCTAGGGTCTGCCCGCTGGTTACGAAATAACTTCCGGGGAGGACCACCAATAGCAAGTTGCTTAATAATAATATCGCGATTCAATATTATTTTTTAATTAACACACAAAAAACAATTCACAAGGTTTCCGTTATGTGATCGAGCAACGAAAGATCGATGTCAATTGAAACAAAATGGCTTCCGTCTGCTTGATGGCAAGGATGCGCCGGACGAAGCAGGGCTACCAATTGGGTAAAATGGGAGGGAAGACCTACGCAGAGTGAAGACGCGGCCGAAGAAGAGATGCTATCTCAAATTTATATTCTGGATAAGGAACGGCACTACATAATACATATTTACTGACTTACGTTGACAATCGTATCCATCGCCCTTATATCCCTGTATGCAGTGGCAGGAATAAGAGCCCGCAGTATTTACACAATGTGCATTAGAAGAGCAGCGATGTTCTCCTGATGCACATTCATCCATCTCAATGCAATTGAACTTGTCAGAGCGTGCATACCCCTTTTCGCACTGACAAGTATATGAACCAATAGTGTTGGTGCACTTTGTATGAAGATGGCAGTGGTGGCCCCAAAGGCTTCCCTTGGATAAACATTCATCTACGTCTGGAATCAAACGCATGTTGTTAATGGGTTATATCATGACTAAATAATCAGTTAATAGTGATTTTAGGTATTTGTATTCAATTTGAGGAAATTTTAATAGATTCAAAACATTGTTTTGGTTAATTTTTATAATTTATTGAGAAATCTCCCGCAAAAAATAATCATAATAATTTGAATACCTTTGCAAGTCTTCCCATCACCTTGGAAGCCCTGGTTACATTTACACGTGTATTCCGTGTTGAGATTCATACAAGTAGCATTCTCGTGACAAGTGTGTCCAAGACTGCAATAATCCACACCTGGAGAACACAAAATGTAATACATATTACAGATTCAATAATATGTATAAAACTTAAATATGACATTGGATTAAAATAATAATACATTTATTTATTTACTCAATCTTTTAGATTTCCGTACAAGTATTATTTAAAGTCTCAATTGAAATAAATTAACAAACATTTTTCTGAAATTATTGATATTAAATAAATTTAAGTTGTAGATCGTTTTTTCCAACATATGATCTATTTGTTAAAAATAACAGTGGAACTAATGATTAAAAATAACTTGTTAATTTAATTATAAGCAAATCTTAAAACATTTAAAACAGGGTGTTAATTTTCACGCATGATATATGAGCAGAAATTTTGTGCGTTAAACCAGACATCCATTAAATAAAGGTCCGCAAAAACAAAGGTTTACTGTATTGACATTTAATATGAAATTTAGGTATAAATGAATTAGGAGTACAAACCAGGGCAGAAATTACAGCATTCCCCTGGTACTGAGAATTGTTCAGATGCACTGCAAGGTAACAGTGGACATTTTTTTTCAGGATCGACTCTGTTGCATTCCATGACACCATCTTTGCACTCGCACTCCACACACTGCTTCAGGGAGACCTGCACGCCGTGCTCGTATAGCACACCTTTCAGGACACATTGTTCTGGAAAATTAGCATAAAAAAGCAATAAATTGACATCGTTTTACAGAAATACGCAAAGTACATTTAATTAGAGCTGAGAATGAACCAGAGGAAACTAGATCGTTGCTACAAATATAGCTCAGGATTTATTTCAATTTTTATTATAGCTATGTTAAGTAATACATATCATTATTCAGAGTTCATTTTAGATACCATTTCAGTCATAAATCAATATTCCTAGAAGGGAAAGAAGCCGAGCCCGCCTTATATAGATATATGTAGGAATGTATGTACATATATATATTATATACATGTAGTGAGTGTAACACACCTGGTGCACAATATTTTAAAAGTAGGACAAATTAAAACTATGAATTGAAATCGTTCAAGGTGCGTAATCTCAATCGAACTTGTTTTTTGTTATATGATTTAGGGCCCAAAGCAAAGATGTTGAATAATAATATTTTGCCAATTTTTATTTCGAAGTACGTAGATTTAAAGCTTAACATGATTTTGTAAACATCTGACATCAAAAACATTTATGGATATTTTTTGATTACACCTATTAACATGAAAAAATATTTCTGTTATGGCTTATATCATCAATCACATATACAAAATCAGGTTAGGTTTAGTTCACACAATTTTATGGGTGGATTACCTGACTAAATTACGTATATTTATATGTTCAGATTCATTATATTCTGCCAGAAAAGAAGAGAGGGTACCAACGGACGCAGAAGACGCCGGTCTAAAAGATATGCTATCTCATTTGTATATTATGGATAAGGGATGCCACTACATAATATTAACCCTTGTAGTTTGTTATATTTTCCATTTGACCCCTGCCTGATCCCATTCAACATTATAGTGTGTAATCGATGTTGGCAATTTAATTGCTGTTTTACTAACTTCAAGTCTATCATTTTGTAAAGGATTAATGTAATGTTCTGTAAAGAATAAAAGCTCTAATGGACACATGTTTGTCTACCATATACACGCCAACAGTCTTTTAGCACAATGTAAGCACCAATTTCAATTAAGAGCCACACCTCAAATACTGTTAGCAAACACTAATTTACTTTCCAATAATTTTCAAATAAAGAGACAGACAATAAGGTTTTATAAATTATCGATAAAATATGCAATATTTTTAAACAGTAGAAAGATAAAGAAAATAAAATTACAATGTAATGTAATTCTGTATGAAATTCTCTAGAAGTTCTATATGTATTACATTTGAGATTGATTAAAAAGTATTACATAAATATTAACAATGTAAATAATAATTTTCAGGTTATATTTAAAATTAATAATTATGTAAGTTAATAATTGTATAAGCTTAATTATCAACCAATAATTTAGTTTATGTTTTTATTATTTAACACTCTTATAATTGACAAATTGAATAAAATTCAGTTTTAAATATTCTGTTGATTTGATATTTTATTTTAATAGCCGGATTAACTTCTTTACTGTACTTAATTAATGCTTAATTTCTATTTACACACGATATATAATATATTATTTTTTCAGTATATATCAGGAACTTTGCTTGTCGGGAAGTTGATTGTCGAGCAGTTGGCATTCGGGAAGCGATAATCGATTGCTTATCTGCTAATGAACATTTAATACACTTATATTCAAAAATCTCCCCTTAAGTCTGAGTGCCTTGAAATTCGTGACAAGAGGTTTTTCCCATTTGTCCCGCCTGTCCCCTTTACGTAGTATTTTTCGTGACAGCTGTAGCACATACAACAGTCTCCCTTTTCCAAGATCCCATTTCCAAGCCAATTTAATTTCCTGTAGTGCCGTTATATCTGCTTAGTACACATTGAGTTAACTTATTAGCATCTGGAGTGCGCCAGGTTGATATAAAGTTAGAACGTTCCAAATATGAATCTTCAAATTATATACTTTTTTATGTGTGCCAGGACTGTTTTTCTCAATCCGTTCTTCCATGTTTTCCTAGGCTTGTTTTGATATCATAACATTGTTTTTTTGTACGGAGTAGGGATGCTAGCCCTACGTCCAATACCCAACCTGAGAGATCAGGATATATCTGTTTATATTTTTCTGAAAGGGTTCTCTCTTCTTTAATTGGTAGGTTTCCTATTTTATGGCACCGGAGATTCACCATTCGCCCTCTCTCTATTTGGTGTGATGTTATTATAGTAATTTTATTATTATTATTATTATTATTTAAACTACATTTCAAAATTTAAAAAAAAAAATTGTCATTTGACATCCCTTGGCAACAATTTGTATCTGTCAAAAAACAATATTATTTGGCACAATTTCCGATGTAATTTGCATTAACTTATGTTTTTATAATATCTGTTTCACACGCTCACAAGTTGTTAGTGTATTTATAATATTTATTTTAAATAATATTCTTTAAAAATTTCAGAGCAGAATTTACATCTTTATCACCATAATTAATTTTGTACCATGATACCTATAAGAATTGATTTGGATTATTCATATTCAGTCCTGGATCAATTTTTATCATAGCCAACGTTTTGGACACCATTTCAATTTATATTATCCCGGTAGCGCAAAAACAATATTTTTCGACAAAATTGATTTTATATGTATATATTTATAATTAATACATTAAATTAGTATATAAAACATCACAGACCTATGTTCTAAATAATTACAACTTCACAATAAGAATGTGTTCTCCTTAATAAAATAATTTTTAACTTATTTAATTAGCAATGATAATACAAATATGATAATAAGATGTGTATATAAATAAATACATTCCGGTATGGATTATTAAAAGTTTAAACTATTAAAATATATTTACTTAGGCATGTTGGGCAACAGTCTCCAGGATGCAGAACAGGATTTTGGCACTCTGAAGGGGCACACTCTACAGGCCTGCATGATATTTCACCCTTCTGGAATAAATTGTTAATAATGAAAAAATTGTAACATCTTGAAACTTATCCAGTCAAAAGAAGTGAGTCTTATGTTTAATTGAACCCAGTTTTAAAGGTTTAGCCGTAAATGATTGTCTTGATATGACGAGAACATAAATGAAATCAAAAGGTTTTGAGATTAAAATAACATTAACAATATCAGTCCCTGAAAAGAGTATTATGTTGTTTCCAGTACTCACTACTGTTAGAACTTTTAAAACTAGAATTAAGTACATAGCTTTTCACTAGTAAAAATGTTCTTTATTTTTGACACATTGAAACCTTCACTCACTGATCACAATAAAACTGTATTGGACGACAGTTGAAATACCATTTTTAAAATGAAAGATAATATTTGCATGCATGAAGTTGGTAACAGTACGAATCAAACAGTATCAAGTGAAGAAAGCGGAACAAATATGTGTTAGAACCTATAACATAATACAAAAGAAAGTCATAATTACCACGCAGGAACACAAGTTACAGTCCTTCTTCCAGGTAGCACCGTCGGCGTGAATAGTTTCATTTATAACACAAGATTTTTGGCAGTCACATCCTTCTCTCTCAGATAATCTTTCGTCTTGTTTTTTTACCTGCAATAATGTTTTAAATAGATGATGGAATACATTAAATAAATGAACATAATAACAGTACAAAATGAGAAGTAGTGACAACCTAACCAGTAAAATTTGTTCAAGACCAAAAACTTGAATGCGAGGACAAGGATGAGGAAAAACTTGTATGCGAGGATGAGGTGTAACCATTAGGCACTGACTATAGTCGAAATTTAAGCGCATTCTCCCTATTTTTTATTTCTTAATTTCTGTACTATGCATAAAATACAATTTTTAATCAAATATTTTTTTAGTAAGAAATGACAGGCCACAAATTACTACATACATACTGTTATATAATTATCATTTAATTTTTTACAAAGAATCTTCACTTGGTAGCTGGATAGGATTTGACTATAACAATTTAAAAATTGGATAAAACATTAAATCAGTTCAACGCGTCCGAAAATGTGAACAAATACATCAAATTACTTAATAATACAGTGACTTATTAATTTTTAAGTAAACCATGTTAAAAATTATGAACAAATCTTATTTAGCATTTTTAAAAAAAATAGAGATGCGTACACGGAATACATGTCATTAATATTCTTACTATTTTCAAATTAAGCTAAACGCTTATACTATGTAAATAGAACTAACTTGCTGGTGTCCTGGAACGAGGCGCGAACCCCAGTGATCTAATGGTCGGCCACTAGATCACTAGGCCAGTGATAGGCCAGCATAACCACTACACCGTCAAGCTATTCATCACTGAGTAATGATGTACTAGAGTACCAATACCAACATAGCTAGCCTCCTTTTTCATATTTCAGAAATAAAAAATTATAGTTACAATTTGTCTCAACTCCTTGACTTCTGCCATTATCTCCTTCATTTGGTTCTCAAGAGCAGAGAACTGACCGCAAGTGGGACACCCCGTGTTCATCTTGGGGCACTGGCTGAGGTATCCGTGAGGTCCGGTCGCGATCCTAACGTCCTCAAAAGCACCCTGCAATAAATATTATATTTGATAGATGTGTCAGTTGTCCATGAGTAGAATTGGTGAATGTTACAATTGTGTAAAGTAGCTCAAGCTAGCCGAGGACAGGTTGTAAGCTCTGTAATACGCATGACTTCCATACTTTCCATATAAAAACAATAGCTTCGTCTCTATGAGACATGTATAATATGAAAATATTATGTTCCTGTTATAAACATTTTCCACAATGTAAAATATCCATATTTAAAATATCTATATTTTTAAAAAATCATCCATATTTCATATTTACAAAATACGTCATGAAAAATTAAAAGCAAGATATGTAGATGGGGTTTTTTTTAATTTAGAACAAATAATCTATGAATGTCTATCACCATAATCATCAACATCAGCAGTGTTACGACCCAGGGTGAGTCTCGGCTGCCTGTAGCATTTTATCATCCTCAGAGCACAACAATCTACTACAACACCATCAAATCATATCAACTTTGGCCTACTGGCTCTCCTGCATTCTTGTGGATCACTAATGTGATACCTCTGCCAGCGTAATCTTTCAAATTTAATTGATGTATGTATGTATGATGCTGGTATCTCCTTACACGACATAGAGTTCCACATTATATCTTTGTCTGCCGACACCACTATCATTCAATTCTACAAGTATTTTCATTTTAAAAATTATCTTATTACATATTGCGAAATTGAATTGAAAACAAAATTCAAGCGGTTTTGGCATGAACGACAATGGTTTATGCAAGATAGTTTGAAACACGTTAGTTATTGATTTTTATTTAATAAATCTCTATGATTGCATAATAGTAATGTTAAAATTCTGTTCAAATTGTTCTTGCCACTTACAGCTTGAAATAAAGTACATATACTGATTTTTGTTAAATATCTTTGGCTGAGGTTGGACATCTTGTCAGTTTCAAAAATTTCAACAGCGTTTAATTTATATAATTCCCTAATTATTGTATACCCAAACAATGTTAAGCTTTGGCAAAGTTTCTACTTATTTTTTAAGAGTATCTCAATCTGTGTTTTGCAAATGAAACATTTTATAATGTGAACAATGTGTGAAAAGTTTATGGAAAGATTTCTAGCTGGACATTGTTATTTATATTTCAATGTTTTGGAACCATTTAATGCAGAGACTAAAATATTGCTTTAAGGTTTCCAAATAATGCCATTAGCATTTGAGAGAAAACACTTTATATAACAAACCTTAAAAAATGAATGTTTTCCATTCCTTTGTCCGAGCCACAGTTGTAGTTGTGGATGAGAGAAATTCCGGTCGGGGGGCGAAATGATTCTCTTGTAAATGGGATGACAGTCCACTAAGAGCTGTACCTCTGTCCCCGATACACTCACAGCTATCCTGTGCCACTCTGCATCAGCCAGGCGGAACGGAAAGCACTCCATCTTGGCATCCTCAGTCCCAGCAGCCACGTAGTGCAGCCTGATCTCGTCCTTCCTGCCGCTGGACTGAAGCTCCAAGTACCTGCGCCATATCGCACACTTAGTTCTCATCACTCGCAGCTTGGGAGGGATACCGGACGAGTATCCCGTTCCGAGGTACATGTCACAATACCACAGGTGAAAACATCACAACACATATACGCTTATTATCACAACATTTCGGATGCGACTGATACATGGAGTAACGCGTAATACAAACAGGCATGTGATGTGTACGTGATTTGTTAATTATATGAAAGAGCGGTCATATGGCATGATGTCTAGATCTCAAAATCGCCATTTTTTACTTTATACATAGGGGGACGCTCATGTACCTCGGAACGCAACAGAATCTGTTTTTTGCTCTAGTCGCTACAAAATGATTTTTGAAGTGACTTTAATTAGAATAATAATTTTTGCCATTTCAAATAAAGTTTGAGATATGGATGCGTATATTGAACTTTGGCATTAAACAAATGAAACAAATTTATATTTCCACATCACTTTAAGCGTGAACTGTATCATAGGAGAAAGCGGATTCTCATGTTACTTGGAATGCAGTTAACACGCAATTGTTAATTACTTTAAGTGGTATGGTTTCCTCCTTTTCCGAGATTCTCTAATTGAATCAAAGTATGCATCGAGTCAGAACTTTAGTGGCCACCAATATTGTACAACACGTCATATTTCTGTCTGCTTTAGAAGAAGAAGAAGAGTTGAAATAGTCACAGATGTATCATGAATGATTTGGATGGAAATTGAGAAACACCAAGCGAGAACATCAAATATGAACTGGAGACTAAATAAGTATTACTAATTATGATGTTACATCAATACAAGTAGGAAATCACACATAGCCAATTATCGGATCCACAGAACACTGAGCGTTACTAAACTGTAAACACAGGTTTGAATAATGAGACATGACAACACGGATCATAACATGGCGGGAAACGAGTCACGCATGCGTGTATGATTAAAGCCGGATTTGATTTGAGAATTTCTCAAAAAGGGAATGGCATCACCTTATTGGTGAAACTGTTAGATTCGAGGAATCCTTTTGAAGAAAGAAAAAAATGTGGTGAAAGTGAAAACATATTTCATTAACGAACATGCACACAGAGAATTTAAAAAGGTATCATAAGATAGGTTAAGGAGGACCATCCCGAGGTACAGAACATTCCAAGATACATGACTCTCCCCTATATATAAATATGTCAGTCAACAGTGTTATATACGTGATCCACTACAGCACAGCATTCACTGTTTGAACAAAGAAAATGAGTGGACCTCGTGCACATGTATAGCTCACCGATACGCGATGTTGAGATTTAGAACTCACCAGCCTCTTCTCTCGCTCTATCACTCCGCACCTGGAATCAACAAGGAACTCTTACAGGATCTACACAAAACTCCTCCCTATAGAATAATGTCTTCACAGTCGCTAGTTTGTTAACGATCATTACATGCACATATACGTATACAAACTGACCACATTTTCTGAAGGCAAAATCAGTACATTTTTTTATTATTACCGAAACCAGGACTGATAAGTCTTAAAAGTGACCGAAATGACACTTATATAAATATTATATGATAGATATTTCTACATATTGCATAACAAATGAAATAAAAAATCACTATTTTCTTTCTTCAGCTATCTCAGAACACAACAAAAAAGTTAGGTAAAAATAAAGTAATGATATCAAATTATAACTACAATTTATCATTGATGGTAATCAGATAAAGTCTTCAGAGTATATGAGTAAGAATGATATGAAAACAATAAACAGAAGAAAAGAGCTAGTTTTTCATACATTTACATTTGTTTTTCTTGAAATCAGTACATATTTTAAATCAGAGCCTTCAGAATCAGTACGTCTGGCCACTTTATGGATACATTTAGACATTGTAAGCATCTGCGTTAAGATGTATTCAAAACTAGAAAACACAAAGCATTTTGGTAATTCATTAAAAAACTATAATTAATATTAATTTTGTCAGTTAGCTTGCGGATCCACTTGTGAAGTCTATATATAAAATAAGAATGAATATTAAGATAATTCCAAAATGCAGGCCATCTTGATCAGATTAACAGGAGACATGGAGCCTTTGCTTCTAGTGTACAATATAAAAATATGTCAGTTAATGGTAGAAAAAATCACAAAACATTAACGTTTACGATTCTATAATTCAGAAAAATAATTATTGTAAAAATACTTACCTGCCATTAATCATCATATAAAATAAAATCACATAAAAATAAAATAAAACAATGTTATAAACTTCAGCATAAGTGAGATTTGTCAATTTTTTTTATTTCTTTCTAATACGCTCACCTCGGCCTTCTTTCTTTACATCTGCATTTCTTACTTCATCAATCTTAATATTCTCACATACTCTCAACAACTTCGAGCACACATTTATAGTTACTACTTCATCTGTTCAAACACCGCTAAGATGTAGTCATATTTATTCATAATTTACATTTCACACGTGTCTTTTCTTTGCAAATAAATTTTTCATCCTTTATTTTCAGAAGTTTGCCAAAACTCTTAGATAAATAACTAAATATATACATCTCCTATTTGTTCATGAATGCACTTAATAATATTAGTCAATGTGGTTAATCTATACAGTTTTTAAAATATGTAAAAAACAAAATACAACCTTCGTTTTTCTACTCGTGTATGTAATATAGTACATAATATGTATTTCATCTTTTTCATGTAATTTGCAAACCTCATCTTGTAATATAATTATTTGCCACGATTAATCGCTTGATAATTTTTTGACATATATCTAGTATCTTGTTACGGGTATTTTGTATAACATCTTTATAGAGGACCAATGAAGAAGAAATATATATGTAGAAAATAATGGATCTTTCCTGTTATCTGCCTGCTTCTATTTGCTGGGTTCTGATTGGTATACAAAATTACATTTTAGACAGCCTTTTAAAAAAAATTTCAGACTTTTCATTTTTTCAATATATCATTTTTAATAAAAATTTAATGTATGTATTAATGAGAAAGATATATATTCTGAAAAAATTGCAACTTCACAATAATAATGTGTTCTCCTTAAAAATATCAGTTTTAATTCAATTTGATTGAGAAATATTTAATACTAACCTAACCAAACCAGATGGACTACTGAACTCGAGTGAGTGTATAAATCATGAATCATCTGTATTTGAACGAGAACAAAAGATAATAATCTAAATTGAGTTAGGAAACAGTAGCGGGAAGATAACAAAAAAACCAGGAATGGTCCGAAATAACATATTCAATGCAGGGGGTGATGTGATACACGTGTCGGAGACATGTAGGGCTATTTTTTTAAAAAAATAATTATTTATTATACTAAATAGTGCACAAGTAAGTTTATAATTCAGCCACTTAATCATTGTAATATAAATTAATATGTTTTATAAAATAGTATGGTATTAAAATATTGTTTTTTTTTTACTCATATACCTATCTACTATCTACTAGTTTTCGCTATACCTACATAAAAACATGATTTGCCACATTGATTTATGGCAAATGTAATGTGTAAAGTATAGATTAACTTGTATAGTTAGTTACCTGTTAAATCCGTGTGAAAAAGACATAATTGTTCCGGAATTGGCCACGTCCTGTTTGAGGAAGGCCATCAGCGTGAATTCCGGTGATCTCCTGAGTAGCTCTGTAGCTCTCGTAAACGTTTGTGGAGGTATCTGAAGTTCGCGATAGTCACCTGGAAAATAATAAATTAATGAAAGCTTTCAAAGATATTTGTGGCACGTCTGATTAGTGAAAATAATTTATCTTCGATGCTTGAATCTAATCATTCCACGTAATTTTATTTCGATATTATTATTATTGTCCCGTATTTTTCTAGATTGCATGTTGGAAAACGTTTTCTGTTAGGCTTACTTAGATACTAAAAACGGGCCGTTTGAAAGTGATGTTATGGAAATGAATTAATTTTATGATTTTGTTGATATTAAATTTTAAAATAATACGACAAATTATTTGTGTGTATGTTTATTAAAATGCGTCATAAATATTCAGCCTAGAGATATAACATTTTAAAATACACATAAATATTACGCGAATTTTTACATCTATTGTATTATATTTATTTACATTAATTTTATTGACGCATCACGCGTGCAAACGAAAATCATGCTATAATGATTATAGGTAGAATTTCTATAAAGTCAGATCCAAAGGTGTAATAAAAAAAAATTGGACCTCAAAAGGCAGGCATTAGACCCCAATGCAAAATGGAAAGGCCCCATGAACATATATTGTATATAAGAATATCGGTCTCTTGTCTCTTTTTTCATAAAAAAAAGTGTGTTTTTAACTATTTATATGCACTCGCAACTGAAAAAAATAAATTGGTTGTCGGCGATTTTTGCTTTTGATTTTTGTTTAGATTTTTTGTAAAAAGTTATTATATTTAAAAAATGTTGAACTAAAGGTGATTTTTTTTAGAGATATGAACTTTAAAATTAAATAAAATACATAGAAATCGAGGAAATGGCTGGTATTGTCTTTATTGGAATGATAATTTTATGTCATTAGTGTTTAAATATGATTTCGCACATATGGGCGCTGCGGCTGGCTCGAATAAAGCGAAATCTGGAAGTCCAATTTTCGACCACTTTTTTGAGCAGCTGGGGACGTATATCGGCAATAACGCGACGAATGTTGGCTTTCAAGTCGTCTATCGTCTCTGGTTTATCGGCGTAGACTAGCGACTTCACATATCCCCACAGAAAATAACACAAAGGTGTTAAATCACACGACCTTGGAGGCCAATTCACAGGTAATTATGCGCTCATTAAATGCTTCCTTCAATAAATTGATCGTGATGCACGTTGTGTGGTATGTTGCGCCGTCTTGCTGAAACCATAGCTCTTTCACATTACCGCCATTTAATTCATTCAATCATGGATCTATTGCTATGCACGATGGCGAATCGACTCATTCGGCTCCTCCTCAATACTACTGCGCTCCACTGCAGCAACAGCTTCTTCGGTGCGCACTGTACGATGTCTCTGCTGATGCGCATTATCAATTAAAGTATGCGTGGTGCGAAAACGATCTATGATTATTCGAATTACTCGCTCGGATGGACGATTATGTCGACCGTAAAATGGACGGTAAGTTTCGCGAACTGAATCACGATTTTAGAAATAAATTTGCACAGTTTTCAAGCGTTGTTCTGGCGTAAGTCTATTCATGGTGAAATGGCAAACCAAACTGAGTACAAATCAGCTCTTAGCTATCAAATTAGCTGTCGCTGGAAAAAGTGTTGCCAATTCGAAAAACAAACCTCTAAAAAAACACCCCTCATTTCGTTATTATCCGTATAAAGTAGTGATGGTTAAATATTATTTTAATTCATTGTGACTGTGATCGTGTTCGATTGTAAGGATGATCGGTAACTGATTATTCGTAATTCTTCAATCAATGATTGGTACACTAGAAAATAAAACTACAACAGTTAAATCGTAAAATTACAATACCATCACTCGTATAAAGGTATGAATATTTATGATAATGGTATTATTTACTCCATTTCCCAGCTTCGGGGCAATAAGAAAAGTTTTCCAATTATGCCCAACAATACTTTGAACTTGAACTGAAGATGTCACCGAATCTGGTGCGATTGAACTGGAATGAGGAATGGGAGGGGGAGCCGTGATTTTGCGAACAGACGTAACCGGCTCGCGCCATTTAACGGGCCTAATAATGCGTTGGGCAAATTTATTGCCGTGTAATTTTCATGGCGGCGGCACCCCCCACTCCCACCCCTCAGGAATTGAATACAGGCAGCGGTAAATACAAGGGGATGAAATGACATATTATTTGTAAGGCATCTTTGTTATCGGCGGTCTTGTATTCGAGTTACGCTTTTCGATTTTTTGAGTCATGCAAATAATATCAAGATATTTTACTGCGGTAAGAACAGTTAATAGAATGTTTTTAATATTAATTAATTGGAAAATTGTATGTTATCATTCAGATTTCTTAAGCTGCGTTAGTTATTTTGACAAAACTCAAATCTAGCAGTCTTTTATTGGAAATATTATACCTACTCAGATGTGTATTATTTAGAATTTTTTATTGCGTGATGAGATAATTATAGGTGAAAAAGTTTTGATATATTAGGTTGGTTTAGGTGTATTTTGAATAAATAAAAAAACAAAATAATAAATGTGAAATTATTAAAAAAATATAATTTAAAATATTCAAAATGACAGACGCGGTTCTGTTTTAAAGTGCCGCTACCCCTATTTTAACCCTTTTCTTGCAGAGTAAAACCTACAAAACCGCCACGTGCAACCGCAAAGTGTTGTGGTTAACACGTGGAATTAAATCAATATTGATTTACAATCTCATATTACTTTGAAATAAATTAGGAACATTTTTATGTCATATTATTTGACTAATGTACTGAGATTGGTGGCATTATGCAACTTTTGACAAATAAAAATATATTTAGATCATAATTATACATGTTTTTAATATTAAGTTCAGATACTAAGATGAGAAGAAGTGAAAGAACCACGGCTTCGAAACGGAACTGAATCGAAAACCGGAAAAAAACGTTATTTTTATCGGAACCAAAATCGGAGTTGAACCGAAAAAAATATCGGTTTATTTCGGTTCGGTACATGTTCAAACACGCGCGTTAACACGATCTTACTCTATACTTCAGTTATTCTATTATTCTAATTATTCTATAAGACAATAGAAATAGTTTAAATGAAAATATAATAATTAGAGATAACTTTCATATTTTTTAATTATAAATAAATATAGCCGAGAATTCTGTATACTTCAATTGTGAATATATAAATTTGTTTTTTAAATACTAATTAAATGTATTAATTTGAATTTAAAAAAATATCAAAGACCTATGTTCTGAATAGTTACAACTTTACAATAAGAATGTGTTCTTTAATAATAAATTTATTTCGTATATATATCATATGTTTCGTTTAATAAATTATATTATTATCATATATTATATACTTCTAGTTCTAATTGTTACACCATTAATTAATTATAAATTATTATTATTTATATTATTGTAGCAATTCATGTAGTATGCTTATTATAAAAGAGGGAATAAAATGTTCTAAATTAAGGTAGAAAAAAAAATTTAATACACAAAAAAACATTTGAATTTTTTTTAAATGATTCACTCGGAGCTGAACTGAAAACTGAATACCGAAAAAATACTTTTTCCGGAACGAAAACCGGAACCGAACTGATATATATATTTTTAATTGATCCGGAACGAAAACCGAAATGAAAAAAATAATGGTTAGGTTCGCTTTATAATTCAAACGAACATAATGGGGTGGGTATTCATTTCTCACGCTTAAGCACATCCTTCTGATCCGTCAACATTTTGACAAATACACACATTAAGTATCATATCTTTTACCCCTAAAGGTTATCACCAAAGGCCTTATCCAAGATGGATGTTTAAACATTATTTTATGTTTTAAGTATGGGGCTAATTTATATGATATTTACATTATTAATTTACACGATACAACTACAAAAGTACGATTATAGAATAGTAAATAGAATTTAAAAAGGTTGCTTTGGTGATTTGGTCATGTATAATGAACTGAATGATTAAAAAATAATATGAATTAAATATATTAATTAGAAAGATATACATATAAAATCAATTTTATCGAAAAATATTATTGTTGCGCAACGGGGATTCGAACCTGGATCTCTTTCCTAACCGGAGAAGGTGCATTATCCAACAATAATGTCTCGCTTTAAAAAATAAACGTGAAAAAGTTTTGAAAGTTGTTGAGAGGCTGGGGAATTTTTGAAAAAAAAATTGCATCTTTTCTCCGGTCTGAGGTAGTCTTAATCGATATCGGTCGTCACTGTCGGGGTTATATTATTATAGTTGCTTTTATTCTCGTGTATCATTAAAATTATTTAATAAAATAAAAAATTATACAGAAAAATAAGATAAATAAAATAATAACCTAAAATTAATTACAAATTTAATGTATTAATTATAAATGTATACACATATAAAATCAATTTTGTCGAGAAATATTATTTTTGCGCTACCGGATTCGAACCTGAATCTCTATCTCCAATCCGGGAAGTACACTACCAATTGTGTAATAGCGACAGTACTTTTTATGACATATTTTCAAACCTATATGTTCCACTTTTTCAAATTAATACATCTGTCTTTCCATTATTTTTGAAAGCCATCTATATATTATTGCCGGTAGCGCAAAAACAATATTTTTCGATAAAATTGATTTTATATGTATATCTTTCTAATTAATATATTTAATTCATATTTAAAATATCACAGACCGTCTGTTCTGAATACTTACAACTTCACAATAAGAATGTGTTCTCCTAAAAATAATAAAAAAAAAGATTAAAAAATATATATGACGCGAGATTTGATGGCAACAGAAGTGGAGGACGTCCGCGAAAGGCGTTGCATGTCAGCCTGATCACGCTAAGAGTTCCTAAGAATTTAATTTATACAAATTAGATCTGAGGAAAAGCCTCACCAATCTGCATGAGAAGGTATATGAATATGGATAAGGCGAGAGTTTAGGAGAATATTTCCGTAAGATAAACATATTTTTTAAAATTTTTATATAAGACTATTTTACCTATAAAAGTTGTAGCATGTATCTACCTTACGAAATTCCTTACAGGCCCTCAGAAATAATAATTTGTTACATACATAACAATGGTTGGGAATAGTCACTAAAAAAAATAATATTTTTAAAGGTCAAACAAAAACCAATTTGGAAAAAAACTCCGAAAAAAGATTTCCGTTACCTCTCAAATGAATATCAATATTGTAGTCATAAATTAAACTGTTAGAATTTAACAATATAAATACGACAAACGTAATAATTACACAGAAGTACCAACTGAAAAATTTACATAAAAAAATATATCGCATTTGTTTGCGGGAGGGGGTTGTTTAAATCGGCGGTTGCCAATATTATTTCAGCCAGTCGGTGATCATTTTATTAGGGGAAGGGAATGATAATTACCATTTTAGTGTAGATAGGGAGAAGAACAATAAAAAATTCACCAAACGTGGTTTTACTTGCCAACGTTTTCGCGAAAGTCGTGTTAATATCTTAAAACATTTTCAGTTTCAAGTTTAGAATTTTTATTTTATTTGTCTTTACACTGAGTTTCTTAGTTAAATTTGTCATAAGAACTAATATTTTTACCGGCTTACCGGTTAAAATGTGTCACAAAACTACGTTAAAAATAGTAGGTTAGAAAATTTTGTAAAAATTTATAGTAAACACGCGGGTGGGGTGTATATTGTATATTGTATAAGAACGTTGTTAGGGCAATACAGGGGTAGTATGATACATACGCCTGAGACATGTAACGCATTTGTAACGACAGGACAAACGAATGAAGTGTTTATTTTTCTATCAAAATTCTCAGTAATAACACTACTGAATTACTTATTTCTTCTTTAACGATCTCACGGGACTCGGAAGTCTACGCTGTCAATGCATGCCTTGATATCTCATTTGTGGTCTTCTGCTGATCTCTTGCAGGTCTGTCCTGACATGATCCATCCATCTACGTCATGGTCCTTCCCTCGGTCTCATCTCCTTCATCCTGTTGGCTCGTGTATGAAGACTCTGTGCGTGTTACGAGATTAACCGAAACGAAACAATCGCAACCCATTTAAATAATATCTAATTACACTATCTGTATAAAATAATTTCATTATTAAAATATGAATTAAATATATTAATTAGAAAGATATACATATAAAATCAATTTTATCGAAAAATATTGTTGTTGCGCCACCGGGATTCGAACCTGGATCTCTTTCCTAACCGGGGAAGGTGCATTATCTAACTATGCTACAGCGACAATATTTTTAGCGACAATTTTCGAATCTATATGTTACCTTTTTGATATTAATACATTTAATCGTTCCATTATTTGAAAGAGCCATCTACCTTATTTTTACAGAATCTCAAATACCTTTGAGTAAACTGATAGCAGACGCCAGAATTATCAATTCATTTTTATTAAATTTTGGACACATTGATACAACTTTATTATTAGGAGAACAAATTCTTATTGTGAAGTTGTAATTATTCAAAACATAGGTCTGTGATATTTTAAATATGAATTAAATATCAGAGACCTATGTTCTGAACAATTACAACTTCACAATAAGAATGTGTTCTCCTAATAATTTTATTATTATTATTATATTTAGAATTAATCAAAAGAATCGCAATTAGAAGCAAAGCTCGGATCAAATTGAAACTTGGCGCGATTCACTTTGCAAATTGAGCGTTTATCATCGTTCGCGCCGAAGTAGAAGGGTAGGACAGCAGGGGTGGCGGAGGGTAGCGCGGGCCAATATTGTGCCGGGGTATTAATTGATATTTATTCAGGCGAGGGATTAAATTGCCTGAACAATAATCACCACAAAGGCTTTCACACCGCCGGGGAGAATGTTTACTATATCAAATGTTATTCAAAAGGGAGACAGCACGCTTCACAGCGGGTTGAATTACTTTATTGCTTTCGGCGCTCGGGGACAACGTCGTTTTGGCACCGTACGATTGAAAATTTGCAAATTTTCTTTTAACTACCTCCACATTTTTTATACGCGACAATAAGGAACCTAGGTATATGAATGATTATTTAGGGGAAATATTCAGTGAGCAGTCATTGCCAGATTAAAGGATGTCAAGACCCTTTCATTATAATTATACATACATTTTGGTAGTGCTAATTTCTAGTTATATTTTGCAGATACTAAATGTATTTATTAATACATCTTTAAAATTTGCTTAAGAGTCCATTTGAAAATTCTTATTTTGAATTATTTGATCTTTAGAATTCACAATAAATAAAACAATGTTAAAACTCTAATTGAGTTCATTTGCACTACTTGAGTTTCGAGAGAGACGGTAACTCTAATCGACAGGTGAAGTATGTGAACTGTTTCTTTCGAAACTCGAGTAGTGCAAATAAACTCAAGTAGAGTTATAACATTGTTTTATTTATATCCATCCACTTTGAAGATGAAACTCTACAAAGTTAACGCCGATAGTATAGAAACAGAACCTTCTATAATAATATTAGTGTTACGCATAAAAGCCGCGACCGCTTTTAAAACATATTAAATATGTTTTAAATTATATTTATAGCACGTGTAACTTTATAATATCCACTATCATTAGATTACACGTCTTTAGTATTGCATATGTTTGAAATAATTTCATATTATATTTTACAATTTTATACAAATCTGTTATTAAACTAATATGTTTAATAAAACATACAATGTTTAATAAAACAAAAATAAAATTTCTATTTTATTTTTGTAAAAATTTAAAGAATGTTTTTTTTACATCTGCAATGTTTTGATTTTATTAGATTATTTTATACCCGCGCGCTTCCGGAAATCCGGCCTTGGGGCTGTGCCAGAAAATTAAAATAATATCTTAAATCCTATCAGCATTGAGCGCAATGCAAGATTTTGCGCAAAACAATTAATATATAAAAAAAAACGAAAATTGAAAAACAGATGTCGCCCCAATAGCGCATTATTGTCGATAATAATTTAGATAGTGTTGATTTGTAATATCTATATTTATCGCATTCATTTTCACCTTTGTAAGTAAAATAATGTACGTACTATTAGTTTAATTATTATTATAAAATGAAAATCATTTATTTATATTTATCAAAACTTCTAAAACAATCATAATATTATGAACGTAAATCGTATTTAAACGCAAATTCATAAAACATTTGTTGAGGTACAATATCTTCGAAGTATATTAATGTATCAAAAGTTATAATCATTCAAAAACTAACGATTATAGTAATCAACAAGCTAACATTACCTGAAAAAATAAATTGCCGAATAAGTAAGAGATAGATATCAAAATAATATATACATAAATATTCCTGCCCGAAAATTATGCCGGAACATGAAATTGGTGTTGCAAAGGTACTTGACAATTATTGTTCTACAGTCAAAGACCTTTTATTTCTCGGATTCTTTGAACAGAGGGAAAGCCCTTTATATAAAATATTCGCTCGTATTAGAGGGTGTTTAGAACCGTTGGTTCTCGGTTCATTAAAATACAATAATTATCCAAATACAAGAAATACATCGTTCAGAAAAAACAGTTTCAAAAATTATGTAGAGCTGAGAAATTTACATTAATTTAAATCAAATAAGAATTATTTGAAAAAAGACAAATAACTAAAAATTACACCACAATACAACACATATTTGAAAGACATATTCTTATTTAGTGTTTGGAAACAAATATATAATGCGGAACTCTACGATATGTATGGAGATGTCAGTGTGGTCAAATCTGTAGAGGTCTATTGCCTCCATGATCTGCACGCACCCTGCATAAACTTGGGTATAAAACTCTGTTCTCACTTCTCGTCACTTCTCTTGCGGCAATTGTGATTTAAGCATAAGTAGTATTTTTTAAATATGAATTAAACAACAATTAGAAAGATATATATATATATAATCAATTTTATCCCGGTGGCGCAACAACAATAATTTGATTTTATTGTATATATTTCTAATCAATACATTTAATTCATATTTAAAAAATATCACCGATCTATGTTCTGAATAATTACAACTTCACAATAAGAATGTGTTCTAATAATTAGTATTTTAATTTTTTTTTTTTTTTTAATTAATATTAAAAATATAATACAATTTCAATAATCAGTGGATATATATATATATTTTAACATTTGTTTCTTCTCTATGAGAGTAAGACTCGTGTATAGAGAAGGAGTATATTCGAGTTAATTTATGTTTCAGTTAGTCTGTGTACATATTTTTTTAACTTCAGTTACAAATTTATGATAGTCCGTAATTTTTCTAATTGTGATGGGGAGATTGTTAAAAAATTTGATACCTTGATAAATATATTGATTTTGAGTTGCGGTATATTTTAGTTTTGGGATATCAATTTGATATCTATATCTTGTAGATCGGAATTAGCTTCTAAAATTTAATAGATTTTTAATTTTTTAAATTTGAATTATTGAATTTTTTTTGTATATGTCAACTATTTTTGGTACTTTAAAATCTGTGAAAAGTTGTATACTTGGAAAGTCTTTTTTATTTTAGACTAATTTTTATTATCATTCTTTGAATGATTTCTAATTGTGACATTGAAGTTTTATATGCACCTCCCCATCCAATAATACCAATATTTGATTGATCATCCTGCTCTGGCCACTTTATAACACGGCTCCGCGTTATAATCCAAACGAACATGTGAGTGAATGGGTTGCTATGCTTATTATGTAAGAATTTCTCAATGTTGAATTAGGTTTAAGTTATGTCATTGCTCATTATCTCGGTGTATTTGTATTGTTCGCCGACGCTTTATCTTGTCGTAGTCCATTGCTATCAATCATATTTTCGAATTGTCTTTATTTACGTAAGTTAGTATGTAAACATAAACATCTTTCATTATCACCTATCCATCTGGTAAATTGGGGGCTTTATAATAATCTATATTTGTTAGATAAAATCGAACTTAGCAACGCTACAAGCGTCCGACCCTACATGGGAGTTTCATGCGAACACCTTGAGAGAAAGAGAAGTCTGACTGAAGGAAGATGTATTTTGCTACCTAACAGAAGAAGTAGAATGGGACATTCATCTACTGATCCATAAACATTTTGACAATACACAAACATCAAACAACACTACATAATTTCTCAAAAAATCAAGTAAAATTGGAAGATTACGCAGACTGGAGCACCTGCATCGCATTGTAGACCATGAACCCTTAAATAAAGATTTTACAATGATTCGCAAGAGCGTAGGAGATTGGTTAGGTTCAATGGAATTGCAGTAGACTGTCGTGGTCAGGGATGAGCTGGAAGAGAGATACAATAGATCTTGCAGATTGCCCCTCAAGACACCCTGATGCTGCTGATGATGATGATGAAGCTCCATACCAAATATTAACTTCTTGTTCTTGATTGATAAATTCATCTACAGACTCGAGAGTCAGAGTTTTGATTCGCCGTTTAGTAACCAGAAATTTAATCCTATTTGAAAATCGAGATGGCCACGAACGGTGCCAGTTAAAAATAACAAAACTTGAGAATAATATTAGCTTATTAATTAATGAGAAGGAATATTCGCACCTTGTAATATTATTACAGACTTTACGTGTTATTCTTGACCATTAATATACCGGACGGAGTTTCAAATTGTATATGGAAAAGAAAATAACGATTTATTTTGATGATGAATTTCTGTTGGCTGCATTCAATTAAAAGTTAATCTATTTAAATAATAGTGAAACGCTCTGAAGACATTTATGTACATATTTATCTATATTTATGTATACAAAATAGTGGCAAGGATTTCTGTCTATATTTATGTACACAAAATAGTGGCGAGGATTGCTGTCTATATTTATGTACACAAAATAGTGGCGAGGATTGCTGTCTATATTTATGTACACAAAATAGTGGCGAGGATTGCTGTCTATATTTATGTATACAAAATAGTGGCGAGGATTGCTGTCTATATATCATATACATGCATATAACACGGCTTGCTACTAATTGTGGAATGTAGAGTGAAACACCGTATTATACAAATACTAATTAATTCAAAATGTCATTTAAAAACAGTATTATGTTGATATATGAATAAAATAAAGCTTTTAAATTAAAACCACGTGTTCTCAATGCAATGTAAGTACTCTAAATATTCTACACAGGAATGAATAAATCATTTTAAATGCTGTAATAAAAAGGGAGAAAGAGAAGAATTGCTAAAACCTCCTGATTAATAATGCATAAACGTGCGTGATTACGAGCACGTGTCCAAAATAATTATTATTGAGAAGTAGAATCTACTTTAAAATTAATGAGTTAATACCAACGCCGCCCTACAGAAACTCCGCCCCTGAAGGTGTTGGGTTTCGGTTCATTCTAGAAAATAATAACTTTATTTTAAGGATATAGATTTTTAATCCATAACAACTCGGAAAACGTGGCCTAGGATAGTTATGACGATAAGCGTTTCTTGGAGGGATGTGAAAAATCAACATGCAAAAGAAATTATATTATATATAAAAAAGATATCAAAATGAATAAGGGGTGATAATATTATAAAAGAGAAAAGATCATAATTTAAAAAAAATGTTAGATACCTTCAAGGTAACCTTGTTTGGTACGTTCTGTGTATATACAAGGTTTCTGATTTTTTTCTTGATAAAAATAGGAAATTAGACTGTAACGAAAGTATGCGAAAAATGGTATTATATATGGTAATTCTTATTGATCCAATTGGGTAGAGATCAGTCGGAATCAACGCTGTCTAACATTCCTACTTAAATTTCACATAATACAGTATTCATTCATTTTAGATTTGCAACGCATTTATAATTTTTTTTTTTGAAAATAAGTAAAAGGCTTATCCCTGTCAAATTAGATAGGTGGGAAAGAATAAATTCCACGGAGAAGATTGAAAGTAAGTACCTATATAATTATTAACTTATTAATTCTTTCTCTTCTTCTGTTATTTACTATCGAAGATCGCCATCATTCTGGCTATAATAATCTTATTGAATCTGAAGAGCGACCCAGTTCTCTTGTTGATGCACTGATCAAGTTTTTCATCTTCCAGCGCATCTCTTGCCTTGTATTTATTTGATTATTTGTTTTTATTCATCTCTGCCCAACGTCCATATTCAGGTGGGCAGTATTTTTCTAGCGTATCATTTAAAATAACGAAAAAAACAAAAAATGCACATCGAAACAAATACAATTGTTCAAAGTATTCTAGTTTCTGTTTTTCAATACAGTTGATTATTTCCATTCCATACTACATATAAGAATTGGAAATATGTAGCATTTAGAAGTTAAATTTTCAAAATATTTGTAGTATTTGCAAGTCTACACTCTTATTGCAAACAATATTATTAATTTTAATAAAACTTGATTGGTTTGTTCTTTTCTTGTCTTCAGTTATAATGGTCCACTTTTTCCTTTTACTTCTTGGTATAAATGGATTATTTTTGGTTGATAGTGATTGGCTGATTCTCTTCCTATTAGTTGACTGCTTTGGCGATGATAGAGCAGTGACCCGTAATTTATAAGGGATGTAAGGGAATAGATCAACATTTTAATCCACGAAATTTGAAAAAACGTTCAAACAAAAAAGATAGAAATGGTTATATATAATATTTATCAACTAAAATTTTCATCAAAAACACAGCTTAAAGAGGTTGATAAACTGCGTGGATCAGTACCCCAGGTCTTAGATACAGAAAAAGAATGGCAAGATAACTATCTCTCATTGTCTAGGGGTGGGAGCGGCACGCCCCGGCTGGGGTGGAATTAAAGGGCATTAAAATAATATTAGAGGCGAAGAGGAAAACAATTCTCGGATCACCATCCCCAGAGCTGGTGATGACGTTTCAGAGAACCCTCGGTAAAGATTGCGTATTAAAATTAATGGAAGAGTTTCAGCCGCTTTGCAATAGTCAATGTGAACCACGCAGTGGGGTCGATGACGTAACTGATTGCTGTGGAATAAATTAAGGCTGTATTGGAAATATAATAGTTTTGTTTCATTTTGTAACAATACAAAATGGGAAAAAGGCATTGGATCCATTGTAAAATTATCTTCTATAATATTCACACGAAAAAAAACAAGAGTATTTTTAGACATTAGCAAATGGTCTGGTTCCTAACTAGACATATTAGCGGGATACTACTGCATACATCGATAATGTTTTCTTGTGTATTTGTAATACAAAACAAAATTATTTAAAAACAAATCAATGTCTTATAGTTAAATTATTATTATTTTTTAATGAAATCACATTGTATTGTGATTTTGCAATTTTAGAACGTACTTCTTTGATATTTAAAATTACAAAAAAAAACAACGATAAAAATATATTTAGTAGCAGGACTCGAACCAGAAACTTTCTCTTGGATATATTTTTATTTATGATAACTTCGTTACATATTAATATAATAATGCATTTTAGAAATTTCGATTCGCGACAATCTCTGAGATGCGGATCTTTTGCTCCCGTGAGATTACCAGATCTAAATCTCAACACGTGTAGGTATATTTGAGATTCTGTCTCATTCCGTAGACACGTGCCTTAATACTTGATGAGACTTTTCTGAAACTGATACATGCGACCTTCACCGCCAAATCTCATAAATGATACCAAATCTCATATACGCGCTGTATATACTGACGTAACTACAAAAATTGGACCCCAATGCAGGATGCATAAAAGGACCTCCTAAATAAGTATTGTATATAAGATATACGAATATTAGTACTGCGCGATTTAGCCAATAAATAACAAGAATTAGTCTCTTGTCTCACAATATTAACACTTTCATGTAAAAAATAAGTGCAATTTAAAAAATAGTTGCTTCCCTTTAAGGCGATGATCTGGTCCTTAACCCGATATATTAGCGAGGTACTGCTACTGTATACAGAGATAATGTTTTGACGTATTTTTGGAATACTAGTGAGAAACGATTTTTTTAATTTCATAATTCCATTTCTTGCTATGAATTACTATTATATTCAGTGGCGTAACTACAAAAATTGGCCCCCAATGCAGAATGGAAAAGGGCCCCCAGAATAAGTATTGTATATAATGCATATAAATATTAGTGCTATCTGGTTTATCAATTAAATAGTAAGAACAAAATTAGTCTCAAGGTCGTGAGGTATTTATATGCACTTAAAAATACTTCACAATCACTTCATTTTCCTTAATGGTCTAGTCGCTAACCCGACACAGAAGCGAGGTATTGGTACTGTACATATAGATAATGTTTTCGTGAGAAACGATTTTTAAAATTGTATATTTCTATTTCTTACTGTGGATTACTTTTGACGCTGGGTAAGGCATCGACATACGCAAAAATGTCGATATCAAATGGATTGTGGGGCGCGGACTTTCTGGGCCCCTATCTAGCATGGGTCCCAATGCACTGCATTGGCATAGTTACGCCACTGATTATATTAACGAAAGGTATCGATTCTCGCCAAAAAATTAATTCCAAATGGATTGCAGGGCCCTAATTCATTGAATTGTCTGACTGCTTCGTCACTGATGTCAAATGAGGAAGTGAAGATGCCGCTTACCTTGGAATGAATAGGCCGGCCGCGGCGTTCCTGCTACGGCCGCCACCCCCTGGCGGGTGGAGTTGTGCAGGGACAGCGCCCCCAGCAGGTCCACCTCTGCGGCTGGAAGGGAACAAAACCGGTTACAATGAGTGCGTAATGTAACAGAGCACGGTATCGGAACAATAACAAGTGTGAAGCTAAACTGGAAAAAATATGTCCTTGGACGAGCTATGGCGTTGAAACATGCAAAAGGAATGAGAAAATACTGAAATAAAACAAAGATTGAGGAATTATTATATATATAGAAATGGGTCCAACAGAATTTGATTGCTGTAATAGATTATACAAGTTGTTTTATTATCGTATACATTATAGTATAAAATCAAATCAAAAATACAATTATAATATATGTACTGTATTTCCTCGATTATTTTTCTTATTTCAGAAAAATTGAACACTGAATCTGAAGAAATTTCAGACTCTGATGGTGATAATACATACATAATATGCCTATTTTTAAATCTGATTATTGTGATTGTATGATTTTGTCTATTATAATAAAGTATACACAATGTTTTTATTTTTTATTATCGGTATATAAAAATATGGGTGCGTCACAATTGCTGTAAAATTCCGCAGTCCGCGAAATACTAAAACGACTAAAAATGACTCGAATGGAAACCTAAATCAAAGTAAATTATTATTTCTTCAATATTTGATATTAATAAGAGTTTAGAAATTATACATATTAATACAGTTAGATAAACTCGAAATTTTATAAATAAGAAAATGTGTTAATAACAAGCTTAATATTATAAATAACCAAATCCTTTTTGTCACTCAAGTCACCTTTTAAATATGTTTTCATATTAGTTCTCTTATTCACCATTTTATAGTTTTGTTTTTATCTATGCTTGAATTTTTAATTTCAGTATACATTGTTTCCTGAAGAAGATACCATAGATATCGAAACATGTAGAATAATTAATAAATAGTGGATTAAACAAAGTATTTAATTTAATTACTAATATAAATTATTATTTGACGATTATATTCTAAAGTTATCTTATTATTGTAATAGCTCATATGGTTCTTAATAAATGAATACATTATTTAAAATTAACCAACAATGGTTAATTTACGTCCGTTAAAATAATCAAAGTAGTACATAAAAAATAAGTTATATTTTTAAAATTAATAATAAGGTGTAATTTTTTTACCACTATTTTTTTTTAATAATATAAAAATGATTGTTTTTTTCATCATTAATATGTTATTTACATTTAAATATAAAAATAACAGATTAATAAATGATTTCTATATATGAATATCGACAAGACAGTATTCTTCGATTTCCCATTTGATTGATGGAACTGGTGAATGCTTCTTCTTTAATGATGAAGGTTTTTCTTCCTTCCTCTCTCCATACATCTCCCGTCAACTTGCTTTTAGATAATAGTTTCTGTTCGTGAGCCTCCTTCCGAATTAGTCGGCTGACTTCGCTAATGATCGCGTGGGTCAGGACCCACTTCCTTCACCGACCCGACCGACCCCTCCGCGGAGGGTGTGTATGACCACCGCCACTGTGGAGGTGGTGTCGCGTCATGCGGGGCGGATAGTGTTTCTTAGGGTGTTTGAATATTCAAATTGTAATCTAATTTGGGACCACGAAATTGAGTTCGTGGAAATTCGATATCTTGGGTGCATGAAATTAAGCTCAGAGCTTTTGTGGCCGATGACGCGAATTTGTTTAGCTGTTAAAACATGACTTTATTTAGTTAAAAAAATAACATATACATTTTAATAAAAACACATTATATTCTTATTGACTTTTAGCAGATTTAGAACACAGTTCATTATTGATATTTTAAAACGAATTAAATGAATCAATTAGAATGATAATCTCATTTAAAAATATATTACATATGCAGAGTGTAACAAACCTAGTCAACATTTTTTAAGGGTGGATTCCTGACTAAATTATGAGTCGAAAATGTTCAGGTAATGTGTGAAAATTCTGTACTGTTACGGAAAATATTATTTTAAATTTTTACATTGTTATCATGTTAAGCTTTAAGTCTACGTACTTCGAAATAAATAATTGCGAAATTTATCCATTATTTATTTATATCTTTGCTTCAGGTCCGAAATTATTTAACAAAAAATAGTCTAGCAATTCAAAATTTGATGATATTTAATTTTTTTTATACAATATATAATTTGGACTCAATAAAATATTTCAATTAATCGAAATTATCGCATAACTATGATTTTTTGAAATGCTTATATTTGACACGAGTTGAGATTAGGCACATACCACATTCCTTGAGTATTTTCGATTTGTAATTTATTCACGTATCCCATAAAATATAATGGACTAGGTTTGTTATATCTGTATACTCTGTTTCAAGTTCGCTTTAAACTTAAATGGTAACGTATTCCCCCGGGAAGGGAAAGTTCTGGGATCGTTTCTTAGTGGTGACGTAATATATTTTTGCATTTGTTTCTTATTGATTCATAAATAATTTTGATTGAATATGAAATATGCATGGCATTGCAGGCACCGCAGGATAACGTTTCAGCGTCTTCTTATGTACAACCTGTGTATAGCCATTGCGGGACATCCGGGACACCGGGTTCCTGCTAGTGTTCGATTTAGGTTTAATAATAATAATAATGGATAATTTGTATAGCGCCATTTTCGTAAAAACTTTCACCTCGAGGGCGCTTTACACATAAACTGTTTATAGTTCTACAATTATCTATGTTTTTTTAAAATGAAAAAATCGTTATTTTCACTTATGGAAATTATTTTTTGAAAAAGTGTGTTTTTAGTTTCTTCTTAAATAAAGTCTCTGATGCACTGTTTCTAATAACGGAGAGCAAAGAGTTCCACGCTTTTGGGTCTGCCACTGCGAATGCCCGTTCACTAAATTTAGACTTCTGGCAACGGTTGATCGGTTCTACAACCCTTCCTGCAGCTGAAGTAGAGGCTGACCCGAGAGTTTGACGTCTACCATTCAAATTGTCTGGGATACAAAGTTCTTGAAGATATAGAGGCGCCATGTTGTGTGTCGCCTTGTACATCAACCAGCACAATTTAAATTCAACTCTTTCAGGGAATCGGAGCCAATGTAGCTGATGTAAAAGGGATGTTATATGAGAGAATTTGGAAACTCCATATATTATCCGTGCAGCCGCATTTAGAATAGATTGTAATCTATCCAGCTGAAACATTGGTAGGCCAGCATAGATGCTGTTACAATAGTCCACACGTGACACCGCAAATGCATTTATAAGTAGACGGGCTGCCCCAAGAGGAAGATGTCTCCGAATACTTTTAATCTGTCTCAGTTGATGTCAGCATGCACTGACAGTTTTACTGATTTGTGTATTCATTGAAAGATCTGAATCAATGTGCACGCCCAACAACTTAACTGCAGATTTCCCAGGTATCTGCAAAACGTATCCTAGCATAGTGAAAGTTTTATGTAGGTGCCGGCAAAAAAAAATTCTTTCCCTTTACAAATGAATCATCGCTGTTTGTTTTGACCTAAGGCTAAGGCGGTTTAATTTTTAACGGAAACATGTGGAGGCAATAAAAATATACTCGAAATGGGGGGCCAGGATTACAACAGCCTGAAATGGCCGTAAGCCGTCATTAGCCCGAGTTGCAATATGACACATCATCGCACAAAAAGTGCCGCCGTGTCCCATATCAAAATGACTCCCACTATTATCATACCGAGGAGATCAAAAACGTAAAAAAATTCCCCTTGCAGCGAATTCACCCACCACGCGGACCTATCGCTTTTGGCGGCTCGGACCGTGACATTGCGGCGGGATCGTCGCACGGCGGGTGGAATTACAAAACATTTTCAAGCGAGTCTCCTTCACGTTGTATCTACTGAACAGAGTTACAGAAAATAGGATACTAATGCATAATTTTTAATCTAGCTTTGTTGCCGACAATATTACAACATTCCATAAACTAAACAATTAATCCATTTTGCATTTAATACAACAACACCCCGACATGTCAAAATACAAAATCTTCACCGGCGACCATCATTTATTACATTTTTTAATATTATAATGATGAAATTATTACAGAGCGCGCTTCATGCGCGCCATTTGTTTTCTTTAAAAATATTATTAAATACATGTATTTGAAAACTGCCATTTTCGTATCTTCTTGACTTCTTGGCAGAGTAATAGTTAGTATTCCCACCTATCGTGGGAGACACCGGGTTCGTTTTTCTATTAGGGAGATTTTTATTATTTATTTTTGAACCAGAAAAATATGTTCTATGTATTACATTTTTATCTCATATACATAAATATTTTATTTTTTTTATTCTTTATTACATATATTTTTATTTTATTTTTATTTTTTTCCAAACTGCATGGCAGTTTTACGGCAAGGATTATCTTTTACGTAGTTAGACATTTTTTTTATAAATAAAATATAACAAGAGGAAAAAAATAGATAAGGAGATGTTAGATGAATTACCTAGAAAGATATAAAGAAAAATCAATCTTTCGAAAAGATAAACAATTTTTACAGGGTGTAACATACCAAGTCCACAGTATTTTATGGGTGGATACCTGAATATAATATAATATAACAAGGAAATAAAGGAAAAAAAATAGATAAGAATATGTTCTTTCACATTGTATTTTAAGGTGGTTACTGGGGTCGCTTTTTTAAATGTGTTATAGGTCTTTATTGATTTTTTTAATCATTCTTGGCACAACACATTCTCTTCTTCTCTCATGGTTCGACCCGACAATCTGGTTGAATAGAATTTAAATTTCCATTATTTATCAACTCTCCGAATATGTTACTTTTTTGCATATTGTAAATAATTGACTACAATCATCTTTATACAAACACTTCGTTCTGTTATCTACTATGAGTTTTAAAAATCTTAATTGTAACAGTTCAATTTTATTAATATATGTTTTATATGCCAGTCCATAGCTACTCACTCCATAACTGATAACCGAGTCGACCATCGCAACGTGCAGTGAGTACAGTGTGGCCCGAGAGGTTTGTGTCTCCTATAACTATAAACTTTAGAAAATTATACCGAAATCTGTAAGTGAATTCTGCCACATACATAATTTAAAAAGTTTCCTATCAATAACGCACCAACGTCCGTTGTCGTATTCAAGGTGAACGTGTTTGGTAATTGGCCCCACAGGTACGAGTTCCAGTTCCTACCCCTAGAGTAACGGGGGAGGGTATGATGCGTGACGGCACCGGGCCGCCACCTGTCTGCATATTCCGGTGCTGTGTGCTATACTATCTCCGGCTGCACTACATTCCACCTCACCGCACCCCGCACCCCGCGCGCTCGCAGCGCCACCAACCCTCCAACCCTCCAGACGGTCCCTCAAGGATAATAGACTCGCGGAATTAAAGTTCAAAAGTTTGATGACCTCCGAAAGTAGTGTTGTACCACGTGTTGTACGACTGTTGTTTGTTTTAATTATTAACATTGAATGTGCTTATTGTTCATTTAATTAGCTACTGGTTTAGACAGAAAGCAGTAAAAATTTGATGTGATGTAAGTAATGATCATTCAGACTGTTTGGTATTTTGCATTATTTTAAAAATACTGCTTAAAAATGTAAAAGATATTAATATTATTATATTACGTATTAATTTTTTTTTAAATATGAATTAAATATATTAATTAGAAAGATATACATATAAAATCAATTTTATCGAAAAATATTGTTGTTGCACCACCGGGATTCGAACCTGGATCTCTTTCCTAACCGGGGAAGGTGCATTATCCAACTATGCTACAACGACAATTTTCGAACCTATATGTTACCTTTTTGATATTAATACATTTAATCGTTCCATTATTTGACAGAGCCATCTACCTTATTTTTTTTTAATATGGAATAAATTGGTACAAGCTTCATTATTCAACATCACTATTAACCGTTTACAGTGTCTGGTATTTACACATTTAATTCAGATGAAATTTAAACCAAACAAATTTATTTTACATTTTTTAAAATTAGAAATGATTTAAAATGAACTACTAAATTTCTATAATTTATGATACCTGGCATCCACACGCAGTGACAGTTATTACATAGTTGGGTGAGTACTCATTTATCAAAAAGTATTTTTTGTCTGTTCATGATTTTGGACTGTATTATATACCATGTTATGCTCGTACATAATAAATGTAAAGTTATAATAATAAGTATATACAAAATACGATTGTGTGTCGATAATTAAAATAATACTTTATTCAATTAAACACCATATGTTTAGCACAGGTATTTTTTTTAAGAATTAAAGCACTTGAGATGTCGCAACGGATCGAGACAAGCGCCTGGCAACAGCGGCATTTTTTGCAATGCACTTTTGTCAACGTGAACGAATTTAGTTGTACATTTTGTGTGGCTGTCGGTAAAGAAGTTACATTATTCTATAGATGCGTTTACGAAATATTATGTTACATCAACTAAAAGCTCGTGCTGTGAAAATAGAACTAACTTGGGTTATTATGGTACGAGTTGCGAACCGCCGATCGTTTGATCACTAGGCGAGTGTTTTAGCGTTAGACTAAACAAGTACATTTAGTAACCAGGGGCGTGTACTGCTTTCTGATTCTGGGAAAAGATTCTGGGAAATAAAAATAAATTAAATAATCCTTATCTTAATGAAAATACCATATAAAATTCTAGCCGTTATTTTCCGGATTAGCGTGACTCACGATAAGATTTGTCTAGTCGTGGGTTATTTAGAAAAATTACGACAGTCATTTGTGTATAACATCGTAGTAATGCTGTCAGGAAATTTGTTTGTTTGATCCGCACAACAATCACACTCAACTATGTTAATGTTTATTGGTATCTTTACGCCTGCCAGTTTTTAGCATTTTTCAAACAATTTGTGCTTAATTTTGTTGTTTTTGAAAGGGATTAATTAATCCTTACTGAAAAATGCGTGCAATAAAACTGAACATTATTATATTCGATTTGATGAATTTCATCTCATCACGACATAAGTCACAGATTCTGTAATAAGTTTCAAAAGACTGCGGCATCCGGTTTTCGTACAGTCGGTAACAGCTTAACCTGCCCCTCGTAAATCACTTAGTGAAAACATAAGTTTAAGTCTACCGCACGTCACTGCTAGTAACAGTTTATAATTCAGATATATACTGGCCTATTCTTAAAATTGCAATATTGAAATGAAGGTGATTGTTACACCAACCCTCAAAAATAGTGTTATATTTGAATGAGAGAGAGGGAGAGAGAGTGAGGGAGTGAGGGAGATAAACTTACCATAATCTGTCAAAACTATCTGTCTATTTTTGAGGGTTGGTGTAACAATCACCTTCATTTCAATATTGCAATTTTGAGAATAGGCCTGATGATGAGAGTATCGGAAGCAAAAAGAACAGATGTCAGCCACGAAAGATCTGGCTTCACCGAGTAAACTAGGCAGCAGGAGTTGGCCCTACTGAAACCTTCTATAATGAACGCAAAATATAAATTAATATTTATTATGAATCCATCTACCATCAGCTTACTTACAGCACATGTACGTTTTCACATCTGACTTGCTGGCACGTCTCGCTGACGTTCGGCACGGTGCCCTCCCCCCTTCAAGACGCTCCGCCATATTGTGCCTTATGGTGCCAATAGTATAGCTATTATTTAGGTCTGTTAAAAAAATACTACGTACAATTTAAACTTAGTCAATAAAATTTAATAAATTGTTCGACCATATCTGGCTAAATATGATCTTAAATTAGATTAATTTAATTTATAACATTTATACATTTAAAACGTAGATAAAGAGAGTTGTGTATCACGATAGAAAAATGTGTCGCTATTCTATAGTCTCTTGTTGGGTAGATCTTGTTTAAAAAAAATACAAAATTAAAGAATTTTAACATTCAAAACTGGCAAAATTCAAGTTTTACGAACTAAATTTACGATATTTGTATACCGGCAAATAAATTTTGTACGAAATTTTATTCTAAAAACAACTCAACTCGTATTTAAAATCAAGTATTTTATTTTATTCGGTAGACAAACGAATGCTAAGGCTCGTGTCCACGGAAGGAGACACGATGAGATAATCTCATAGATTTAGTTGAGATACATCTCAATACTATGCACATACACGTGTTGAGATGTCGATATGGACATAAACTCGGAAATCAGTTTGAGATTGTTAGAAATAGACGAACTCAAAGCAGTACACACGACGCTCAATCTGACAGCGAGATTTGACATGTGCACACAAATGTCACCTAAAATCCCTAAACTATCTATCCTGAAAGTTAGACATAAATCATTAAACATTAACGTAAGGTTATACTTTTAAAATTAGCAATATTATCTTAAAACAACATTTTTTTCTTCAGGATGTCATAACTAACTAAAACATATATTGTTTCTTTGACAGAAAATCTATTTTTAAAAAAAAAAAATTTTAGTACCTAACTTAAATCATTCCTTAATACAAATTTACTCGAATAATTTTTAGGAAAAAATTTTAGAATGGGACTCGTAGTTAAATTTAATTGGTTGTTTATAATTTTTTGATTAGTTTTACACGCTTTATTTATCTCCAACGATTCCAAATTATTTAATTTGTGACCAACACCGTTTATATGCAAAATTGACAATCCCAATTTTTTATCAAAATCATGACCATTTTCTATCAAATGATTAGCAAATTCTGAAAACCCAGTATTGTTCAAATATCTCAAATACTCCCTTACTCTTATATTAAATTTAATTTCTACCCGTTTTACCAATATAAAATGCAGCACAATCCTTGCAACTAAGTTTATACATATATATAAGTATATATTTTAGTTAGTTATGACATCCTGAAGAAGAAAATGTTTTTTTCGAAACCGGTAGATGTATGTAAACTCAATTTAGTGGTTAATAAAACAAAGATAATAAATAAAAATATTAACGTAAGGTTTTAAATTACAAACATTTTTTCCTTTTTAACTGCTGATGGGGAAATTTCAAATCACCCAACTAACGAACATGGCGATAATAACATTTCACGTTTGATGTACAAACGTGTAGGGCGCGAGGCGGCGAATCTTTGTACACTACCTGTACACGAGGAATACGAAAGCCGAGAGTTGTCTCCGAAATTGATAAAAAGTAGAAAATACTAAAACAAAAAATATGCTCCTAAAAACAAAACAAAACAATCATCAAGCAACATGCGACCGAATGATAGCTTGCACCAGGGCAACACAGAAGTATCCTTTACTCGGGACAATTGATTACAACACGGGGAACACGTGTGGCTATTTAAATATTTAGATCCTGACACGGCGCAATGCCGAGCGTGTGAACCACAAAATCCACTGCATTTTTTTTTCAATTCGTCAAAATGTGAACGGCAAGTGCAAACACTTGTTTAATCATTCGCAACTGCACAATTTTGTCGCACATAGATTTATTATTTTGTTTGTTTAATTATTACATTGCTTTACAAAATTAATACGTTATTTGTTAGGATAAATTGCATCACAATGCTAGGCTGAAGATTTTTCTAATATGGTATGTCAGTTAAGACGTAACATATTGTTATAGGAACATCGTATATATATATACAATCCATCACCCTTTGACCGATAAAAACCAACATTTGCATATCTTTTTACACTTAAGGACTCAGGAAACGTATATTATATTGAAAACCATCCAAATTTTGCTCAGTTTCACTCTAGGATTTCGAAGAAAATATAGCCATCCCATCCCACTTCCCGGAAATATTACCCATCTCCTGCATGGATCAAAATTTTCAAACATCGTTTATTTAAAGATATTTATAGCCTGCACAAAACAGTACACCCCCTCTTCTCATTTGTGTAATTCCATATCTCTATTTTAATTTGAATGCCGCGTTAGTTACTTAGATTAGTGTAGATAAAAAATGCCAACTTGGTAGGGAATGAGTAGAACCATTATGGGAGCTTTTGCTCATAATATGGTCCGGAAATGATTCGTCATTCATTGACCGCTGGTACTATAACACAATGCAAGAAAGTAAAAACGAATGAAATCAATATATTCATCATTATAATAATGTAATATTGATACAGTTTAAAAAAAGGAAAAAATAAATAAATAAAAAAACATTTGGCCTAATTAATGACGATAGCGAAAGACAGCAGAATACGTTATAACGTAGGGGACCAATCGGCCAAATCAAAGTTAGTAGACTACGTTAGATAGGTCCTGTACAGCGCGTGGAAGACCAGGAACCAGGAAAGTATGTTTTGTCTAGTAACCCAGGAGAAGAGTGCTACCGAAACTGTGCACGATGTCGTAGCTGATATCATAAACATGGGTGAAATCAGCTGGCGATTAGTCACGTTGTACATTACATATATGATATATTATTATATCATACTTATACTACAAAGTTTGCTATAGTTTTGCCCACACTAAATATAAATTCGAATCATGAGTGTTATATAGCTGCAACCTAAAGTCCCTCGAGAAGTATCACAACGGATGATGCTTGAGGAAGATCTTCGGTATACAATGGGAAGAGTGCAGAACAAACTGAAGTGTTCTGGAAGAGGCTAATATTTCTAGTATCGAAACTACGATCCTGAAGCACCAACTACGATGGTCAGATCATTGTGTACGTTTGGATGATCCACGGCTTCTCAAAAGAGTTACATTTGTTTGCGCAACTATCTCACTGTAAAAGAAGACAGGAGGAAAAAATTCAAAGGCGAATCTGACTAGATCTGGCATAAATCTGGGAAACCGCGGCCCATGATCGAGGACAATGGCGTCAAAAAGTACATTGTGCAGGGGAAACTTGCGAACAGAAGAAAGCTGACGTAATTATCGAAAAAATTAGAAAGAGGAAAGAAAATGAGAAAGATTCGTCACTCAGAACCAGGGACTGCCGAAAACTACATCCTATCAGTATCTTAATAAATAACTAACATAGTTAGTCTTCGGTGTCTCTACCGATGCAGTAAGAAGGTGAAGAGAGCTTTCTTTTAAATCGTTCTTCACCAGCATGTATAAGTATATAAACAAGTAACGCAACGCCGACTACAGATTCAATATAACAACTCATACGGAATAGTGTTCAGGTTGGCATGACTCGTTCCGCTTCTTAGACATCAAGTTGCTAACGTAAAGCTGCGGCTGGAGCTCAGCATCAAATCTCTAGTGCAAGCGGTGCTCTCATGGAGTCATCAAAGTACCTATAGATATGATAATAGCTATATATAAATGAATTTTCTTATTTATATTTTCTTTATGTATATGTGTGTATTTTTTTTTCTCTTTCAAGATAAATATTATAATAAATAATATATTATATCGGGTCTTGCACAAACAACCAAGTATCTTGGAATAAACTTATTATATCTCCTGGTAATGCTACGAAATATTATTATGCATATTCAAGTGAATGTGAACAAAAGAATTATTATTAATTAAGAACATTAAGTATAGATACAGTAATATTCAGACAAACCTGTCTTCGGCGGGCTTAAGTGATTACTTTATATTACTTAAGTTTTCAGCAATTATACCCATAATAAACCTCCACATCTATCAAATTTTTTGGAAGTTATATATATGTTACCATGTAGAAACTTTTTAAAAGTTTAACTACAACTTCGCTGTCGCCATCTATGGTTTGAAATTTGATATTCATTCTCCTGAAACAACATAGATGTCACTAATGATAACTATTTTAATATAATTTGTCTTAACACACTAATAACTATTTTAATATAATGTGTCTTAACAACAATGTCTTTGGAGGTAAAAATCGAGTAACTGTGTGTTCTTGGATAAACTTAAATATTGTTAACAGTAATATTTCACTGAAACATGATTACATCCAAAATGAAGTATTTTTTCTCGAACATAATTTTGTAATTATATTTTTTTATTGGTGTTCTGACATCTAACGTCGACATCTAATTATTAAATAACATTATCTTGTTTGATAGACCCTCAGTAATCTACAAGCAAAACATCAACATCGGACCACCAGAGAGCCCTTCTCTGCGTAGTTAATTAATTGTGTTGTACTTACAATTATTAGTTAAACCGAAAATTATTTTCATTATACATATTTGCATACATTTGAAACTTCTCAGTGTAACGAGTAACTGATTTTGAATGAAGGCCCAGTTTTGTAAATTAGTTCCTGGACCGTAGGACACGGTGAGATTTAGTTGAGATAAACTTCAGTACCATGTACACGTGTTGACAAAGACGACTCGATGTTCAATTTAACACGAGCGCACAAAACGAACGGAAAATCAATGGTCAATGGACAGACATTTGACATTTAACGTACAACAAGCGTGAAGTAAGGCGCGGTATGGTGAATGGCTTATTGTAATTGTTATATTGGTGTTGATGATGTTCATGATTGTGTCCGGTATTGGGAAAATTAAATAATTCTCGTACGTGTAATGTATGTATTTAATATTAATGCTTCTATGCAATTCAGTGCAAGTCAATATTATATGTTATCAAGCGAGAGACCGCGCAGACTGCGGCGTGATATATTTATCTCTATCACGCGCGTCATCTTGCCAACCGTGCGCGCGCGTCTCGCATTCATTCCATAGATACATCACACCAATGTTAATAAAAATCGTTTAGAGATTATCTAGAGTTGAAAATCTCATAAAAAATTGATGCGTAGACATGAGCCATTAAAGTGATTTAACGATTATTTAAATATAGTTTTGTCTATTGAAACTGAGTGAAGGCTGAAGTAATAAGTAGATATTGGTGCTAACTTATCAGTAGAATTCAAATACACACTGAATATACAGCGGTTAGCTGTGATTCAAAGTGCACCAAAAATAATTTTCATTATTTGAATTTGTTTTTATGGTAGACTTTCAATGAATGGAACGGTAGATATATTAATTTGAAAAATGTAACATATGGGTTCGAAAATAATAATAATAGTTGGATAATGCACCTTCTCCGAATTGGAAAGAGATCCAGGTTCGAATTCCGGTAGCAATAACAATATATTTTTCAATAAAAATGATTATATTTGTATATCTTTCTAATTAATACATTTGATTAGTATTTTATAAAATAAATTATCTTAAAAGATCGCGTGAAATTTCTCCACGAATTATTTATATATATTATTGTGTACCTACTTTTAATGTAATTTTTAATATATAGAATTTTTTTAACATTTACAATTTTTTTTATTTATTTGAAATTTTAACAATTTTTTTTAATAATATGAATTATTAATTAAGTATTATTAGATATAATTATTAAAATTAATGTTTTTTTTCGCTCACCTATCCAAAAAAGACTAGCTCTTGTACTTGGAGAGGGAGTTACACTGTAATAATTTTATAAAGAGAGTTATACATTTGAAGTCTATAATTATTTATTGTCTATTTGTGTGCTTCTGAAGCGTTCTATAATATTATTTATTTTCTAATTATGTGCCTCTGAAGTGTTCATTTAATTTATTTCTAAGCTCTTTTAAATATTTTATTTCTTTAATTTGTATAGGTAGGCTATTGAAGTTTTTTTTTATCCCTAAGTATATAAAATTTTGCTGATAGTGTTCGGCGTTACATTTGAGGATTTCAGTCATTGATTAATTGAGATTTTTTTTGTAAATGTTTTCTATTTCGGGAACTGGAAATTTTGCAAAAAAGTGTTTGTGTTGAAAAAGTTGATCTTTTTTAAATATTACTTTGATAATTATTCTCTGTATGCCGAGACATTTAAAATGTAACCTTTATGTGTAACCCTATTTATTGTAGTTGTTAAAACTAATAAATATCTTTGAGTAGAGTTTTCTGAATGGCTATATATAATGGGTTCACTTTTTATTAAAATCATTGAATGTAAACCGAGTATTGCTATTGAATTATTAATCACACATTATGATGTGTACACACCTTAAATCGCCCCTCCCACGCAAAATATTTCATACTCAAATAATCTCAGACTCGCTACCATTGGGACTACATATATATTGGGCTACAATAATTATATGTTCGAAAATTAAAATATCTTCTTTCACTCCCTGGTAGGCAGATAATATTGCGAACTCAGTACCAACATGATATCTACCTTAAAATTAAAAATAATAAAATATATATACCTAGTACCTACCTACATAAAGTAAAATGTCAAGCAACCGTTTTTTAACAAATGAAATTTAAAAATGTCAAAAATAAACGTACTAATATTTAATTGAACTGTAAATGTATCGCAAACACGCGCGCGGTATCTGCACACGAGAATATTAATTGTATTAAGTTTTGTTATTGCTCCGTTTAATAAAGTTGTTAAATTAATGAACGAGTTCGAAGGTTGAGACCCTAGGGTTGAGGTTTCCTTGGCAGACACAATAATCCTTACCTTTTGTTTGGTATTTTATGCTTATGTACGGGGGCACGCTGCCTCCCTTACTGCTTTTGCGACGCGGGAGCTTACGCCGACATAACAGTCGCCTTGGCAACAGACGGAAAGCTCTCAAAAGCTTTCAATACCTTGTGTGTGTATCGTCAGTCTCCGCTTTGACTGTGCAGTTCTTGCGATCAGCCAAGTGTGCGCAATGTTTACTTTAAGTTCAGTCACCCCTTAAACGGAGAAGGCTTCTTGGAAAGTCTGCGTAGGTAGGTACTTCGGAACTTCAATTCAAATCTTTTCGACGCCGGTATTTTACTAGAGTTCTGTACTTCGTGAATTTATGTATCAAACGAAGTACAAGTACCTGCGTTTTTTTAAAAGTAGTTTGTCATTTTTATAATTTTGGCATCTCGAAGCGTGTTTTACTCAAAAGTATTTGAGATTCACTGCAATATAAAGTTGATTGCTTTTAAAAAAATTAATAATACATGTATCAATTGGAAAGATTACAAAATATAAGTTCAAAATTTTTTTGAAAATGTATTCGATTACTACTATAGCAAAAATGGTGAACGCACTTCTCCGGGTAGTAAGAGGTCCAGATTCGAACATCGGTAGCAACTAAATATTTTTTGATTGATAGATTTTTACTGTATATCTTTCTAGTTGATTAATTTAATTTGTTTATATACTCAGATCAAAAAAAGCAGCAGGAGTTATATAAATGTACCAAGTGCCGCGATAGGGGAGATTAGAGTCTCTTCTTTAACACGTAGAATGATCTCAATTGAGGTGAGAGAAATCAGCTTCTAGCATTATACTAAGCTTCTAGCCTCATACTGAGCATCTAGGCCCATACTAAGCTTCTAGCCCCATGCTAAGTTAAGATAAACAAGTACAGAGATATTCAGAAGACACATTGGGCCTTGGTTGGTCATCAAATACTGAAACAGCGAAATATGTACAGGGGAAGATGGCACGTTGTGGAGGTTTTGGGGCCCTGATCTTCTTTTGATGAGGGAATGATGATGGCATCATGATCAGGAATGCACACACACACGTAGAAAGTATACCATACTTACGTAATATAATAAGAATATGCGTGTAACGCACATGGTACACTTATTCAAACGAATTGATTATTGACTGCTATTAAAAATAATGTTACCATATTAATACACAAACTTTTTAATGTGTAATTAACGTCAAGAAATATCATGGTTTCAATCTATAACATTACTTTCTCGCACTTTGAATGGAATTATAGCTAATGGGAACATGTCAACCGAGGCAAGACTAGCGGTTCACAATAGAGTCCTGGTACCGACATTGATGTGTAGAAGTGAGGCATGGAGCATGCATGCAGTGGAAATGAGATCACATAGGCGTATATGTGGCACATCCATTTATAACAGAGTAAAGAATGAAGAAATAAGGAAAGAATGTAAAGCTGATGTTAGTAAAATTAAGAGAGGATCACTTATGTGGTTTGGTCATATGTAACAGATGAATGAGGAAAGAATGGCAAGAAATATATATGACGCAAGTGTTGATGGCACCAGAAAGAGAGATCTTCCGCGGAAGTTATCACGACCAGGTAAACCTGATACAGATAGATGGTCCTGTTAGAAGCCACAATACGCGGCGAGCTTGTATGAGAAAATGTATGAATGTGGATGAGGCGAGAATTGTGCGTCAGGACAGAAGAGTGTGGCGCTCTATCATCTCTGTTTACCTCAGCGGAGAAACGGCGCGATGGTAAGTAAGTAAGTAATAATCCTACATACTTATAGCACAAAGTAAACATTGTTAAATCATAAGCCTGTACTCAGTATTAAATTTTTAATTTATATAATAGATTTTTTCTAGTAAGACAGGTACAGTACAATAATAATTACGCGTATAAAATAAATTTAAAAATACCTCGTAAGTATAGCTACAGGAGTACGAACACAAAACGTCTTGATAGACGTTTGTCTGCAGGTACATTTATATCCATTTGTTACATTTAATAAACACAAAACAATTCAAACCACAAACAACAAAACCGTTTAAGCAATTCATATCATTCTTACAGGTAAGACAGGCTATTATTGATAAGCCATTTTTTAATAATTGCTTCTAAATTGGGAGAAAGCGTGTTCTTTTGTAAAAATCCAGGAGGTGTTTTTTTCGTTCATTACATTAACTTTTTTATATCGCGATAACTATTATAAAAATTAGAAAATCCCTTACATTTGATAATTCCTTACTCTGACATATATTTTATCAGATTATCTATAATCTCCAAGACGGCGTATAAAACATCCAATTCAATTGAAATATTTTAACATTATAAATTACTAATGATAATTTCGTAGTAAAGGATGGAAGAAATTATACTATCAATCTTTAGGAAAAATATATTATATATTTTAAATCTAAATCATACGTACGCACATTTCGGATATGAACAAATATTGATTGAATGAAATAAGAAGCCGGTGAGCTGGAATCTGGTGAACAATTATAGTGTGTCGCCATCGATTGTGCACCGTGTCGCGTGCCGCGTTTAGCATATGGCGAGCAGTGTGTGGGCTCCTGGTCGGCATCTTATTACCGACTGTTTACATCATCGAGTGTTATCTCTCTGTCGGAGAGCCAGCTACCCACCCGGCAGCGACAACCTGGCGCGTGGACAGCAACCCAACACGCAGGCGTAATTGTTTGAATTTTTAAAGAATGTAAAGGATAATCAAACCGATTCGTATTACGAGTATTTTAATAATAATTAAGACTCATTCACGTTTCTTGGTTTTAGGTCTGATTATAATATATTATTTATCCGTGGATCACCGTGACTTCACATTCCAACACAGGTAGAAAGTATACGTAGACATTTTTTGATAAGATATTTTTTAATATATCTATATATTTTGCAATAACAATAACATTGTTTTCTGTATAAGGATATTGTGTATTTTGACCTTGAGAATTATTGTGGAAATATTCAAGTGGAAGACGTAATTCTCTTTATGGTATTTATTTACATTGCCTACAGCAGGTACTTAGGTATTTGTCAATTACGAAGAAGTAGGTATTTGTTTTGTATCAATTTTACATATATATATATATCAATACTCCTTACTCTCATGAATTCAATGGAAACACTTTAATTTATGATTTTGTCAGTACTTTTTGAAATGAAACTTATTTAGCCACTATGTAGGAAGGCCATCGTCACACGGATTTGAAACAAAAATCCAGTAAATGTGTGTTTTTGGACAAATTCAAATATTGCTAAAATAATATACTGGTCAAAATAAGAAAAATATATAAAAATTGAAAAATATTATATAATGTGTTAAAAAACATTTTACGGATAAAGAATATTGCTTTAAATACTTTTCAAAAAATCACATTCTCATTGAGTTGACATGTATGCTGTTTCAAGGAAAAATATAATTATTACATTTGGTCCATAGATGGCGATGGTGTAGTGATACTCGAAACGAATTCACATATTAGCATATATACAACTTTCAAAAAATTTGATAGATGTGGAGTTTGATGGGGTGAGAATGGTGAACATTGTATTGTATACAAAGTGATCACTTAAGCCAGCCGAAGACAGGTCGTAAGCCCTGTAATTACCGCATACTTCCATATATTTTCCATTAAATATAATAAAAAATAGCTTTGTCTCTATGATATATCTGATATTTGTTCAATAGCACTTATTTATAAATCTACCCAATGTGTTTTAATTTTATATATTTTTTTGTTTGTATTATTTTATATACAGATATTTCTCGTACCAGAGGTCATCATCCATCGTCACTGAAGAGAGAGAGCACATAAAACGTGACCTTAGCAATGTCACATTTCACGGACGATGAAATCATTTTGAAATAATTTCTATTAATAGCGATTCCCACGCCACACGGGCACCTGCCACCGCCCGGACAACTGCTCCCACCCGGACAACTGCTCCCACCCGCGCGCATTGGGCGAGCAGCCTTCGAGGGGCGGGCTCACAGCGAATGATATAATTTAACCTTTCGGGGTGTCATCGTGTTAAACGTGACGATGGATAATATCACCGTGACATGCAGCCGACGGCAGCCGACGGTGGCCGACGGCGTGGAACTTCAGACAATTCTGATCGCTCCATCACTCGTGTTATAATCGAGCCATCTTTTCATCGATTAAATGAAATGAGTTTCACAGTTCATAAAATTATTTTCAAATATGTACTACTCACTGATTGAAATTTATATTGTACATTTCATTAGTGTGTGAATGTACATTTTTTGGACGATGAGGAACGTTTTCAGTGTTTTCTTTAGGACTAATTTTAATTTACGGCATTTTTGGACAGTCACCATTTTGAAACGAGACTGCGAATCAGGCTGCATCACGCAATATGTAGTATTTTTATTGAAATCTCCTTAAAACCCTTAAGTGAATAGTTCATCGTTATTCAAAACAAATAGGGTAAGATTAATCATTATTAGATAATAAGATATGTAGAATAAGTAGAGTATGTGTAACATACATTTTCATTTACATCGTATTTCACCGAAATATTTTCCTCCCTTACTAATTTAAATAACTCCATTGTACTAAAACAATACTTTGGCTTTATGCTCACTTCTATCAAGTGATCCTAAAAAAGAGCCATGAAACCAATGACAAGATGCTTAAAGGCTGCGGTCAGGCCTGCTTTGCTTTACGAAGGCAAATATTGGATGGTGAAAAAAGTCCACGAACAATGCATACATACTGACGAGTTGATGCCTCGCTGGGTCGGAGATGTGACAAATCTGAACCACATAAAAAAGACTTAAGTCAGGGGTAACTTCATGGTAGCGCCCATCTTAGACAAGGACCTCAGCATTCCGACAGTAATGAGAGGGGGAGGACGGCTCCAGGCAATACAGTACACCAGCATAGATGTTGCAGGACAACAAGGAAATAATACAACATGGCAGTTTATAACGTCTCCATGTTAGGGAGTGCCGAGCCCAAACGCGAATAGATAGTAACAAAAAAAAAAGAATGGTATTTGTATTGTTTATAAAACAAAAGTAAATTGACCACATTATATACCAACATTTGATATTACTCTCGGAAAATGGATGATAGATGCATAACCGTGTAATATACTTAATTAATTATGTTATATACATAATATATATAAATATATAAATATAATAAATACATAAATAATCTACATTTTTCGTTGTACAATTTATTCACACAGACTTTACATTAGCTATGCTCGTCGTGGATGATTTGATATGCAGAATAATTAGCGATGTTCAAGGAAGACGCTACCTCACCAATGGTAACTCGCCTATTCGCTAGAACTATCTGTGTGAATTTCAACCCCTTTACACCCTCCGACCAGAGAAATCAGATCACTGCTCGTTGTTCCTCCTCGGTGCAAACTGCTAGCGGAGCGGAAATGTTTACACTCTAATAGCCGGAAGGTAAATAACGCGATCGGGATCAAATTTCGCACACATGACCGCAGTCGTACCGACTCTAAGCACGTGCAGAAGGCAGTATGACAACCGCGAAGGTGTGGTGTTATGGCGAAAGTGTAGATAATTATGTATTTGTGTATAATACAGCTGTTATAAGTAAATTTTTCTTTTTTTAAAAAACAAACCTAGTAATTAAATGAAATACATAATGGCAGTTAAAATTAGACAAATAAAAAAAGGACATTGCTTTGATAATAAAGACATAATGACTTCTTAATGTTTTGATTATAACCACAATTCCGTTTTGTCGTTGAGGTTTTTTGTAACAATAGTTTAATATTCTAAATATGAATTAAATATATTAATTAGAAAGATATACATATAAAATCAATTTTATCGAAAAATATTGTTGTTGCGCCACCGGGATTCGAACCTGGATCTCTTTCCTAACCGGGGAAGGTGCATTATACAACTATGCTACAGCGACAATATTTTTAGTGACAATTTTCGTACCTATACGTTACTTTTTTGATATTAATACATTTAATCGTTCCGTTATTTGAAAGAGCCATCTACCTTATTTTTACAGAATCTCAAATACCTTTGAGTAAACTGACAGCAGACGCCAGAATTATCAATTTATTTTTATTAAACTTCACAATAATAATGTGTTCTGCTAGTTTAATATTCCATCAAGAAAAATGGCCGGGTCCTTTGAAGTGTTTTAATATTGTTGGCGGAATATTTTTATTCGAATAAACGCGAATGTTTCCCAGAATCGGTTGTGGCGCGTATATTCCGAAATATTAAAGTCGCGGTTGGTGGCGATGGCGGGCAGGTAGCTAATACGCGATTTACACGCGACATTTTTTTATTTATAGACGCACGCTGTTAAAGTAATTAGTCTGCAGTTTCAAGTGACATGCGAATTTATGCGAAATTCTATACATTTTCGCTGAGGTAGGTATGTATGTAGTAATAATACCCGTGAATAATATAAGTATGGAGATGTTCTGCGCTTGTTTGTGCAATAGTGTGCATGCGACGAAAAATACTATTAGATATGTAATATTTAATTCGGTTTCGCACCAGGGTGAAACAGAACACACCTTCATTCATCACCATTGGATTTTAGCTATCTAAACACAGGTCAAGAAATCTGACATATTGATTTATTTCTGTATACATATTACAATTTCAAACTAGGTAATGGAAACTGGTAATGGAAAAAGCGTAAAAAATTTGAAACAACTCGAAACAAAAATAAATTAAAATGGCGAAAAGTTCTGTATTCAGACTTGACAAATATGGAAAGACGAAGAACAGGCTTGTACAGGTGTATTCTATATTTTCATTCACCCTAAAGGCAAAGTTTGCGAGAAGGGAAGATAGCTCGGAGAAGCTGGATGTGGTGGGCCACGTCGAAAGACGAAGAGAAAGGGGAAGATCCCCCACGCGTTGTACCGACCGACTGGAAAAGGCAACAGGCACTTCAGATGCCGAGAAAAGTGAAAGATTATAGCCAAGAGGGCGGGAGATCAGGGAGATCGCGATCCTGTCATGAGGGACTAACGTGGATGACTAAAGAAAAAAATAACAATATTTGAATATGTCCAAGAACACACAATTACTAGATTTCTAATTACAAAGGCACTGTTATTAAACAAATAATAGATATCTCACAGAGACGAAGCTATTTTTTATTATATTTAATGGAAATATATGGATTTTAAATAAAAATAAGGAAGGTTTCACTAAATGTTGTAATAATTCATAAAATGTAAAATTATTATTACTATTTATTCGAATTCAGTCAGAAAGTTCACGATGACTGTAATTTCAAACAGTGTTCAAGTGGTACCTATCTACAATCTAATAGTAGCGTAAAAGCATTTCATTGAAAGGTGATAAGATGTAGGAAAAGCAATTAAAAGGTCAGAAGAGCTTGCATTCCAATTAAAACTAGCACCAGCAAGAAATACTTCTGCAATTTATAATAAAAAATGACATCTAACATTTTCAAGATGTACATGTACCGAGGGATATTATTTCTGAAGCAATATTTATACAAGAAGTGTATTTATTGGTCCGCCGTTCATGCGGAGTAAACATATCGGCTCCTCAGAATGAGGGACTTCCCTCACAATTTCAGCGATCAATCACAGCCTACCCTGCACCCGGCACCACCCTCGAGCGCCCGCAGCCTGTGGCCGAGCGGCGGGGGAAAGGGGTAGCGACAAGCCAAACACACCGAAAGAAGAAAAATTGCAAAAATAACTGGGGTAATAAATAATTAAATCAACCTACTGATAGACGTGGAGAATATATTAGACACGACTCCAATATTTTTGGAATAATCGTGATTTTGTGCGTTACTTATAAGTAAGAAATGCTATTTAATTGCAGTGGATAGAACCCCACACTTTTTATCTGGTACCTATTTTTTCATGCATTGTAGTCAATTATTTAATCTATTTTAAAGAGAACACATTTTTATTTGTGAAGTTGTAATTTTTTTAGAACGTGTGATATTTTAATATAAATTAAATACATCAATTAGAAAGATATACAGGTGTCCTGTAAATAGTGGTCCAAACGAAAACCATACATAGCTGAGACCATGCCCTATCAGAATAATCCATCACAGGTCTAATGAAGGTCATACGGTTTTCGAGATATTTGAACTTTTATGAATTTTTGAATAATCGGTACCCTTTGTTATTTTTTTAATGTCATTTCCAAAACTTAAGAAAATATCACTTTCTGGTTAGTGATTATTAGTGACAGTTTTGCCAGAAAAATGTTTAAAAATATGAATTTGGACCATTTAACATTTTTTAACAATGTTTGAAGCACTGTGGTATAAAAAAAGTATCATGACTTGACTCTATGACTTGAAAACTTCTGCGCTTAATGCTAATTTAGGAACACATATTTTTGAAAATTAGACCTTGTACTCATTTTTGCTTCGTTCCGCTTTATTATCAAATTAAATGAAGATTATATTATAACATTTTATTTAAATAAATATGTAAAGTGGTAAATGTCAGTTTTCATTTTCAACTTTTTTATTGCAGCTTACATTTGGCGACTTTGAGTGATTTTGAAAATACAAGAGTCGTGAAGTTGGAACGCGTGCGCCCCTCCCCCCGCGCGCGCCCCTCCCCCCGCGCGCGCCAAATGAAGAAAAGTTGATTTATTTTATATACAGCCTTCATCACGCCATCGTCGGATTTAAGGGTTAAGGTCTCAGACGCCGGACGCATTTGGAATTTGTATATTATTAGCTCATAAATAAAGTTTTATGAACCTTATTTTTTGTCGTCGAATTAAAAAAATTCTAAGGCTTAAAGCTAAAAGGGCCGAGATTGTGACAACGTATCCTTTTGCTCATTATTTGGAGTGCCGTATTCCATAAAATCTGTCTATAAATTTTCGTGTATTTGTTAGGTTCATTGTTTATATAAAATTGTGAATAACAGGAATAAATTTTTACGATTTCCTTCGGCATATTTAAACGAATTAATATTATATATTACGGAAAGAATAAGCTGAATAGAGCTGATGCACCAATGAAGTATGTGTACTCTAGAAATTTAATTGAACGATTGAGAAAAAAAACCACGGACGAAGGCACAGAAAAAATTTACCAAAATTAATCAAACAGTAGAAAAAAAATTACTGTGTAATTTACTATAATAATACAAGTTAAGTTTTTTAAAATTAACCTAGTTTTAATTCTTTTCCATTTTTTTTAATCTATGGTAAATAAATTGTATGCCAATTAGTGATTTTAGTAATTTTTATTTTATTTATTTTCAATTTTCTGATACAGTAATATGTATATATTGAAGGAGATGTTCACTGTCTCCTTAACTAGATCGAAGTTTATGCTAAAGGAGACAGGTTCATCTGTTATGTATATATCGTACAAATATTGAATATTTTAAATTATTGAATATAGAGTTAGTAAGTATATAAGGTGTCATTATTGCATTTTTTTAAATGAATAAAATGTGTAATACTATAACATAACAGGCCATATGTTAGTGGTAGTTACGATATTAGTTAATTGTACCCTCGCGTAATTTCTTTTTGATGATTTGAGGTTTCAAAAAAAACTATTTAATATTAGATAGTTGATTGTAAACGCCATAAGATATTTACTATCAGTTAATATAATATGCATGATTATTTATGAGATTTGATGTTTTACGCCCTAACTGTAGACTATAACTAATTAAGAAAATAACAATTTATTGCCGAGGCATAAAATAACAAAACACAACACGAATTCACATTTGTATTGCGGCCAGTTAGCAGCGTCTAACCGCCCGAAGAAGTATTTGATGGGCTTACACTATTCGCAGAGTTCCATTAAATGTAAAATACATGTTCAGTATTCTTGAAAATTTCAGTGCTTATAGGGGATGAATATGTGCGGAATGTGAAAATAAATTACACATCGGTATAATTATAAATTAAAGTCTGGTTTGTATGGTCGGATAATCAAGATATCCCTTTCAGCATAGATCGAGGATTATAAATCTACTAACGACCATTGAATATTCATGTGACACGATTGATAAACCCACAATTTTAATTTAACTACAGTTTTTTCACGATGCATTCAAAGATGATTCAGATAAAAAAGAAATAAAGGAAAGGTATAATATTGTATTTTATATATATATATGTATAAGAAATATTGGAAAGGTATAGATAGACAGAACTGTTTCATGTGAATGCAGCGAAAACATTGCACCAATCCAAAGATTTGACGGAAACAAATTCAGTTTTGTGCTTTTGAGGTTAATGCCGTACTTATATTTTATTTTAATATTTTTGACGTAAATTCAAAAAATAATCGATTAAAGAATTAAGATGACAAGATCAAATAACACATTCATCATCGTCCTCTTATCCTAGATGGTCAGGAAGAGTAGTCATTCCTCTGGAATCCGCAAGGTTTGTCTAAACCACCTTAATCGAGATTTTTATATGTGTAGAAGTAGAGGATCCTCTATCTCGGTATTTCTCACTCGATCCAATAATGTTACTCCTGTTACTCCCCTAAGATAACTCACTTTGGCAGCTTGGAGTCTTTATCTCCATAAGAATCCATATTTATTAATTATAAATCATTAAAGTGGGCCTGTATACAGCTTCAAAACAGTCAGTTTGGTCTTGGCACTGAACTCAGATTAAACTATATATTTAAAAAATCCATTACATATAATATGTAATTTAAATATTATTTTTATATATGTAAATTAAAATAATTCCTAAGCAGCTCGTTATACACTACAGAGAAAACGTAAGTAGACATTCTTTAATGCTGTAGCATTTACAAACGAGGTATCAATGTAATCTTGTTGGAACAGATAATAAAATCTTGCAAGCTTAGTTTGAAACGCATGTTATGCAGTTGTAGATACATTTAAAATGTTTTTAAATTATACGTTACTTATGTTTAATTTAATTATTTCAATATAAACCTTTTTTATATGTCAGTTTTAATCGGGTACATTGAAGCCTACCAGGCTGGTGATTAATAACTACCGACGAATTATATAATAAATATTTTTTTACTTTATTGTATTATTATTGTCCTCATTTTTTTTACAAATAAAAAGTATTCAAAGGCTATAACGAATAATTGACATACTATAACACAACACATTACAAATAAAAAACATTAACTGTTTATCGAGATCGATTAATAACGTTAATAAAAAAAATACACCATTAATGCTTTAAAATTAGTTTAATGTGAACTAAGTACTAGTTTATATAATATGATCGATCCCACAACACCTGTCACATCCCTAACCCCGTTTATTATTAATTACTCAAAGCACAGTACATTATTAATATCCCGTAGAGGTTAACTTTACGCCCTTGGGCTCGAGCTGCTCACTTGGGGTGTGAAGTTTAACTTTTACCATCCCATCGGTATCTAAAATTGTGGTGCATTGATCGGGTATAGTACTATCAATTTTCCAATTTCCTGTATAGCCAATCTCTCGATCAGGTGAAAATTAATGGTGTGATTTTATATTAAATCTTTAAAATAATATTTTATTTTATATTTTCGTAGAAAGTAATCACTTTGTGGTTTGACATGTAATCTCCATCTTTATGTATTTATTGTTAGTTTTAAATACGCCCTGACGAAGCTTGAGCTGAGCGAAACCAGTTGGCGTGTAATAAAATTCGTCGTTTCATACAAAGTGATTGTGTTTTATTCAATCTATTTTATTTTATTTTTTCAAGGTTACACTACAGCTGTGAAAAAAATAATGTATGATCGTTACACTTAAATGTATAAAATAACTATGAATTTTTCGAAAAATAAACCGCTAAATCTTGGAGCAGGTAGCAACATTTATAATAAAGCTAGTAGGTATATAAAATATGACCTAGGATGTCGTTTATCTTTTTTAAACTGGATTTTCTTTCATATTTAACACTTTTCAATCACCAATATTTTAAAACGTCAAAAAAAATAGAACGACATTTTAACTTGGAAAAACGGTCGATTGAAATAATAATAACCTGTCTCCATAATATTAAGATTAATTTAAATAATTACTTAACTACAATATAGCAACATTGCGGTGTTCAATATTAAAATTTCTTATAATAGATTTTTTTTGTTTACTATTTTGAAAAATGTACCATCAGAATAAAAAGCTCACATATCCACATTTCATTGGAAGTCGACATATTATTTCAATGAAATCTGTCAATTCCCTATGTGTGATAAACAGAAAAATCTTTGGATATTGTATATAAGAATTGTTAATATTTAACTGATTTTAATAAAAATTATTTATAATGTCAGTACAACGCCAGAAAAAATATAGATACTATACGTAGCTTATTTTGATTAGACATTACTTTATGTATCGTATTGTTACAATACTATCATTTACTATATTTGATAGAAATGAAAGAATTTTCTATGTTTAGTGACCACATCTGAGGTGTCTTCTAACATTTCTACATCCTATCTTATTTACTTTAATAGTGTATCTAAAGGTAGTATATTTAAAGCTAGTCAGATTAATTCATCCGCTATATTTTGATATAGGATGCTAGGATCCAATGTTTATTTCTATATATATTACGAAGAAATATCACGCTAAGAGTACTTCATAAAGGAGTGAATTTTTCAAAAGAAAAAGATTTTTCTAAAGAAGGGATTTTATCAAAATGCCGAAAAAATTTAGGGGTCGAAAAGAAGAAAGCGAAGGTTACACATCTATTTAAATACCACCCAGGAGACTTTCACGCCAACCGATTTATATATGGGTAGGTTTTGAGGGATTTAACCTGTCAGAAGATGACGGGGCAATACCGAGTATCACACAGAAGGCGGGATGCGATGAATCATCTCATGGACCAATTTGTGACGGAAGAAATCTGCCGGGGATCTCTTGAGTGATCACCGCACTATGGAGCTGAAATGTTATATCAATTTGTAGGCTTTCCCTTCTTTATGTATTCGCCGTAATATGTTATATAAGTTATAAATTAGTTTTAACGCTATGATAGAATCTTAGTACGTAAACTTGTGTAGGTATGTCAGAGAAAATTTAAAATAAGAAAAAACATACATAACGCGAGGCAATTGAATCATTACAATTAAGTACATGAATTTAAGATACGGCGGTATATATATATAAAACAAAGAAAAGTCTGCTTAAATGATTCGGGCATATGAAAAAAAAGATAGTAAGATACACGCACAGGCAAATATGGATGGTACAGTTCAGGCTATCACGAAAGACCCGACATGGTGAAATGTATAAAATCAATTCGATTGCGAGCGTGTGTGAAGAGATGAATCTTTGGTTGCTTTCTCTGCTGACCACTGAGGTAATATGGCACGATGGTATATATGTGTGAATTTTGTCTATGTTGTATCTATTATAAAATATGTGCTTACCTAAAATAGTAGAACAGCATTTAGCTTCCCTGGAATTAAATGAATTATTCAAGACATTATGGATTTACTTTCATTTTTCCACGTGCAAGCAAGTTGTGAACGAGCAAAAATACAAGGAACGCAGATTTTTTTTTTTTTAATTTTTAACGTCGAAATTTTTTCATAATTTTAATATGTATGTTTATATTTTTTTTGTTAATATTTATTTTAAAGAAAACTTAGCCGCTCTTCTATTTATTTACATCGCACGATAAAAGGTATTGGAGGCTATTTGAACACTAGCAAAAAGCAATTAATTGCTGTTATTAGACCCCGCAAGCGGCTGAGTTGGCCGCTGAATAAACATTTGTATTCCTCGTCCCCTTATACAGGGGTGAAACATGGACCCTGAAAGATCAAGACGATGTTGGCGACGCATGCTGCAAATTCCTCGGACGCTCCCAGAGTAAATATTTCAATACAGAATAACTAATAATACTAAAACGTACCACTAAAAATGTAATAAATATTAGCAGAAAGCAATCGGCGACAGCCGTTATACGATCTAACCTAACTAATTAACGCAAACAAATAACTAATTAAGACACATTTTTAAATGGTTCTGCTTAATTAAATACGTAATGTACCGTCTTGGCGATAACGTAACACACGCGCACTACCTTCTATAACTTCAATGGCAACTGCCGAGTCTACTGAGAAGACTGAATTAGCTAACAATGTACAACACTGGTATTGCCGGCTTTTCTGGCGTAATTTAATTAAGGATATATAAAATTAAAACATGTTGAAATAAAAAACATCTCTAAATTGAATATGTAATTGAGAAATTGTTATCTGTTAAAAATTGTTCTTTTTTTTATGTATCTCTTTTTATGTTATAATTGTATTCTTTTTATGATCTGGAATTTATGGATTAAATTATTTTATTTTATTTTATTTTTAAAAATTACGTATTACACGTGACCACCAATTCATCGTTATCTAGGTACTACCCACATAAATACATATTGGGAAAACTAAAAAAATAACGTAATAATATATTATATATCCATTGTTATTAGACATGCATAATTCATATACTACAGATAATTTCAACTCGGAACAAAAAACATCAAAATAATTTTCAAAAAAAAGTCGCGGAAAAATATTTCGTAAACAATTGGAGAAATGTTATTATTATGCGGGGTTTGAGAAAATCGAAATGTAGATAAATATCGCGTAATCCCCCCGTGCAGGTCTGGGGTGGAAAACCCACTTGCCACAGTGGCGTAATGTGCCGGTTGTGTTTTCGCCCCGAGGGTTGTTGAACTCGGGGGTCTCTCGTCTGCTGGAAGTTTATAGAACTCCGCTCTGTTTGGATTTCCTTCATGGAAACAGGCGAGACCCGTAACAGTGTTTTTATCGAATTTCCGATTCGTTTAAGCGGGGGAAATAAATGTATTCTATCTGTAACCCAATTAATGATCTGCTTTCCGATTCCATTCGGCACACGGTTGTTCCGGTCGGAAGAAGTGTAATATCGATTTAAAAAGTAATATAATATGTATGCATGTTGGTAATGTATATGTTACAGTGGATGTGTATTACCAGTGAGAATATATTTTCACTGACGTTTCAGTGAAATCATATCCGAATACGTTTCCACCAGTGGAAATATATTTCTACTGGTGGAAATATAACTTCACTAGCACTAACATTCTACCCTAACCTATAATTGAACCTAAGCTAACCTAACCTATATGTTGAAAAGGAAATAAAAATGGCTGAGATTATAAACTCGGCAGTTTATGCAGTAAATAATTTTATTTAATATAAATAAAAATAATATAAGATATACATCCACTGACCGGCTTAGCGAAAATATACTTTCACCAGTAAAAATATATTCTCACTGGTAATACAGATTCACTGTAACATAAACATCTATGATCTAAACCAGTCATTCTTGATTGTTGCAAGCGCTCCGCGAAATGATGAAAGAGGAATATTAATGCTGGATTATTCAACAGCATATTTGTGTGAGCTCAGTTTCTCGCCAATTACCAATATATAAACTAAGAAACGCGAAAGACTTACCAATTTAAACGAAGAATTGAGAATAGCCATATCAAATATTAAACCAAATATCGCTGAAAATAGCCAAAGTCGACAAGCTCGGGTAAAACATTTAATGATTTTCGCCTCAAATAAATTTCATTCCATAATATATATATATTTTTTTTAACTGTATGTGATATGTTTAATTTTAATTATGTCTGTATGTTTTTGTTTATTTTCTGACTCTTTGATTTCAGTGCTCCACAATTTTTTTTATGACTGATTCATACACGATTGTAACAATTATTTTTGTTACTGAGATTTAACTGTCCGAGGTTCATTTTCTAATTTCTAGTGAAGTAATGATTGCTTACCGAATTACAAATAATTAGTTAGCAATCATCGTTATGGCGCGTGTGCAAAAATGAGACATTGATATTTCGTTTTATCAGTAATTGGCGGGATGTGTCATTCCACTCTGCACACAAAATACAACAAATACAGTGAGTCGTAACTCTCTCCGCGCTTAACTCTGCACTGTCCTTTTTTTACGAAGACGAGTCTCCGATACAAGTCTCAAGCGCCTACAATCAAACACAAATCTCACAATCGCAGTCAAAATAACGGTTTTACCCATCGCTGTTCTAAACGTGCTCAGAAAAAATACTTGACAATATTATTTAACTTTAAATTGTTTGTATCTACATATTTATAATTATACTTTTAAAATTAGCAATATTAACTTTGTAATTAAAATTCATATTTTTATTTAAATTGAGTTTATATACATACTAATTGATTATTGGCGTAGAATTTTATACATAAATAACTTTTCGAATCAAACATCTAAACACCTACCACGAAACATTAGACCGGCATTTTATACAAATAATAGTACAGGAAATTTACTCATAAATTCTAAAGACAAAGATGATAAATTTAACAATTCTGGTGTCTATAAACTTAGTTGCAAGGATTGTGCTGCATTTTATATTGGTAAAACGGGTAGAAATTAAATTTAATATAAGAGTAAGGGAGCATTTGAGATGTTTGAACAATAGTGGGTTTTCAGAATTTGCTAATCATTTGATAAAAAATGGTTATGGTTTTGATAAAAAATTGGGATTGTCAATTTTGCATATAAAAGGTGTTGGTCACAAATGAAATAATTTGGAATCGTTAGAGATAAATAAAGCGTGTAAAACTAATCAAAAAATTATAAACAACCAACTAAATTTAACTACGAGTCCCATTCTAAAATTTTTTCCTAAAAATTATTCGTGTAAATTTGTATTAAGTAACAATTTGAGTTAAGTACTAAATTTATTTTTTTAAATAATTGTTTTTTTAATAGATTTTTTAAAAATAAATTCTGGTAAAGAAACAATAATATATGTTTTAGTTAGTTATGACATCCTGAAGAAGAACATGGTATTTTTCGAAACCGGTAGATGTATTTAAACTCAATTTAGTGGTTAATAAAACAAAGATAATAAATAAAAATATATATTTATAATTAACTGTGTTACAATATACATTTCTGTATTATAATGTGAATTAAACATAGGTAAATATTAAATATATATGAGTTTTGAGTACTCGGCTATCATGAAACAGACTTCACCTAGCTTGATGCCTGTAATGTTTGAACAAATGTTTTATGCACTATATTTAAAAAATCTTTATATGCATTTATCTTTTTTTTTAAATAAATAAATCATATGCTTAACAACATAATATGCTTATGTATTTCTTTGCCACAAAGTGTTTTACACTGATGAAAAAAGTGTATTTTCCAAATCGAACATTATAATCTCTCCGAATACAGTCCATTATTACTCGAAGGCAGAAACGGAAATGAAAACTCAGGGAAGTGATTGCTATGTCTGATATCAACATTGCGTCTGGGGTGTGAATTTTATTTCCACCGCTAGCACCATTAAATGCAACATATTGAACGGTCGTAATGTTTCAAACTGGTAACCTTAGAAAAGCAACTAAAATGTAAAAGCTGAAGGTTCTATCTAGTCTGAATATTCGCCATTGTGCTGTAAATAATTGTACCATATACTTTGATTTTATTTTACTTTCATAGATCCGTGTTTATTAAAAGTCCGTTCAGGACTGCCATGCTAATCTAGTCTCCAAAAAATTATTAATTTTAAGCCTCCAACATTATCAAATTATTAGTTGTGAATATTAATTATATCAAAACCGTGGAATGGATAGGGCAATGATAGGTTGTGCATCAAAAAAACGTGCAAAATTGTAGTATGAAAATATAATTTATACCCGGTTTCATATGTTTTCTTTGATAGTTCTGTTATGGGTTTATTATCCAGATTTTCATGTGGTTCATTTCTTGATCGTATTATTTCAATGAAAATGATAATGTATTTAAAATAATTCATTTTCCATATTGTAAACCTCCGCGATTGATTTCAGCGGTAAAATATAAACTATACATTTTTAGAAATTACAATTACAAAAGATTACATAATAATTGAACTCGTATTTCAAGGAAATTTTAAACTTCACTTTGATGTAATGTTTCAGTTTTCTTACAAAGAAAGTGTTCGTCATAAAGCTGGACTTATATTCGAATATTATTATAAGTACCCTCGTGTTTTAAAAACATTTAAAATAAAAAACAAGAATTGACCATTAGTACATACCTACAAGCTTCAAATATTTTTGTAAATTATATAGATTATATTTGTTATGGCAACAACAAAATATTTTCCGTTTTTCTTTCAACTACTAAATTTACATTTATCAATTCAAAAGAGTGAAATGGGAATAATTAATGAATATATACAAGAGTCAAAGGCGTACCGGTTTACTAAAGAATTTTAAATAACCAGTATAATGTTATGTATATTTTTGTAGCCATTTTACAGCTACTAACTACCGACAGAACAATGTTTTTTATTATGCATACATGGGACACGTGCTAACTACATTCATAAAACTATTACCTAGTTTATATATTACGTATTTAGATAAAGAAATACACAGAAGGGTGTATTGATTTTCTGTATTTTGAAGCAGTGATCACAATCTGGTTAACCAGGCATTGTTAAAAAAAATACTGTTTGAGGACGCACGCATGAAACAGCTGGTAACTGACATTTGAGTATTCTGAGAATAATTTTTTTATATTAAATTACAATAATTCTTGTTGTTGAGGCATTAATTGTAATATAAAAACAATTCGTTTTTTTTAGGGGAATGTGATAATAATATATATGGATATATTACTGCATTAAAATTCATTGTGTACTAACTATATTATTACAAAATGTACGGCTAAATTAAACACACTTAGTTATTAAACATTATAAATATTGTATAGTGAAGTATTAACATAATATAGAAACAACAAAAAATAAAAAACACGTATTATAAAGAAAAATGTGTAATGTTAAGTGTTTGCCTGGGTGTGTATAAGGGTGTGAGGGTGATTTTGGGGACTTGAAGGTACCAGACTCATAAATAACTCAAATGATTGTTTTAATTCATTTTTGTTTTTAACGAAATATTTAATATTTTTCATTTAATCTTGTGGATTCAATATATTTTTTTTTTGGAAAAGCATAAGCGACAATGTGTAATTTCAATAGTTTGTTTGAAATACTTTTTATAGTAATTCGTAATGATGTTTCCAATTCACCTTCAATATAAAAAATTAAACATGTGTATGAACCGATGTACGATTTATGTATAGTGTATGTATGTTATGTATAGTGTATGATTTAGTAGTATGAGTAGTCAGGAATAGGCAATCAAAAAATACTGTTTTGAAAAATCACTCTAGAAATAAGGTCTATCCAATAATAGTCGTGCTCGACACACAATTTTAAACAGACACTGCATTTGTAAATGAAAATGCATCCATTTTAATTTACGAAAGCGACCAGCGTGCTACGAGGAAATGGACAAAAAAACCAGCCAATACCATTAGGAGGCGCGAGGGGCTGAGGTATCGCAGTAACTAGATTAATGAATCAGTATATTTAAAGTAAAAACGTGAAAGATAGGTAAACCAATCAAATTGTTTGGGTCGTGTTTTTACCAGGTCCAGACAAAAAGATGCAGAAGGTTCTAAATATATTTTCGAGCATCTGATTCATAATAACAATACACATATTATATTCGTATTTTTATTGCGTATTGCAGTCTTGTTAAGAGGTATGTAAGTCATACCTATCGAGATTAAACATATTTGCTAATTACTTATGTTCAACAAGGTATACACAGCTCGTATATTAAAAAAACCCGCGTGCATTTTGTGCCAAATAAGCCATATTTTATAAAACATTTAATTAATATTCCAGGAGCAAAAATTATTATGCATTTCACAATTTAATCTACGATTATCAGCAGATAAATATTTTAATTTAGCTGTTCATGGCATATTTAAAATTGCTTACCAAAATATTATAATATATTTGTAACGTGTCAAGTGCAGGGGTGTGCAGTGCATACAGGCAAAAAAGCTGTGCATTACTAAAAATTCTGAAAAACAAATACTAATTAAATAATTGGATTAACATAAACGAAAACATTATTGTACAATTAGCGCCATCTGTGTACCAGTAGAGACTTTAATTGCTCTGTTCTAAAAACTACCACGACAACTCACCGCTGCACCCATGGCGCTCTTTTGTATTCGCCGCATCAAGCTATTTATATTACTGTGTTCTGTCTTTAAGCTAGTGAATTATTCGAGTCATATAATTGGTTATTTACTGAATTGAAAATTTCTTTCGGTCGATCCGTTTTGTATGGAGTCGTTAGCTATGCTGTTTTTTTAAGAGAATAATATTAGAAAGACTTACAACTGCGTGCAAATCATTGAAGTGTCTACTTCCTCCTTTACTAATTCTCGAATTTTACTATCTTACTGTTTTTAACGTGTTGATTTCATGATTGTTCTTTAACTTTGGTCCATGGATTGATTTTTGATTTGGGAAAAACAAAAAGCAAATGGTAGAACTATTTCCTACGTTAACCTTTAATAGAAATAATTATTTCCTTAAGTTATTATGTGAAGAATTTTTAGACAATAAATTAATCATGTTCAGTCATAGAAAATGTTCTTAAAAACGTTCAAATATTTTTTATATGGGTAAAAAGGTATTATTTTACGTTAAAACTTAAACTTTAAAAACACTATTAATAGTACTCTAAATAATCAATAAATACATGGTAGGGTCGTATAAACAACGAATTTATTTTGTCTAAAGACGTTGGTTAAATGAAAGTACATATATTGTATTACATGTATTATATATGATTGTATAATGTCATTGGTAACAGCGTAACCTAAATCTATACCTACTACACGTCACTGAGTGTTATATTATGTTACATTCTGAATATACAAATTACGTGACTTTTTTGATCTGAATGCATATTTTTTAAATAGAAAACAAATCATTTCTATCATAAGAAAAAATAAATTTTGATATGATGCTGAATAGGTAATTAATTAGTTCAATTATTTTTTGCTCTTTACTTTTTTGAATATTTTATCAATTATTGGTAATGGTAATGATTTAAAAGTTATTTGAGTGATGACTTTTAGTGCAGTGCTTATCGTTAGTTCCCATTTCATTTACAATTATTTTAATTAATTACACATCTTGAAGACTAGTTATCTAATAATATGTCTTTATAGATAGTTAACAGAAATATTTTTAAAAACATACTGAGGCACGTAATAAAAACAAAAATATTGCGATATAGCTATTCTACAAGTGAGTCAAATCTTCTCGTAAAATTCCATCAAACATTAATTAGCTTTTATGATAAATTTCACATAAAATTAAAATGTCACGCCACGATACGTCCGCCGGAGGTAAATGAAATGAAATAAATTCAGTGAACAATGTCCGGTGACCGTGCCGCTTTGCGCAATATCGGGTCAGGCGGAAAGGTCGGAAAAGTAGGTGACAGTTGAAATTTTCATGCCGCAAGTGTGCTCTCCCTGGAGACATTCAGCTGCTGGCTGTTTGGGTCGTGCTGACATCTCCGTAGCAACAAGCTGCCGGGGGCTGGGCTGGGCGCGCCGCGTGCAGGGCCGCATCGCCCGCCGCACGCTTCCGCGGAAGAACGCCCGCGCACTTTCTCAATAGCCATTGCTCGTACGTTCGACCCCACCGTTTACACACGCACCGAGTGTCAGAGATTCGCCAAAGTAATTGCACGCCAAACGTTAAATATCAATACATTGATGTTCCGTTCGTCACATAGGTGAATTTGAATCTCCCCAGCAGCAGTTAAAATGGAATACATGTTAGTTATTTAATACCTTCTGTTTGTCTAACTTTCAGAATAAATAATTGATGTGAATCACGTGTGAATCTCTTTGACAAATTGAATGTCGCGTACGAGTTTTTGTATCTTTTCTATCAATCTACATTTTTAGACCCGAATCTCACATGTGTACCTGTATGGTACCGAGATTTATCTCAACTTAGTCTCTTGAGATTTATCTTCCATGGATAAGAATCATTACACTCCACAACATTCTTAAATATATCTCAAATATACGACGTGAACCGTTTGAAGAAGGTTGTATCGATTAGGTGACTTTATTTTTGACCCCATAATTTTTTTTATACATTTATGTTGTTTGAAAAATTATTTGTCACAGCGACCGCGGATATTATAGATACGGTAAAATGTCTCACTCCAAACCAAGAAGAATACATTATTTTTAATTATTTGTGTTAATTTTACATGAAAATTAACGATCGGTAAAGAGCGAAACTTTAATGCTTTTTATTAATTTTTTTAATACCGAAGTTGTAATTGAAATTATTTACGGTTGGTTAATTTAAAATATTTTTCAATAAATAAAATACAAAACATTTGTAAATATAAATATAACGCAAATGTGGAATACAAATAATATATTATTTACATATAAAATTATTTTTGACCTAATGTCGCCAAACATTTTAATTTGTCGTGCAGTGTAAAACAAACAAGTAGGTGATATTAATACGTTTTCTAGCAAAAAAAATTGCAGTAGTACAAAATATTGGCTGAGATATGGAAATTGAGAATGGAAAAATCAAAATTTCCAAATTTTTCAAACAGAATATATATAAATAAATATGTTCCCATGTCCATAAAAAATCGAGTAGGTACCTACTAAAGAAACTCCAATAAAGTTATTTACAAATATAACCATATAGAGATGATGTATCATCAGTCAAGGGTGTCTTTTATATCACTGACGATTGAATCCAATAAAGCAGTTATATTTTGGAAAGTTGTTCAATAAAAACTTTATGGGCCACGAAATACGTACGAGGTCCGCCCCTGACCAGCGGAGGACGGGGAGGGAGAGAGGGGTTCTTGCGGATTTCGTATTGATCTTGTTTTTATGAACTCTTTTCCAGCCAAGCCTCCTCACGTTGACCTCAACCTCAGGACTAAATGCCGAATCAGCTACTCGCGATTCTCTCCATTCAGTTTATGATATATGAAACAGTTTGTCTTGTGCAGACTACAATGTTCCATTGTCATCCTTAATCATAACATTATTCAAGTGATTCAACAAGCCTCTATATATTATAGACATATAAATTTCAATTACATATTTTATATACATAACAACAAAACAGACGTGCATATGTCATTTTGCATGCTAAAAAATATTTCGCAAAAATAAGTATGTTTGACGTGTAAACATTTCGTATCACAGAAAAATATGTGACGTTAAAGTGTGTCTGACTTGTTATGGTGTCTATATATTCTGTTCTGCACCCATAAACATTAAACTTGCGTTTTGCCACATTTTAAAGATTCACATGTTCGAAAAGCTACAACATTTGAAAATTATACACATAATCAGGCCTATTCTCAAAATTGCAATATTGAAATGAAGGTGATTGTTACACCAACCCTCAAAAATAGACAGATAGTTTTGACAGATTATGGTACGTTTATCTCCCTCACTCCCTCACTCTCTCTCTCTCTCTCATTCAAATATAACACTATTTTTGAGGGTTGGTGTAACAATCACCTTCATTTCAATATTGCAATTTTGATAATAGGCCTGAATATATATTATGTCCTTTCACATCAGTAAGTAGGTCAAAACTTCAGTAGATACCTTCTTAGACATTTGAATTTTAAAAAAATACGACATACCTAGAACCTATCAATATAAATTATTTAAATTTCCTCGTTCATCATTTTGACATAAATATAAAAAAATTGAAACATCAACTCATGCCCATTGTTGAATTATAGATTCGAATTTTCTAGTTCATCATTCTGTCGAAAATATTTGACATTTTCTTCGTTATGTATGATAGTATGAATAAACTTATTTCATATTCTAATTTTCTTGCTCATTATTTTGTCAAAAATAGTGCCTTAACCTTTTTTTTTAGAAAAACAAAGATTAATTTCCTCACTGACATTCATCACCCTTCGGGGTATATATGTATTTCAATAACTTATTTAAATTTCTGAATACTTAGTATGTTACAGAAAATGTATTTTTTATACTAATCTGAAAAAAACTGTTGAAAAAGCCAAGCTCCACCACTGTATGTAGAAGCAATAGTGATAATAATGATTATTACTAAACTAACTGACTTATACAGAGTTAAAACATCACACTTTTCTGCTCTGACACATCACTCTTACCTCGTTCACTTTTATACATGTTTTTCATACATAATAAATAATAAAAATAATATTTTTTGGATGGATAAAATTACAAATAAAGATGATGAGATTAGATGGTTCAGATGAATAAAGAAAAATAAGTATTTAAAACAATACAAATCCGAAAACAACTTCAATATCTCGGACATGTGTCGGATGAGACATCTGGAGAAGTACGAGATACAGGGAAAGATTGCTGGAAGTCGGGACCGTAGTAGAAGAACATCATGGCTGAAGAACCTGAGGAAATGGTTTGGCCAGTCTACTGTAGAGGTTTTCTGAGCCACAGTGAACTAAGTGATGGATAGGGCACAAGAAGAAAAAGAAGAAGAAAATAGATTTTTTCTGTATATCTTTCCTTTCATTTAATCGATATGTATTAAAAATATCACAGAACTATGTTCTGAAAATGCAACTTCACAACAAAAATGTGTTCTCCTTAAAAATTAAAAACTATATAATCATATCTACCGTATGTAGATTTTCCACACATTTTAAGCAACCGCATACAGACAACTTTCGTCCTTTTCTTTTAAATCCAATTTTATTTTAAATCCACACATTGCATATAGCCAAAAGTTGAGATTAAAGAAAGGAAATTGAAAATGTTCTCTGCACCTGTAAGAAAATTGAAAATGTTCGTAGAAAATTTGATTATTAAAAGAATTCGCAAGTTAGCAAGCGAGCTGCGCATTTAATACATTTTAAGATGTGAAGCGAAAGTAAATGTCTGTTGAAGGCCACCGGGAGGGTAAAAAATAACCATTTTGTGTTTCCAGGGGGAAAAGATTAATGAACAACCGAATGGAGAAAACAGCAAATGTACGATAATTCTCGAGCTTATTTTCTCAGAACGGTTTCGTACAAAAGTAAATGTTTTTCTTGAATTGATTACCAAAGCAATACAAATACAAATAAGACTTTGACTGAACGAGAATATAATACAGTGGCCCCATTTCTAATATATATTTTTAAACTGAATTTCATTAATATGGTTTTCGGATTAAGGCCGGTGGAAAATTCCATTTTTTTATTATTTATATATTTACAAAATAAAGAAATGATCAATGGTGTCATGTCATATATTTTGTACAAAAAAAAACAATGTTGAAGATTGTTTCAACCATTCTTGTGCGAATTGTAAGATTGCTAGAATGTCACTTTAATAACACCATCACGAACACTGCACATATATGCAAGACGTTTATAAAATATAACACAATTTCTAATTTAAACGAAAACGTCATAATTAGTGTAATTATCATAATTATACGATAATTGTATATATACATAGCATATGCTTTCTGAGTAAATGACGTTTAATAGCTAGCTAGGTAGCTCCCTAGTATCAAATTTTTTAGAAAAACTGACTAACGTTCTCAAAAGATACACACATTGATGTCGAAAAAGGAAAGACTTTGATTAAAACGTATTTTAAGTTGTGCACATCACATAGTAGACCTTGTTGGTACATACGTAAAAACAAGATCTAAAAAACCGATATATATATAGAAAAATTATAAATAAATTGTAATATTTCAATATATACAAACTAGCAGAGGATATCATAAAGATGCTGAATCAAGACGCAGGATTGACGCGCACATCATGTGGCTCCAATCGAGTCACGTGGTGTGCGCCGCAGCGTCAACACTTGCGCCATGGGAGCTATGTTACTCCGAAAACAATAATTATGAATTAAAATTTTCAAGCGCCGTAAAGCGAGGTGTGCCTGTATATAATTGTATATACTGTTGATGATGATAATACATATAAACCATTACACTTTAAGCACATTTATTTTGGAGCAGAACATTGGAGTGTTTACATTGACCTAGCTTTATTAATTTATATGATCAGCGAATCTTTAGGTTTCGATTCTTGCTAAAAAATATAACTAACCTATTCATAAATAAATAATGAGAGACTACATGTATGCCTATGGCAGATATAACTCACGCTGGAAATTTAAAAAATAACTAAGTTACGACATAAATTACTTTCCTAACGTGAGGGGATATTTTAGGGGGCTGAAGGCCTGTTTTATAAAATCAACAACGTTTAAGGTAATGACTTGGAAAATATACTTTATGAGAAAATTTTGACATTCGCTTTCTTTGAAGACGGGCCCTTTCCGTGATACTTCGCGAGACATCGTTTCCATCGATTAGCCCATAAAACTCTCATAAATATTCATGCAGTGTGAACAACCCCTGAGGTACGTCTGCGGGCTGCGAACACGCCACGGCTGTAAAGTACCACCTTTCGCGCGAACAGGGCTGCCAACAGATTGCAGGTACATTTATGTAGTCTATTAATAACGAATACTTGGATGGGGTAAACATTTATGGCGAAAAATATAGTCAATAAAAACTCGAGTTGTTTCACGTTGGATTTATTCAAGAGAACTGATTACAAAATATTTACCGGCGTCTTATGGTCGAATCCGGGCAAAAGCTAAGATTTGTTCTGTTAAAAATATTGTTGTAAGGAGATCGCATCTGTATCTACTACGAAACTAGCAGTATCTTATATCTGCTGTAATGTTCCATTTCGCGACCTTTCGAACACTTGGTAATTTTACACCGCCCTAGTCAGTAGCTATCGAGCAATAACCAGTGAAAACGGGGTGTGGTGGTGTATACGCTACAACCATGAGTTAGACGCTGAATTTAGTGAGCCCAACATTGTGCAAGTTATCAAGACAGCACGGCTGGACTAGTGTTTTCAACGCATGGATTCAGAATGACCAACGAAGGAAATATTTGATGCAAAATCCATTGGCCGAAGGAGTATTGGAAGACTGGTATTAGAAGTTGGATGGTCTTACCCAGGATGCTCATGCAGTTGGCATCGCAAATTGGAAAAGGATAACAGAGTGACAAAAGTTGGATAAAGAGGCCACGGCCTACACCCCGTACTAATTATTGCATGATGAATGACTGTATCATTTGAAACACTTTTTAAAACAGTAAAAGGAATCAGTTTTCAAAAATCAAAAAAAGAAAGAGGAGATATCTTTGTAAAGATGGTTGATAAGGGAATTAAAATAGTGGAAAATTGGGTTTAATTTACATCCAGCCTATAACTAACAATTATAAAATCATTACACGGTTAAAATTTAAAGAAGTAAGATTAAAATTAAATTAAAAATTCTACAATGAAGTGGTTAATTGGAATCATTACGTGTAATATTAAAATACAATATGCAAATGTTTTATTACAAGCACCAGTAAATATTGATTATTATTATTATATAAAAACGATGAAAGTTTTATAAAATTATTTTAACGATATAATCGCTGTCATACAGAAAAATAAGTGAAAAAAATATACGAATATCGAAAATAATTTTACTAATCATATCTTAGACCACAGCAATATATCATTTTACTGACAAATTATGATGTTATAACGCGGATATAAAATATTCAAAAAGATAACGCCTAAAAAATGTGCAACGTGAATATTAAGGGAAGGTACCCCTTCCAGAATATCTAGCGTTCAAGCTATAATATAATATTCATATCGCAACGCCAATATTCAAAATTGGCGGTATTTTAAAACGTATATTCCTATATAATTAAATAATTTACAAAGCACCCACTTGTGACCCAAAAAATATTTTTATTCTTCTAGATTTTTATGCAAAAATATTTTAAATTACACCAAATTGGTTAGGGACCTTCGCTACCAAAAATAGTTGTTATGAAATCTGATTCAATCATAATTTTGTTGCTTTTGTAGAACAAGGCTGAAAAAAACCCGAATATTATTCATTTACGTATTTGATTTTTTGAAAAAAAATCAATTTTGCTAATGGGGGATTAAGGACACAAGAAGATAACAATCTTATTATTGATATTTATAGCTAGTAGATTCTTTACCCAGCTATTGGTGATAAAGGATGAAAATTGAAGAAAACAATTCAGAAATAACGTTAAATTTATCATAAAGTTACTGCCATAAGAGACAATTTGAAACGAAAATACTGGATACTAAAATATTTATGGAATTCTGCAAACTTCCCAACTTGCACAATTCATTCTTTCGCTATTACGTGCTTAACTCTAACTCGCCGGTGACGACAAATAAAAATATGTCGTAAGGCTTTGAAAAGTTTTCTGAAGCGTTCTAAAGCTTCCGCGCGATCCTTTGTCAAGAATCTGTCGAAAGCGGCGGTTTTGAAATTGCACTGCTTTAAATAAAGTTTTGTCTCGGAAAGACCTTTAATGTCTTTTTTTTCAAGTGGAAAAATAATTAGAATATTTTTATCGTTGAAAAGATTAAAATAAATTCAGCCAAAGTTTGTGTATGTTACATTACAGCGAGAAGAGAAAATGTGTTTTTATCTGGATGAGATCATTTTTTCTAGTCTAGACAGAATTCCCGATACTTTGATCGGATAGGGTGAAACAGATATAAAATGAAAAAGGAAATACTTTTATATATAATGCTTAGAATATTGGTTATAAAGAATTGATCGGTATATTTTTTAATGAAATCACATTTTTATTTGTGAAGTTGCAATTGACAATTGTAATAAAATTAGAGTTTTTATTTGATTTTTCTATGTAAGGATGATATTCATGTTATATATTCTGTACAGAAGGATGAAATACGTGTTCAAAAAAAATTCCCATTATTAAAAGGAGAAAATAATAATATTGGAAAATCCTTTTGCAAATTGTTCGGTTCTAATATCTCCTGAAATTACTAAGTTGCTGCTGTATTCCGTGACTAAGGCTAATGAAAATTATATAAGATTAGTTTCTTCCATACGACAGATACCAATTAATACAGAGGTTAGGTATAGAGATTTCTAATCTATGTTACGATTTTACTATCAAAGAGCAATATGTTTTAAAGCAGGAAAAATGTAGGTGTGAATATACCAGTTATGAAATTATTAAAGTCGTGGCACTCCAGACTTTACACTTTCATCTCTTGAAGTAAAGATAACACGGAACAAAGTATCTATCACTCTATAGGCAGATTGAGATAAGACACGATAAAAATACTGTCCGCTCAAAAAGTACTTTTTTATTCTAGTGTTTTTTCTTCTAAATAACTCAATGACAATGTCATCATTACAGTGAAAGCATGAGATAGTACCTACTTTAAAAATCGAAAACTAATGTTAGGATAATTTTACTAAAAACTTAAATAACTATATTATCATTCATTACTGACTAATTTAATCTATTTATGAATTGAACTAAACGTAAGAAACATTTTAAGAATTTTTTTTCGATTTAATTAACACATTATTTAATGTAATATACGTAAGTACATGATACAATAAAGTTATAATTTTAAATTTAATAATTCAATATACCGAGAACCAGCAAGTTCAACAAAATTTATTCTACTAATAATTAAAAATTTTATCTATATATATTTAGTGTGCAGTTGAATATATCAAATAACTCAGAATAAGAATGTCCAGTTCAGTGCAATCTAGGAATTGGTGAAGTTATATAATAACATAATATTCTAGAAGTATCGAGAATAGTCTAGAATGTCTACCACTTCTAATCCATGGCTTAACTGCCTATTGAAAGCCTTCGCCTGATGTACAACTCGGCGCTAGGTGTCCCGAAGATTGAGTTTGACGGTTATGACCAAAATAAATCAGTACATATGTACGTTTTTCAGTACCTAAGTAATTTTATATATTTATTTTTAGTAAATTTTGCTAAAAGATTCGTAAAATGTTAATGAATGATCGAAATAATTTATTACATGTTTTTCCATTACCCTTATTGTAGGTTTAGAGAAAGTATTTCCATAAAATTTAATTTCGTCCGACCACCTCTCTGACCTACCCTATATCTATCCTCCTCTCACCCCCTCCCTGACACCTTAATCACACTTAGTCAACTCCCGCCCGGAGGATTTATGGGCTCCGTCTTTATGCCGCCGTACATTTTAGTAAAAAAAACATCAGTATGTACCGCGCGTCCACTTTGCAACAAGTTACGAAGACAGGAACCGGGAGATGTGCTCCTTTCCCCTTGTCGTCTCCGTTTTACTTGGCCGTTCCAACGTGTTTTTAGAAGTAAGGGAAGTTCGTCGGATGAATTTATTACCAACGGTTTTGTTAAAGTAAAGAGGATCACTTTACCGAGATACATTATTTATTACAATTCTAAGCTATCATCTCATATTATAATAATACTTTCTAACACTATTGTTATAGTTAAGGTTCTTTCAGAATGTAAGCCATTGATGGAAAGATTTATGTAAAACTCTTTTAAATTAATAAAGAAGATAAGCTTATCTTATATGTATAGGTATAATATTCCTACGTCGTTTTGTGTATAACGCCTAGGAATATTTGAAAGGAAAGTAATACAAATAATAAAATAATAAAACCTTTGATTTTAATTTGAAATAGGTGGATATGTTACCTTTTTGTTCTGATGACACATTTTTAAAGAAAACAAGAAAGTTCAACGTTCTTCTTCTTCTTATTTTAAACAGGCAATCCACCCTTCAAGAGTGCTTTGTGCCATTAAACAATTTAAAACATTATTTCATAGAAAGCAGTACAACAATATTATAGAATAGGGAATATTGCGTTACAAGTTAATACCATTAACGTTCAAGAAATTTGCTATTATATAGCTTAAATGTGGCTAGTTGAGGGAAAGAAGATGACACAAGTTAACCGGAAGTTGAAAATTACCATTGACAAGATTATTGTAAAAAAAACCTTTGATTCGCAATGGACAGGCAAAAAAGACATGGTTAAGTTCAACGTTAGAAATGTTAAAATTAGAACACTAATGCTGGTTGGTGTGCTATTATTGTATTATTGTTCTATTTTTTATTCTTTATATTACACGAATATTTTTGTTTTTAAGTTAGTTAGTCTAAATAACTACAGAGGCAGAAAAACTAATGTACAGACTCGATAAAACTATTTCATTAAAGTTTGCTTTTTATATTTCACATAAATCTTAAAATATCTCCCTTAAAAGTATTACAGTTACGGGTTTATTTGCTGAGTGGAACCGATTCGCAACTTACACAAGTCGATAAACGGTTCTAGAATAGGATAGGGTTAGTCCTTTCTGCTGGTGCACTGTAGATAGGAAATTATTTAAATGATGTCTTACATACGTTGGTAGGTAATTATTTAATAATAACATTTTTTCTTAGAAACCTTCTTAAATATGCCTTTCGGGGCCGTCCTATGAAGGGTTTTAAATAATAGTATACTAATAGTTTATTTAATAAAAAGATGCTACGTCAGAGATGGATGTAAGATGAGAAAGATGTTATGACCTACTTATTCAGATCTAGTCACTAAATAAAGATATCTTGAGTCAACGCGACACATAAATAGGAGACTGCAGATTGGTTCATAAATTTTTGTTTATATCATTATCCCGAAACTGTTAAGGCTAGTTAGTGTCTAGGCATGTATTTTATGCTTTTATCTATATGCTTATTACATACCAGATATGGACAAAGAACTTTGAAACACCTCGTTACTCAGTTCTTCATTAATCTGCTAGGTATTGTAGGAAAAAGTAAAATAGTCCACAAATTTGAACTTCTTATTAAAAAGTGAATAATAGAACCGTTTAAAGGTCAAGGCGAGCTAACACGCCAATCTTTGCAAGACACGTCAAGCCATAAACGTAATTATATACCAAATTTTAACCTTGCAGATGCGGGATAAAAAACTATTTTCAATGTCATATTAACGTTACCATATAGTACCTACCCGCCGATAGGGTGCTTGGAAATGTGCTTTTGGAGCGATGGCAACACGACACCGCTAAAGAAATTTTTGTCTATGCATTTCCGGTAACGGACTGTATAGAGCGCAGTAGACGTCTCGTGTAACCAACTCTCGCAAAATGTGATTTCAAATTTAAAAAAGGAAGGGTGACAATAATTGTAAAATATTAATTTATGTGATTATATTTGTTTTACAGGATGTTAAATCCCTTCCCCGATCGACCTCCATGAAAAGGAGGCGTTATTTTTTTTGTACAACAGTCATCACATAGTCTGGCATGGAGGATTGCTCATGAACCCGAGTACGATGGAAGAATACGATCCGGTTCCCATCTGCTCAACATGATCTTCACAATATGGTGAAGTAATACTTCAATACCTCATCATGGACTACGCCAATACACACAAGTAACGAAGTTTTTGTTGCATTTGCCGTGTAACGAACTATCAAGTGGGATTCGACATGGTGACTTAACCTAATATAAAATTAATATAAATTGTTGTTGCTCTTCGAGTGCAATTTCATTATGATTTGGCATTGAAAAGTCAAAGATTACTCATTTCACTGAGGACGAAATTTGTAATATTTCATTTACACTTCTGTATTAAGTAATTTAATGCTTCACTGTAGTTTTGATGAAGCTACTCGTTCTACTCTTCTGTCGATGTTAACGTTTTTTAAAATTATTTAATATTTGCATTGTGCAAACTGTACTAATTATAATGTCTCAGACTTAATTTTATTTATTTTCCTTAAGAATGACTGTCGGAAGTAGACGGGAGACCGAATGGCGAATTCTGTACATTGGACCCACGTATTTCATGCTTTGTCTTGGGTGAACCGGTGGACGTCCCGTCATGTACGTCACAATATATTGGAAATAATACTGTGTCAAATGGCATTTTACATACTTGAAGTCTATTCCTACCCTACGTTATATCCTACCCCAGACAAATGGCCGTTAAAAAATTTTGTAAGTGCGTATTATCGCCACCTGTGAACCACCCCACCCCCAGTCTCCCGTGGGCACAAGAGACAGTCGAATATGATGTAAATTCATGCTTTCAAATTTAACAGCATTCAGACTTTTGTACAACAAAACAAATCACCACAGAAAAAAATCTGTGTAAAAAACTCGAATCCGGAACATTCTCTTACCGGGAGAAAGAGTTGTAAATTAACCATTTAATTTTCATTGAATTTTCTACTTTGATCTGCATTCCTTATAAATTTATTATTTATCTAGTATTTTCTATTAAAACGAGATTCTATCAAAAACAATAGTATATAATAACTATTACATACATGACTTAGGATAACTGTATTATTATGTGTTTCTTAAAGAAAGACAACTGATATATGTGAGGTATAGAATCAAAATCCGACATGTCCAGTTTTTATGGTCTTTGAGTTAAGTATGTATAAATATAAAGCGTCTACAAGCCTATTGAAATTAGACAAATATAGCTGAATTTCGTATAAAAACGCAAATAAAATTTGATCGTTACTTCAATCGCAGATATGTCCAATAGATAATTAATTCAAACCCAGGCAAATATGTTTTCAGCCAATAAGATAACAGTATTTGGTCATGTGACGGGTGGTCAATAGTTTTTTGCATTTTACTCGAAAACAGGTAAAGTGTACATGTCTCCTTTTGATTCTGGACCTCTCTTATATCATTAATTTAAAATATTATTATTACTGTACAAAACGAACTATTTATAAGTTTGTTTTTTTAATGTGAGGTTATTGGAGGTATAAACACAATACGCATTATTTTTAGTATCAACATCACAATTCCTGCATAAACAAGGCAAAATAAAGTATCTTTATCCCTTCACGACAATAATCACAACGGAGTACAAATAGGGCTCGTGCTGTGCGAAAGGAATAAGATATTACGGGAGGCTTCGGGCGTGTAGAGAAGGGTGTGTATGATTCATGCTAGTCACGTGCGAACTGCAAGAAGATCGCAGGCCGGGGTGGATTAGGGGAGGAAATGGGGCGTGACGGAAACAAAGGGAATCCCGGGGGCTGGAAAACAGAGCAGTGTTTGGTGGTGGCTTATTGTAAGGTTTCCATCATTTGCAAGGTTATCGTATTCGATAAAAAACCTTCTTAAGACGTCATCGATCACTGCACTTCAAACTTTCAGGCTTCCCGGAAAACTAGGATTATCACAGTTTTTAGGCCAGCGTCTTGCTTGAGTACATCGGCTAGTGAGGAGATAAATTGCATCTCTCGATGATATCAGTGATTGTAAAATGAGACTGTAAGCACCGTTCAAAATGAGCAACTGAAAAGTATTCAATTACATTTTGTCCCAAATAAGAAGCTGGCTCTAATAAGCAAAGTTTTACGGTAAAATTAAAAAATAATATGTACGTACATATTTTTTAACTTTTTAAAATTGAATTGAATTGCAATTGTACAAAATCAGCGCAGGCCTTCAGTGCGGATGTCAGCCATTTATTAACATATTTATTACAATTCTTAATTCACTGTCCCAATTAAACGGAATAGTTATTCTAAATTACTATTCGTTACTTTATTTGGTTTCTGTTCTTCGGGATTTGGCCCAAATAACCGGCTGTCCCGAGATAAACCGGTGGTCCAATTAAGCGGAATCGACTGTATTCCATCATTCTATTAAACCCTGTCTCAGCCTATCCTTGCTGGGAAATGGCTTGATGACAGGGGCGTGCACTAGGCATGGACTTTAGGATTAGGTTATTAGGTATTATCACCAGATGTTCTATTCATCAAACACTTTATTTAATATACATTAAAAATATTCATATTATTTCTATTATTTTTTGTGAAATTAGCTGCTAAGTCAAGGGACCTAAAATATTTTATAATGTAAAATAACACCAAGTTGAAAGTGCATTGGAAATCATACATGTAAGTCCACTTCAAATACACACTTAATGCGTTTTGCAACACGTATGTTCGAACGAAGGCGTGTATTCGGAACACAGCGGGGCGCGATAGTTGCGTTTAGTTCGAATACGTTTGGGGCAGATTTTACGAAAAACACATGCACCGTTTTATTTGTGATTTCCAATTTCTTCCGCTGGTTAAATAACATTAACATGAGAAATTTTAATTATTTGCCCGTCGACCTACATACACACTTATTACATAATAGGTATATCAAATAAAAATGAATTTAGATTTATTTGGAAGAAATTATAGTCATGCACACCCCTGCTTGATAGTAAGTTAGTTATTTAGTCAACAAATAAATAATCAATTATGATGACATACTTATGTTTAAACAAACAATTATATAACTGATTGGTTTTGTTTTGTTATACAATCCAGAGAGCTGTTCGAGTGTAACCCAAACATATGACAGCATGGTGTCGCGCGTAAATTGTAATATAAAGCAGAATTCACGAGAGGTGTAGCATATGACGGCAGAGTAAACAATACACGACCCTTCTCAGGTACACGTGTGATCGCGCCTAATCTCGGTAAATACTTCACATTTTTATTTACGAATCAAATGTTGACTTCAACATCAACAGACGAATGCGACAAAGAAAGGCTCATTTTAACCGTTCGGACTGAATGAGCATTTTAGTTGACGTCGCGGCACGCCGAGAAAGCTCTAAACTCTGGCGAGCGATGGTGGCGGAGTTTGGATAAAGATAATGACAGATAACATTCTGCCCTGTTCAAACATTTACTTACCCTTAAATTGGTACTGACTCAGATATGTCAGAAATATTAAAACAACACGCGGGGTGGGATCTCAGAGAAGATCACCAATGTGAATATTACCATATACATATAGGGGCGGATTTGTGGTGTAGGCCCTGCCGCACTGGATATAGAGACGATGTTTTAATTTTAACAGACCTAGGCTTAGAGCTTCTGAACCGAAACACCGAGCGCACATGAAGTTACGTATATTTGACGGCACCCGAGCACAACCAGATATGCTTTTGGGGGTGTTTTTAGGCCTAAATTTTAAAATTGTTTTTACTTTCATTTTTTCAATAATTTGAGGCCCTTTGGTAAACGGGGCTCCTCGCAATTGAGACTTACGCGACTCTATAAATCCGCTGCTAATTCTGACGCATATACGAGTATACTATACCATTTATTTACACGCGAGTTCATTTCATTCTCAATATAATTTGTAATGAGATATTGTTGTCAGTATGAGATATATGATCGTACAGAGTCGGTTTTATAACAAAGACAGCTACAAATCTCTGTCCATAGTACCAACTAGACATACCTATTTCAAATAAGAAATAAAGTGTGCCAAATATTATGTATTTTTATGGAGAAAGCAAAGCAATGAAAGTAACCACTTCAAAAATAATTAACAACTCAAAGATTCACCGATTGGCCAATGTAAACATCAAGTAGGCATTGAACGTGTATAAATAAATGGGTACACGATGTCATCTGAAATTCTGGATGAATTATTACTACAATATTATTTTAACTATTATTCAGGGATGGGTTCGGAATCCAGAGATTGTTGGATCGCCAATTTCCGTGATAAATGATTCTGTACAATGGCGAAATTTGAGAAATTGTTTGGGATAAATAACAAATTCCATTTTGAAATAACTTACGATCAGCATTGTAGAAGGTAGATTTTAACAAAATCGATACGTTAAAGCACGCACACTATTTCCGATAAAAAGATTACATTAGATTTATGAAATTTTACTTTCATTTTTGAAGTAGTGTGAAACTATTTTAACAATTAATCTTAAGAGCCCTTTGTTTAAGAAATTAAAGCGATATTTTTAACCCTCTACAACTTCTGATTTATAAAGGGATCTTAATACCGACAATCAGCAAAAAGTAAATGTTAAATGTAACGAAGAGGTACGGTTGATAGAATAAGTAACGGAATTATGAGGAGATGAGTTAAAGCTGAAGTGAAAAACGTAATATTTTATTTATATATTCTAAGACCAGAAACTAGTATTAAAAAAATAACATTTCTAATATGTAGTACATTTTTTTTTCGTAGGAAGCAATCACTTTGTGGTTTGACATATTAGGTTAAATAAAATAACACTTTGTATGAAAACTTTTCAAGGTTTATCAGGATAACTAATCATAAATATAAAATGTGTGTATTTATATATACATAGAGAGAGAGATAGAATATAAAATTACATGTGAAAAAGAGACAGACAGAATACATATATAGTTAAATAGGACATCAAGGGAGACAGAATATAAAATTATATGCAAAAGAGAGAGACAGAATACATATACAAATAGACGGAACATTAAGGGAGGGGAAAATATTGTATTTTTTCCTCCCTTAATTCCCTCTTTATGTATATATAAGTGCACTCTTTTTGTATTTATGATTAGTTTCAAATACGTCCTGATGAAGCTTGAGATAAGCGAAACGGGTTGACGTATAATAAATTTCGTGGTTTCATACAAAGTGATTGTTCTTTTATTTCATCTGAATTTCTGAAACACTGTTTTACTTACATTAAAAACCATTATATTAACCAAAATTGTTTTTTCTTCTTGTTACTACATATGTAAATAATTCATAATTTACTTCCTTTATTGTCTATACATAGTGTTTATTTGAAAATCTGCATATAGACAAGAAAGACAAACAAGTAATAAGTAAGAACTGCATCTGAAGATGGCTTAGTTAATTTGATGTATAAATCTGGCTTAAAGTTGTATGTAATTCACCCAGAGATCCTCAAACGAGGATTTGTGCCCAATCTACTCTCTCCTAGACGACATCATAAAATCACGAGACTATTAAGCCTGCTTTTATCACAAAACCTTGCCGCAATATGAAGAAGAATACCATTTAAGATCTTCTTTATATTTTATCTCTTACAGTTAAAAAGGTTACTATTTAATGACGTTCCATAAGTGAGTATTTAACATAATTCGTTAATCTATTACTGATCTAAGAGATTAGTCAGTTTACTAAATAAATAAATAAAAAGTAGAAGAGTCGTATCGAATAGTATGAATATACAAGAAACAATAAAAAATATTATTCAATCAATCCATTGTTTGCCTCAGCACGGGCGAAACCTAGTGAGCCCAACAATAGAAATACTATACTTGTAAAGAAATATTAAATAAAGTATTATTAGTAGTAATTACAATGAAGGAAAGTATTATTAGAAGCCTGCAGAATGAACGAGAATCTAAGAGAGACTATGGATGTCGAAAAAACAAAAGATGTGTGTCAGAATACAAATGTGTGGCAATGTCTATCCCCAGGGGAACACGGCGTGATGGTATGTACCTATGTACGAATGCACGTATAGTACAGCCTTTGTGCTAGAAACCTCAAATAGTCTCGCTGTTGTCGGGGGAGGGAATATTATTTTGTACGTGATTCAATTTCCAGGCAGGAAATGTTTCTGGAACATTCTCCAATCTTATGCCAAATGGAAAAAAGTATTGCGATCCGATTAAAATACACGTCTTCTGAATATTCTGAATCTGAACTAATATATATCTGACATCATACCTGTATAAACTATGTAGATGAAAGTAGTCAGTATACATATTCATGATTTACATAAATTTAAACTTGCTTCTTGAAGGTAAAATTTCCAAGATTAATTCCATCACTTAAGACCTGAAGCTTAGGAAAATTTACCGTACAGGAAATATACCTATATTTTAATATAATGAAATTATAATATTGAAGACATGGAGAACATAAATTATGGTAAGTTAATAATAAATATTTATTTTGTAAGAAAACACGTATGTAATACCAACTATGGTAAATACTCTCTTCTTTTAAATTATTCTCAGTAATATAATAATAGCAACTAATATTTTCATATTTATGATGACATAGTTGATCTGCAAAGTAAGGAAGAATACTAGAAGGTTCTATGGAACCAATGAAATTCTAAACAAATTTCTCCATTAGTTGGAGAAATATGTTGAAAATATTTCTCATGACTTAGTGCTCAAACACCTGTAATTTCAAAACCAGGACTTAGAGTGCAGGTTTCTGCTCTGTGTATCAAACTGGTCACATAAGGATCTTATATATATATGACAATGGTCAGGCCACATCGGTCCGCTCCAAAACCCGCTAGACAAATAAGTTATCAAAGAGAAAGTGGAATACACAAAATCGTATAACAGTGTAATGTCATGATTATTTATAAATAACGTGGCTGATAGAACAAGAACTCGTAAGTAGAAATAAATCTTTTGCTCTCTGATATTTGTAATGTTCGGTTCGAACATGTAAAAAGCAAGTTTCATTTTATTTTCAGATAAAACACGTTGATTCATAACGTGTGGGGTCACCTTAAACTATTTTATAAACATGCTATTTAATTTTAATCCAAATATACAGTTGAGTGTATTAAAAGCTTCTAAGCTATGCATTGAGGGTATTTTATAAAATAAATTACGTCATTCCTTCTGCGGTTGTGCCGATGAACCTTGTGCTGGGGTCATTTGCCACATTTTGGAGTAAATTTTATATTTAATTAACTTTTACCATTACTGAGCAGAAAAATATGTGTATTAGGTATTATTTAGAAGCTTTCAATATTTTAATTAAATTAAAAAATTACAATTAATTAGTTAAACTTAGTTTACTTCAAACGATCGGCTATAATTTGACATAATGATATATGTACAAGTAAATACAGTCGGAATAAATACAGATTTAATATTACACATGTTTGTATTGAATGGCTCACGATTATAACGAGTGTGTTTTACGGAAATACCAAACAATATTTGGTACCCCGTGGAGCAATACAAATATTTATGATTGCTAGGTAACCGTAACGTAGTCTCCAATTCTTGGAATAATATAAAAAGGCGACATAATGTTTATGATTATATCGGATTACGCTACAGTTAATGGCCTAACTAAAGTTTTCCCGATACTTTTATTTTAACGACGGACTCGTTAAAATTGCAGCGGTGGCGTGGCCGCTTACTTGATTTCCTTGTATTTGCCAAACTTTTAATTTATTTCAGAATTTTTTAGCGTTTTCGCAACGATGACTGACTTAGAGCAAAATTATAATCAGCCAGAAAATAAAAAAGAAAGTGCCATTATGTTTGCGAAAAATCTATAAAATGTTTTCTTTGACCTCTTCAACAGAATCGATATTTTTGAAGAATAAAGATGAATAGGTACATCAGCAATGGAAAATAATTTAACCAAAATTTTGTGTTTATTCAATAGTATTGTTATTAATTATGGTGACGTTGATTTTATGTAGTATTAAATGTATGGTTTTAAAATTACGTGAAAATGTAAGTATACGTACCTACATACTTACTTAGATAATAATATTTTAATCATTAGTATTTTTTTTTTTACGTCTATCAAGTTAATGATAATATTACAATGGATATAAAGTAACGGCACTGTTATAACGAGGAGATTTTTTTAGTCTCCTGTACTTAGTTATATCCGAGTTTGACTGTAATGAACCAAATTGATGTACAGTGGAACCTCTATATTCGTCATTAATCTGTTCCTGGGGGTCAAACGAATATAGAAACAATTTTTCCCATAAGAAATAACAGAAATTCAATTAATCTGTTTCCAATTCCTAAAAATGGAACAAATTTTTTTTTTTAAATCGTTTAAACTTTAACTTTATTGTACTAAATAGATATACATAGTGGTAGAAGTGGAAGAGGAGGAAGGTTAATGTTAAGAACAAGAGTTGCTATCAATTAAAATAGTAATAGTCAGCCAATAGTAATTCCAATTCTAATCACGGGGTCTGTTTTTCCGATGATTCAGTAGCACACGATTTAACAAGGAACTTGTCCAATGTTATTTATATTTTGGTTGCCATTTTTCAACCATATTCTTCACTTTGGCCCAATTAGATAGCATTTATAATTACGCGAGAAATTAGGGGGAAATACACACACACACGATAATATACGCACGATGACCGCACAAAGCAGACTAACTACAGCTACCTAATACGTTTAGATGATTGGCGTGCGATTGCAGCACCAGTGCCGGCTGTGGGAGTGACGACGAATACGGAAAATACTAACGAATATGGAGAAAAAAATTGTCATCAAAATGTGACGATTATCGAATATTAAGAATATGGAGTTTGACGAATATAGAGGTTACACTGTATTAGATATAATGGTATACTTATACATAAACAATTTGAGAACCGTCGAACATACGAAATTCTCTTTCTATTAGAAATGTATTATATTAATGTTTCTATAATATTATTATAACATTTCTGAGTCGGTTCGTAAAATATTAAGTTTTCTTTATTTAAGGCTTCGCTAGTAGATTTAGACCAGTAAACTAGGTCAGAATTTAAAAAAAACATATTACCAAACACATTAATTTTCTAAAACTCAATATCCATAATTGATGACCTTTGATGAAGCACTTAAGAGAATTTATTACGCAAATTATGTCAAATATACGTATAAATGATGTAAATGTGTGAGAATAAAATAATTGTTAAATCAAACGGATTAATAGAAGAGCTTCTTCATTATTAGAGAAACTTTGGACGATGACGAACACATGGTTTATGATTGCATTAAAAAAGTTTTGTTGATAATGACTGAAATGAATTTTGCATTGTTCATAGATATATGATTAATATAACTGATACGTGATGTTATTATTTTGAGCGAACGTGATTACTCGAACTGATATCAGACGTCGGACGGTGACAGCAATAAAAATAAATCAATCAAATAAAAATAGTTTTTTATAAAAAGAGACTAAATAATAAATAAAAAATCTTGAAAGCCACGAAAATATTGACCTACTGGGCCGAAACTTGGACACTTACAGCTGGTCTCTTTCATAATCATAATGTAGCCCAGCGAACTATGGAACAGATACTCAAGAGTATCTTTACGGGATAGAATAAGAAATGATGACATTCGCGGTAGGATCAAAGTAGAAGACGTAGTTCGTCACAAAGCTAAATGACAATAAGTAAGATAACTACTGCTGGAATGAAAAAGTGTTAGAACGGAGATCCCGAGTGTACTGGAAGAAGCTGAAATGTAAATCGTCCTCCGATTCGCAGCGAATCCAATCCCGGAATCTTGGCAAGTTGACAGTATTTTATGAGTCCTGAAAATAGTAGGTGCGTATAATCCGAAATTTTCGAGGTTAATATTTTAGATCAATTTCGGGGTACCAAAATTTGATCAAGACTAAATGACGAAACGCTCCATGCTTTGCTGTTGCTTCAAGCACATTTTTTACAATAACAAAATTGTTTCATATTCAAATTGTCATTTGTCAATCTTGCATCTTAGGTTACTTATTTATTTACAAAAATATACGTATCTTATATAAATTCCAATTTTACTTTCTGACCGAAGACTCATCATCAAAATTGAAACCCGAAATCGACAAGATAAAATTGAATATCGGTAAAAAAGAGAGGACTTTATCCAACAGTGGACGTATGTGGGTTAAAGAAGAAGAAGAATGCCGATAGTAATTTATGATCGTATTTGAAGATTAGCTGTCTTATTGAGAATGTATTATGGGATATTAAAAATATTATCTAACTTTTGGTCGAATAAATCTCGTTCGCGTGTTGCGATGTTCTGTTATAAATTGTGTCTATTTCCAAGTGAATTCATTAACCTTGACCCAGGGAATTCCTGCTAGGCCGAACATACGCCATTAAAATGAACTAACGCAAGCGAATATATTTTGTGCAATGCAGTCAAAATTTTCATCCACTAGCCCATATTCTTTATAATAAACACAATTTTACACGTGTGTAAGGCAACTTAACATCACGTCATTTTCCACGGGTAGGCAGATAAATTTCATCTTATCTAGATCATATAGGTATTGAATATTCTAAAGGAAAACATTTTTTAGTTTTAAAATTATTTTTAACCACTTAAACAACAATCCTTCTTCGGAATCAACTAACCAAAAATGTAATTATCACAAATATAATTATGTTTTAAAAAAAATCATTTTTTAAAAAATAAACATTTTAATTTTCACCACTAAACTTTATACTACTAATTTCTGAAGGAGCAGTCCCTGTCATCATAATGATGGGTGATAATTAAACTTAATACAGTATTGTAGTCTATTCAGAATTCGCGAGAAATTTAAATACGAGAAGAAAGTAACATCGCCGCTGCCTAAAAAATAACAACTTCTCGGAATTTTCAAACCACATAATTGAAACAAACAACTGTTTCAATAGTCATAGACTAAAACATCTCCACTCAGTACCTTATAAAAAACAATTTAGAAACCGCTGAAATATAAAATAATTCAAATTCGGAGAAAACACTAATTAACAACATAATATTCCCTAACACTTCGCCTTTACCGTCCATATTTCTGTTAATGACCGAATCCTCCTCCCAAATTTTTATCAAAAGTAATTAATTTTCTAATAAATGATTGGAAAATTCTGAAAAACCATTACTATTTAAAGATCTTAAATGTTCTTTGACTCTTATGTTAAAATTTCGACTTGTTTTACCAATATAGAAAGCAATAGTCTTAACAGCCACGTTTATAAACACCAGAATTATTCAGTTTGGAATTTATGAGTAATTTTCTTATATTATTGATTGTATTGTGGTAGGTGTTTAGATATTTGATTCGAAAATTTATTTATGAATTTAATCCTACGCCAACAATCATTATTATTATTGTGTTTTAGCTGTCAACCATATAAAAATTGATTAGTAATATATTTTTTTAAATCTGTTATTAAGTGCTATTTCATTTCAACATACATTTACATATACAACTGTATATATTTCAATCATATTTGAAATAGTATTTTTTCACTAAAGTGATATAAAATAACCTCAGGGTATCTGAATGCTATTATATTGAATTTATCTTCCAACTCCATTCTAGCAACGCATTCATTATTACGATTTTGTTAACTCGACACATAATTATAATATCTGTATTGGAACCGAGATCTTTTTTTTGTTGATTTTCATGTGGAGCCTAAAAGTATGGAGAATGTGGTTGATAGAAGAGAATTTTCGTTGCATATTGACAATTTCATTGATTTTTTCCAAGTATGTACGTTTCGTAAAATAAATAAGTTTTGTTTATATAGTATGATGTATGTATATTGTATCTATATTTGACTTTGTATAAATCACTGTATGTCATTTTTATGTTAACCGGTTTTGATACTAACGTATCTTCGTTAAGATTGGCGTATAACTGAACTATTACACATAAACTCTTTTACTAATTGCGACATTCTATCGTTTCCTCGGAAATATGTGTTAGTAGCGTAGTAGATACAGTTTAAAAAGTTGCTGAGGCACTCACTATGAACATTTACAATAACCATTTATTTTTCCACACTTCACTAAAATTATACTATCGGATACTTCAGTTCAATCATAAAAAAAACATGGGACCGATGCCATTTATTTGTATTGCGGCATTTTAATAACAGAGCTTGACGCTGAAATCAATACGTGTTATCGCTCGTGTTTAACAAACCGTACAATGGCACCAAAATAATGTACAAGAGTGCATTTAAAGTTTCTCATTTTATTATTATTTTTTATAAAATCAAATAGAAAATTATTAAGTATCGACTAAAAAATTAGATAATAAAAAGTACAAACAATAGTTGAATCTGTCCGTCGGTAAAATTAATTAAATAGTTATTCATAATTGTAATAAAAATTGATTTTAAAAATACAGGAGAAAAGGTCAACAGTATTGAATTATATATTAAAACATTTACATATCCTGTTTGGCGGTTTAATCATTCCGATGTTAGTATTAGGGCTAAGCAAGTGAAACAGATTGTAACATCTGGTAAAATGGTTCGGAACTCTGTTGTTGATTGAATAATAAAGAATAAAATGAATTGGATATAACTGTTCTAAGTACAGCCAGGCTTATTGGCATGAATTGTTATCATATGTCGGCAAAGTTCTGATATTCTTCGGAAGGTGTCATGTATAAATTCTTGAAATGGAATTTTAGTTCAGTAATCGATACGGTGATTGTTAATTTGAAAGTAGATAAATATCATCTCTGGCGAAGAATTGGACGAGGAGTTCATCACCCTACGTTATACCCGAGCACCTGTATTTTATTAAAATGTATCATTAAATACCTAAATAAGTGTATTAAAAGATTATTTTTCGCTGTTTAAATGTGAGTTTTTATTATTTAGTTATAAAATAGATTTAACTTTTTTAAAACCATTACTTAGATAGAATCTTTATACTAATGTAAAACTAATAGACTGAATGTTATTTGCCATAATTGAGAAATACAAGCATTATAAAAAAGACTGCGACCATTAGATTTATTTTCCGCGTGCCACAAAATTGCTTTAATATAGAAAATTCTTGCATACACGAAATATATTTTCTTATAATCTTGAAGCCAAGATTACGGAAACAAATCTGCATTGAACCAAATTAGTAAAATACTAAAAATTAATAGAGTTACATATGATCAATTTTCGACGTTTTTAAAATACTTTTTTTTTGTGAAAACATACGTTTTTAAATAATATATTGTATTTACTTACATGCTTTGAGACTTCAGCTGCTATTTAAAATCAAGTTTAATATCAAAAACGCTAAATACTAAGTAATATTTACATCGATTCTAATAATGTGTATTTTTTATTTTCTTTCTTAGCGTCAGGCCGCCGTAATGACGTGTAGTGCGCGCTCTCGTAATTTTCGTTAAAAAAATATGTTTTCACGTATATTTTAACCACAGTATGAATTAATATTGAACTTATTCACAACATTAATAGCGATTTTAAGAAAAAACAACGTTTTCTTGAACAAAGTAAACATTTTATGTGCGTTATTTTTATATATGTCGCAATTAAATATTTATTGTATATATATAACACTGTTGCATTTTAAACACAAGCAGTCTGTTTCATAAATAGTATGTAATTATTAAACAGACATATTAAATAAAATAAAAAATTGAAGCTCTCATAATAATTTTTAATTTAGAACATTGATTTTAGCGACCATCTAAATATATGTAGATACTTTGTCTGATTTCAAAGTATATTCATATATATTAATATCTGGCCATCTATGAGCCGCTAAGTGCACATTTATATTAATTATTTGATCGTACCCACGATTTCAGTAATATCGTTACGCTAACCACGCGACTATAACTCATGGCTATGGCTTATACAATCAAATACCACGGTGCACGTGAGGTTCTACCAGGATTTGAAATATTTTTACTGACCAAAATCTTTTAGACGATAACTGTTTTCGTTTGCGTAATATAAGAAAAAGTAATAAAAATTCATGAGCCTGTAAAGTAGGTACACGTGAATATCGATAAAAACAAAATAGAAAAAATTCTCATATTTTAGGGGTAAAAACCGTTATTTTTTTACATGCAATTATTTTAATTCTAGCCTCACTGGGTCTCGCCCATAATGAGGCATACATTTTACAATTGACACCCACCTCCATGCAACAATACTGTATATCGTTTTATACAAATGTTGATATTATAAATAGACGGAGCGTCGACCATCTTGGATGATATACAGTGTTGTTGCAGGTAAGATCACTCGTAAAATTAAGAAGAAATTGTGTGTAATAATAATATTTTCATTTATTTTATATGGTTCTTTAATATATCTGCCATTGGATGACCAAGAAGATATACAACGCATATGCACTGATAACTCAGATCTGCCCAAAAACTATATACTATTCAAGATGATCAATCACATTGCACTAAATATCTTAGAAATGATTCTTCAAAGAATTAGCTAGGTATGTTTTTATCTGTCAAATAAGTGCAGTAATGTCTTTTGAATCGTGTGGCCTATTTATCACACTCTGTACTTTACCAGGATATCTATCGGGTTGAAACTTTGGACAACATGCGCACCTAGTTGGTGTTGCAGTTTGTATAGCTACTTTGAAATACTGTCTTTCTTTATTATTTCTTAGGTTATGTCTTGAATATATAACTAGTAAATTTGTTTTATTTTTAGTGTTTCCTTAATAATCAATTCATTCTAATTGTAATAGTAATATCTACATATATTACATTATATTAGAAATAACCTATCAATATTGACGAGAAATTACAATTATAATAACATTTATTTAATTAAAAAATCAATGAAAATACGACAGCAAAATAATTAACTTTGACGCGATAACCGCTCATGTGATAGAATTGACAGCAGATTTTTAAGTTCTAATGCAATACGGGCATAAATAAATTATGTAAATAGAATTACTACAATTTTTCACTCTTATCATTTGCGTCAATATTTATTTTATATTTTTTAACTGCCTTTCATGTTTTAATAATGTTAAAAATATTTATAATAAGTGGATTTAACAATTGTTAAAATGTGGAAACAATTATTATGTACTGGCTGTGATATTCAAAGAAGACTGTTAATGTAGTGGTCTGATGTTTGCATTTCTTTTTCGTGGCTTTAGGAAATTAGGACTGAAAATTTTATCGTTTAATTTAATAAAATTCAAGTAATTCACAATTACTGAATAAAAAATGTATTCGATGGCGTTAAGCATCAGTACAAATCGTTTGTCTAATAACTAGTTACCCATTACATTATCATGTGAGCAGTGGGTACCGTTCGCCACTTCGTACGAGATTTCGCCACTGCCGTCTATCTTCACAGGCAGTCTCCCAACCTTCAAGATTTAGCGGGTCTTTGTTTTATTTTATTAGTAAAACATACAGTTTATCGGTGAAAACAAAAATCATAATGAAAGTGAAACAATAATTTAACCAGTTACTTGTTTTCTCTGAGATTATAGTATACTTTAAACATTGAAGACAATTGAAATAGGACTCATTAAATATATAGATAGCTTGTTAAGACTATAATGTACTTTCTTCTTTAATACAGAAAAAAGTGAGAGAAAAAGTTGAAAAAAATAATATAAAAATATGAACAGAGGAGAGATAAAAGTTATAAAGAAGGAAATATTTCAAGAGAAAGGGAGAGTGAAGGGAAAGGAAAAGGAAAATGGGATAGGGAATATAATCTATGTTATAAAAATAAAATGAAGGCCATTAAGGTTTATGTATTGAATTTAGATTTAGATTTAGGTAACTGGAGTATTGAAAATGTCTAGTTCGTTTAGCGCGAGTTGAAATAAAGGGGGCTCGGTAGAAAAATGAGTTCTGTTTGGAATTGGTGTTGAAATGTAGAAAGTTAAATGTAAGATTAGTTCTGGTTGACCTGGCTGGCACTCCAATGGATATGCGTCTGAGTATTGTCATCCCTTCTTCTTCGAGGTTGGCATCCCTTAAGGTTGTCGTTACAGCGTTATGTGAATATCTTGGAATAGGCATTCTTTTGATATGTCCGACCCAGCGTAATCGATAACATTAATTCCAACAATAAATCTTATTTCATGATTAAAATCTCGAATATTAATGTACTTTTAAACGCTCCTAATCAATTGTAAATTAAAAAATAATTTGTTACCTCTTTCATTGTAGTGTTATCTGTCGATGTATCATAATAATTATTATTAGGCAAGCTTTATAATACGTAATATTGATATTATTACAATTGATATTGATTCGTAAGCTGTAGTGAATTGTTTATAAACAAAAATGTAATATTACGATGACTCATTTTAATAATAATTTCATAAATTCGACGACGATTCAATGTCAAATATTAATTTTGTAGAAATTAATTTTAGCTGCTGAACTTTGGCCTGGATCCAAGGGGTTGAAGAATAAATCAATAATTTTGTGCAGCGCATAGAAAAGACCGACTCCTTACTACCTGCCTACACGATTCATTGTTAGACATCACAAGACCGTGCTCACTAAAATAACCAGTCACAATAAATTTAATAGAATCATTATTCAAATAGATACGACATTTTCTCCGAAATTCAATTATCTTGCTTCGGTTACAGCTGTACTTATTAATTTTGAAATATACATTCTTATCAATGTAAAATACGTGTCTGGTTTTCCATGAAGAAAAGCGATCACGTGATCAAATGCACGCTTTTGACAATAAATATCGCGGTTTTGAAAAACGATTCTGAATACTTCACAGTCTACGAGATTCGACTTTAGTGTAATGTCATCCAATTGAAAAAAATAAAAGAATCAAAACATCGACAAAATGGAACCATTTGGGCCCAAAATGATATATTTTTTTGTTTTTCCCAAATCATAAACAAATTCATACAACAAATGCACATCAAACGCAAAGAACGGCCATAAAATCAGCACGTTAAAAACAGTAAGATAGTAAAATTCGCGAACCGGTAAAAAGAGGAAGTAAACATTTCAATGATTTACACGCAGTTTTACGCCTTTATAATGTTATTCTGTTAAAATATAGCATCGGTAATGACTCCCTACAAAACGGATAAACCAAAAAAAAAATTCTATTCAGTAAATAGCCAATTATATGACTTGAGTAATTCACTAGCTTAAAGATAGAATAGAGTAATGTGAATAGCTCAATGCGGTGAATTCACAAGAGCGCTATGGGTACAGTGGTGAGTTGTGGTAATTTTTATAACTAAGCAATTAAAATCTCTACTGGTACACAGATGGCGCTAATTGTAAAATAATGTTTCCGTTAATGTTAATTCAATAATTAAATTTATATTTGTTTCCCAGAATTTTTAGTAATGCACCGCTTTTCTGCTTGTATGCACTGCACACCCCTGGTAAATAGGTACTTGAATATTTTAAACTATCAAAATTCATAGACGGAATGTAAATTTAATTAAATGTATTAATTAAAAAGATTTACATATAAAATCAATTTTATCGAAAAATATTATTGTTGCTACCCGGATTCGAACTTGGATCTCTTCCGATCCGGGGAACATGCATTAATTAATAATTGATAAAACATAAAAGCATAATTTAATAATTTATATAAATTACGGTACATAATAAAAACTATGAAATTCCCGTTATTTTTTGAAGGGTTATTCTCGATAAATTCACAGTCCCAACAAACTATTAAAATACTCAGAATTCTGCAGAAATTCAAAATAAAAACAAGAGTACTAGATTTTAAAATGAAATCGAAATAAATTAAGATACCATTTGGGAGATTTTTTTCAGCGTCCTCGATAGAAGAAAAGATCTGACTAGACAAAGTGGGTGAGAGAGAGGCTGACTCGAGGATTGATGTTAGTGTGTCAGGTGTGAGAAATCAATAACCCCCATGGGGCAAGGCGGGGGGAATTATTCATGGCAAGAGGCGCAGCACAGCCTTCAGCCCGCAACTCCCCTGTTTTATTCAAGAAGGGAGAGAACGAGCCTCCGAGGCCTACTTAATTCTTCATAAGAAAAACGAAAACGGGCCGCAAATCGGTTACATTAATTTTTCAAATATAGATTCGGATAAGGGAATGTTTCGTGATTTGGTCTCCATAAAACTAACCGCAGTGAATTTAAGGGATTGCCGCAAGTTAATTCTTTCTTACGTTGAAAATCAAGTAATAGAATTTAATAAAATAATTGAGAATAAATAATATCAAACAATAATTACTTCATCAGATTATCTATACAAACAGTGGTCTAGCAACAAATTGTCGGGTTCCCAGGCAAATATGTGTGCCTTACCGCCCTGGGTGTGAATTAAAAAATGCCACCCCGTCCATTTTTCTACCATCACTCTCTCCCTCTGTCATCCAGCTTAGAAGAATCAGATATAAAATTAAACAATAAAACACATCAAACATTAAATAATTAAATAAGCAGTATTCGTGATATTTTATTTGTTTTTAAATTTCTCTCTTCAATAGTATTTTGGGTTCTTCCTTTTAATCCAATGATACCTTCCTTACCTTTATTTGAGCAATGTATTTAATAAGATCTCTAATGTCAAACTGGTAAGGTATGACTTGTCTAAGAGTCTCCCCTGGCTCATCGAACTGCGCAGATTGGTTTTTAATAATTTCAGTTTTGAAAAACTCCTCTCCGCACTTGCCACAAATATAGGTAAAGTCAAAAAGACACGAAAACCTACGAACAAATGAGGAAAATCATTTTCTATCTTTTTTGTTACAGATAGTTCAGCACATATTCGGGTTTCGATGAATCATTCCTGAAAGTTCAGAGCTGAGAGCTGGAAAAGATGGGATTTCTCCAGAGCTACGCCGGGTCTAGAAGTTTTCATCTTGAAGTCAATTATATTGTATAATCTTGCAATTTCATTCAACCGTGTGAATTGTTCTTTTACAGAACTAATTGCCACGTCCAATATTGCAAAATAGTAATTTTCTTTGAACTTCTCTCTGGCGTCAGCGATGGGTTCATCTTCTGATTCGTAAGTGAACAATTTTCTTTTCCTCCTTATCTCTGGCTGAAAAATTGGCTCAATATTTATTTTTTTACTAGCTCTTGAGCACCAACCAAAACTCTCTCAAATTCCATGTCACTCCTCATGTTTTATAAATACTCCTCTATATTTATAAGCTCGTTTACTGTTTTATTTAAAGTAAAGTGCTTCTCTCGCAGCAGTTTGCTGAACAAATTGATTTAAAATAGTATACTCTGTCATATTGCTAGGTATATTGAATCAACAATCTCATACATTTTTCAGGTTCAACACGTATTATTACCTTATTAAATTGTGTAAAATAAAACTTGTACGTATAAAATATATTTTAAGTTATAATAATATACATAATGATGTAATAAATATTTGTAGTAATTATAATATACTAGAAGAGAATATTAATGTAAGTAAACCAATTATGATTATATACTTACGGATTTAGAATAAAAATTTACTTCATCTAAACAGCATAGAAAAAAACTAGCTACTATCCCATACTAAACATTGAAAATTTTCGACTCATTATTTAGTCAGGTATAAGATATTGTGGACTAGGTCTGTTACACCGTGTATGTATTAAAATTTTATTGAATAATAGTAGAAAACAATCGGCAGTCGCTGATTGACCTTGCGGGAGGCTCTGTTATAAACATGGGGTGGTAGCTGTGTACCTACCAACATTGTCTTTAGAATTGATAAAATATAAAATCAAAACAATTTCGATGCAAGCAAGAGAGATCATATATTTTGGTTAAATCAATATATCCGAGATAATAAGAAAAAAAGTTCTTGAAAAGCGAAAAGTAACGTTTCAAGCAATCAGTTTTATGTGACAGTCTAAAACAGAAGGAGAGTAGAGTATCCTGTATATACCAAGTACATCCCGAAAGTATACGTAACGTCTGAAATAAGAAATGACATAAGAGGAGCCCGCATGTCTGAACCACTATTGCTGGGAGGCTGTTTCTCCCCTCCGCCCCCCTTCTTGTTCCCACCGACAACCCCGCCCGCCGCAGTTCACAGGGGGTGGATCTTAAACGTATCATTAATTTATTATAAACGCGGCCAAATTATTTTGAACCATTTATTATTTAAAGATGACTACATTAAAGTGAGGTGGTGGCTAATTGAAATGGATCGACTTGACTTGGACGATGTGGGATGATAACATTCTGCTTGGATATGATTATAGTTTTAATAATTATGGAGCTATAACATATACAATATTTATTTTTATTTACTTTCAATGTATTTAGACAAATGTAAATGCTAGAATTTGTGTACGATAATTATTATCAAAGATTTAATTATTATAAAACGTAACCTAAAATAAACAGATTTTTAGAAACTGAACTCGTGTACAAAATACAAAATGTAAGTAATATAATACACATCATATTCAGAAAAATACGAAAATTTTAATGGTATATTGGTATTAGTACAATACTAGTAAACAATGAAAAATACTTAACTCTATTTATATAATTATTTATATATAAAAAATAGCATTTTTTCTTCTCTAAAATGTCAGTGTCGTTCCTGTATCATAGATTTTGTCAATTTTTGGGCTTAAATAATGGAGTGTCAAGTTGAGAAAAAATAACATTTCCGACATATACTTCTATTCGCCTTTAATCAAGGTTAAAAAGGTTATCCAGGAGCTCAACTGGAAAATTCTGCCGCATCAACCCCTACAGTCCCGACCTCGCTCCGTCAGATTATCATATTTTTCGGTCGCTCTCCAATCAAATGCATGGCGTTACGTTAAACAACGACGTTGACCTCAGAAATTGGCTCGATAACTATTTCGATACCAGACCAGTCAGTTTTTATAGAAAAGGCATCGACAAATTGGTTGAAAGATTGGATGAAGTCCTGAACAATAATGGAGTATACACAATTTATATAATTTGTAATTTTATTTGTTGTAATTTTTGTTTAAAAATTTGATTTTATAGTAAATTATCAATCGAAACCACAATAGGTATATAAAAATTAATTCATTGCATAATAAAGTTTACAGCGATTTGAAAATGGAATAACAGATGTATCATTTACACAAGACTGCATTTATAAGGTATATATGGTTAACGTTTCTCTCTTCAGTTACCTCAAAAAGATAGGTTATGTGCTGTCACGCAACTTAACTTTACAGCTATCACACAACTATGCTACCAACTACCAAAATCTAAATTACAACTGCGTTATTTATGGTAGGAGGTAAGTAGACAATGAGTAAGAATGATAAGAATACGACGGATACAAGAAAATGGCTATTTTTTATACATTTACATTTGATATTCTTTAAATTAGTACAAAGTTTTAAATAGTGCAAAGTTTTTAATGTTAATAGGTACTGTATTGAATAAATTAGTACATCTAGTTACTTATTGTATAGTGCAACGTACGTTAATTTAAAGTTATTAATTATTAACAATATTCCATCAAAGTTGTAGACAATTGTTAAGTGTTGTCTATACAATTATTACAGCGAAATGAAACACTGCAAAAACCGTTATAAATTCATAGTCACCAGTTTTAAAAACGCGAAGCGCGGCGATTGCCGGTGTACACCATTGAACGTCATTGTTTTGATGGAGAGATATAACTCACCACCGGCACGTGTGATAAATAAATACCGAGTAGTAATAGGTAGGTCATGTGTCACGTGATCCCGCTGTCAACTAATTCAGATAAGATAAAAAATGATATGTAAACAAGGTGAGCACAAAGCTTTCTCTATTAACCAGATCAAATATGACTGAATTCCTTGACTCGGTGTAAAATGTGTATGGATGAGAGTGAACACGAAAAGTAAGAAAAAAAAAAGATGAAAAATAACATTACATAACTTTGTTTATTGTCGTCTTTCTTGGAGCAGTCCAGCCGATATGTCCAACCAATATTCATACAGAGATCTATTTTGTTGCAAAGAGTTTAGTTAAGAGATCATTGCTTGCAGCATCTCCGCCACTTCCATGGATACAACAATATCGTGGGATTTCTCTCAGAATAGTAATTAAAATATTTGGATATTACGAATCCCGTAGACAGCACGACTGCCTCAATCCTGAAAAAATCCAACCGCAGCAAGCCCTATCTACAGCCGTGAACAAATGATTTTTCCAATTCTTAAAATACTATATTTGAACACTTTTTGTATATATACAATATGATGGTACTGGTTGTAATTTCACCAACCTCCATATTATTTTTCATTTGGAGAAGAATGTGAAAAATTGATAGGAGCTTGCTCTAATTATGAATAATAATCCCTATAATCTAGCTTAAAACACAAAATAAAACATCTTCCAAAAATAACCTACATTCTGTACTCTCTGTACTGGCTTCCATTTAAATTTTAGAGTAGCGAAGACTACTATTGGTTGAAATCCAATATAAATGGTAACAGACAAAAGCGACTGATTTTGCAACACAAATTTTTAATAACTAATTTACATAAATGAGAGCTACGTTTGACTGTAAATAAATTAACACAATGTGTGAAAACTATATGAGAAGACAACTGCATTAAAAGTTAGAAAAAATACCCTCACATGTAGACGGCCAAATGTCAAAAAGAATTGAAATTTTGTTGGTTAATAGATTACGGTTCACTGTCATTTATCAGCTGCAGTATAAAGAAATGCACCTTAGTTTATGATTTTCAAAAACAAATAAGCTTAAAGATGAATATTTTCCATAATTCACTATTTCTAAATAATATTTTTTTGGTGTCGGATAAAAAGCATTTGTAAGTATTTCCTACCATGGCTTTCGATGCCCCTGAATTAGATTAGACAGATAAAATATTCGCTTTGGAAGTTTTATTGCGATAGGACGGTGTCTGATGACAACAATAAATTCACATTATTAACTTGTTATCTCGAGTGTATCGTGAGACTGAGGTAAACTCGGATACAGAACAAAATATGTTATATTATTTTCTTATCGATAGCTATGGTTTTAGAATTACAAAACGATGGTGAAAACTGAATAAAACAAAATAGTGAAAACAAAGAGCACTAGTTTGTATAAAATTAAAAGTCGTAAAAGACCCGATCACGTCTAGAATGAATTAATATGCATTTATAAAATAACTATCTTTACATAAAACACTTCGATTAATTTGACGTTGGCCGGTTTTGGTATCAATTTTTTGGTAACTAATCCATAAAATAAATATGAAAAAAAAAAAAGTATTAGACAGGGGCGTGACAGTCGTGGTGGGTGGACGGAGAGATGAAGATAGACTAATTTAGTGATGAGCTAAACCGTTATTGTGAAATTTTCGTACAATTGTAACGATTATTATTAACTGATTATTCGTAATTCGGCGAGCAATCACTGATATAGCGGAAACTAAACCTCTAACAGTAAAATATATCAGTTACCAATTATCGTTATAAAAGAAATACCAAACGCACAATCACACTTACAATAACGTCTAGCTCATCACTACTTTGTTTACACCACATTATTAGAGGGGGGGGTAAACTAAAATCGGAGTAGGAGGAGTTACTTAGAGAATTACATGGTCATTAGAAGGGAAATGTGGAAAAATATTCATTAGGAGATTGTTTACAAATTTTATCTCATTATTAATTATATTTGACTTAATATTTATTTACACTTTTTCTAATCTCTAATATTTCTAAATTGTTGATCTGCGATACCTTATAACCTGTATGTAATATTAGTAATCCTGTATTAAAATACTACATATACTAATACATATTCTAATAAATGATTTGCAAATTCCGAGTCATTATTGTTATTCATTAATTATGTCATCACAAAGTAAAAAGCTACCTTCAGAAGAACTATTCATTGAAATATTATTATATATTAACTAAATGATTATTTGTTTTATTTGATATAGTTTCAAACTAATGACGGTTGATTAATTTAATTTGTATTAATATATTTTTCTTACATGAATGATTGAAGTTATAATATGTGACAATGTAATATTATCCCCTAAAGGCGGGAGGCGGGACCATGGTCCACAGAAGGAACAGTAAAGTGGGTGTCGCCGGGGTTTATAGTGTCCGGTTAAGGGTTTATAGCCCCGTAACGCTGTTACAGTAGGCTGAATATTGTGCGGGAAGAGAACAGTAAACCCAACTCAGAATATTACTCAACCTTCTAACCGGATGTAAATAATCTTAATATAAAACATTATTACACACAAAGTTTGCATACAAAGAAGATGAGTTCAGTAATATACTACTGAATTTGGAAATTATAAAGCTGTCATATTCAAAAGAAAAGTTGCAAAAAAAGCGATAGAATATATTTGTTTCTGCACATTATGTTTTCTTTGTTAGTGTTTACAATGATACTAAATAACCGTAACAATGTTCTTATATTAAAGTGCAATGTATATTCATACAAGTAATTTATTTCCTTCCATTTTTAACGCTTTGGGGGAGTCTCCGACAAAACATATTGTTGACGCAAGTCAAATGTTACCTCTGTGATATCCTTCTTTCCAATAATTTCGTCACGATGTGTACCCGTCCCTGTCTGGCTGACTTTGCACCTGGGCGCATTCGGCGGACGACCAGAGTGCAAATTCGAGTGTAAAAAGGTCAACACGCTCGGTTCCGCCGAGATAGATTATCGTCGTGCCTTGACGTTATCCGAACCGGGAAACCGAATTCGTCAGCATCCAACCCCCTTCGAAGTGCAGCGATACCTTCTTCCGAGGAAAGTGCAAAGTGGCGTTCAGCTCATGAGATCGAGATTAAGGTAAGACTAGATTTCATCTGTCCTTATACCTTTCTTCGTCCAAATCGGATGAAGCGTCAAACAAACGATAACCAGCAGAGATACAGTCCACCGCGGGATCTATTTCCTACCACATATTCTATGTTGAAATAAAACACATATATGTACATGTTTTTTTAATATTAATTATTTATTTATTTAATAATTGATAGGCCATCGTCATTATATTCTTATAAAGTCAGCACTATATTGTATGTAATACGATAATTTGGTATCGCAGCCAACTAGCATTATATTTTTATATGAAAATTTGGCACATAAGTTATATGAATGGCGATAGCTTGAGATAGATATCGGGATCGATACTCGGCACCTCGAAAATCTTTTTGATTTCAAAGAGATTTTGGATGCGTCTGGTATCGGTAAAGGTTATAATAATTTACAAGTTAAATGTGTGAGTGATAAATTTTACCGGAGTATCCGCTGAATAAACATATTCTATGTTAAAACATCCACAAACAAAAAAAAAAAAACTAACGTAAAATAAATAAAATTCTGATCAAATCATCTTCTTTCAATATGAATGTAATATTAGAAACTTATAAAATAACATTGTATAGCACACTCCATCTCAATTCACACCAACTTGGAAAAAAATCCCTTCGGACCAATAATATTTCGAAAATAGAGTTTTTGGATCAAATAGATTATTTATGATATATTTGTATAAATAAAACATAGATAAAAAAATTTAAACTGGCTATTTTTAACATAAGGTAAATATGAAGATAGCAACATTTGAAAATATCTATTAATTTTAATATAAAAAAATGGCCAAAATGTTTTAGAGGAAAATAGTATGCTGTGTCTAGTAGTTCCGGATAAATACCAACACAAATATTTAAAGAGGAAATGGATTCACTTTGTTGTGTATTAACTAATTAATTAGTTATCTAGAATATGTATTTAGACTATTCGCCAGCTTATTAGATATACCTGAATAGGTTTGTCTATGAAGCTGGAACGGTTAACATGTTTTATTATTATTTTTAACGATTTTTAAAGGGCATGTTAAATATATTCAGTCGCAGTTTTATTATCGCTATTGAATCTAATATAATATTTATGTACCGATTTGATTTAACGATTGCGATTAACTGTTTTATATAAATGCTAATAACAGTAGTTGCGTAGAAAGGTAAAGGTATTCTGTAGGTAAATACTGATAATTTATTGATAATGATTAATACATTTACTTCGTTTACAGGTTAATATGTAAATCACCTTTATGCAAATTTAAAGAAGTCAAAAAATAATCCATACTTACATAAAAAACTTTGGTATAGTAATTATATGTGTATTTTTTTCAAGGTTTCGTATCTATATCTATATCTTGAAGAACAAACGTACAAAGCAAAATAATATCACAGAAAAACTGCTGTAACATGCTTTAAGGCTTCAGTTACTATTTAAAATCAAGTTTCATATCAAAAACACAATAATTTCTTACTAAATAATATTTATACCGATCCTATTAATGTGTTTCTTATTGTTTTTTAATCGGCGGTTTGAAATAAAAATTGTATACTATTGTGTAACTTTTGATATAAACGAATAACAAAAACCAATATTTTTTTTTTTAGGAGAACACATTTTTATTGTGAAGTTGTAATTATTCAGAACATAGGTCTGTGATATTTTAAATATGAATTAAATATATTAATTATAAAGATATACATATAAAATCAATTTTATCGAAAAATATTGTTGTTGCGCCACCGGGATTCGAACCTGGATCTCTTTCCTAACCGGGGAAGGTGCTTTATCCAACTAAGCTACAGCGACATTATTTTTAGCGACAATTTTCCTAAAATAATAAAGTTGTATGAATGTGTCCAAAATTTAATAAAAATGAATTGATAATTCTGGCGTCTGCTATCAGTTTACTCAAAGGTATTTGAGATTCTGTAAAAATAAGGTAGATGGCTCTTTCAAATAATGGAACGATTAAATGTATTAATATCAAAAAGGTAACATATAGGGTCGAAAATTGTCGCTAAAAATAATGTCGCTGTAGCTTAGTTGGATAAAGCACCTTCCCCGGTTAGGAAAGAGATCCAGGTTCGAATCCCGGTGGCGCAACAACAATAATATTTTTCGATAAAATTGATTTTATATGTATATCTTTATAATTAATATATTTAATTCATATTTACCAATATTTTCGTAAAAAAACTCTGAAATATGAATTATTTTTGAAAGGGAAGCCTTAAACACTTCTGGTGTCACTTTATCTACAATCAAGATGTCTGTATTTAGATTTATCTCTCCCGATACGGGTAGTGAAAAATTGATAAGATATTGTATTATTAGCAAAGCAAAATCAATTATAACTCCCGTGTTTTTTGAAGGTACACTTATTCAGATTCTCGGTATTGGACGTACTGTTCGCGGTACTCAAAGCACTCGTGCTATTGTCCGTGGTACTTCGCGATAAACTTATCGAAGTGGATGGAAAAATTCACATAGTTTCGCATATTTTTTATATTATCCGACTTATACTCGTGCTGTAAACTGATTGAAAAATACGTAGTATATTTTGTTTATTATCAACAAATAAAAGTGTAAGATTACAATAATAAGAAATTATCAGTGACGTATGTTTTTCAATTATGTTATGTTTAAATAATCACCCCTTCTCCCCTTTCCATTGAGGTAATTCTATATTAATTAATAAAATAACACACGTCGGCAACGATACACGTATTATACATTCCTATGTCATCATCACCGGCTATCCCTCGTATCCGAGGAAGATTGCCCATCACAATTGTGGGTCTTCAAGTGACTGAAAAGTCCAATCCTGGATCCAACAGTTCTGTGAAGACGGCACCAGTGAGCTGACCCTACCCATACCCTGTTTGCTATTTTCTATCTTTAAGTTGTCTTTTCTAGTTCAGGACATTCTGTTAACATTATGTTTTAATGCATTAGATAGATTGCCCTCCAGTTAGGTCCGTCTCTTGCAGGTAGTTCTCAAGTACCGCTGTTAATGTCGGCCTTTTTAAGGTTCGCTTTCAAAGATCATTTGGACCCCACGTGAGCGTTTACAGTACATTATCTCCTTTGGTTGTCTAGTTTCAGGCATTCTGGCCACGTGTCCATCCCATCGAAGTTTTCGCTGACTGATAATAGGTTTGATGCTCGTAAATTTGACTTCTTTAAACACACTATCATTTGTGCATTTATCATACCGATTTTTATACCTACATAGGTACTGTTGGCTCTCGATTATCCGCGATGACAGTGGAAAAATATTTAATATTAATCAGTATGAAATACGTGCGATTTACACTCAAATAAGTATACATATTCAGATTTTTTTTTCCTTATAATTACACGCATTACGAAAATACATACGTGAATTTGTTGCGTATACGCCAGAGTGACCTGTTTTTGATTAAATTCAGTTCTACGTTTTCATTACGTTCTTCCTATGCCAGCTATTCTATTTTATATGAGGAAAAATATTGCAGTTTTCAAACGAGTATAACGTTTAGCAGATATATTTTCTGTTATCTTTTAAATTAAGCGCACGGCCTACATGTTATCAATGGCTGAAATGGCGTGAAATTTTATCATCTGCACACGTGTTTAGGGGGATTACGTAATAATTCACAAATATAGAATCACAACACAGAACATATTTCTTTAGGTGATCATCGAGGCAATAGAATGTGGATGATAATAATCACGCGAAAGTGTGCGGTTATCGCGTCAAATAAAGTCAATTAATTATTGTTAAAAAACATTACAAATAAATAACTTTCATATAATTCATTACTACAGTTGCTTTAAATCGAATCCCTGCCCACCTCACTAAATTAAGATCCATATGGATTAGGAATTTTTCTCATATATCATTTACATTAAATTAATTAACTAAATAAGCCACTTAAATATACAACATATTTCTTTTTAAAAATTTAATGATGAGATAAATCTTCCATCTACTTATTTATACCTACAAAATAATACAAATAACAAAATATTATGAAATAAATTTAAGTTCCTCGCTAGAATGAGTTTCAGATAATTGATGCGATATCGATTTCATTAAATGATGTTTATTATTCTATATCACCATCACTATTGACCCCTGATGACCCTTGGCCTCCTCAAGAATTTTCCTCCATCCGTAATAACATTACGCTTCCCCGTCTATATTTATGACTTTCTGGATGTGGCGATTTAGTTAGTGTCATTTGTTTCGGTAGGCTGTAAAGTACTTGCTTAAACGACCAGGTCTGTTAAACTCCTGTCATCTCATCAATGACTCATGGTCATATCGTGTCACACTCTATGGTTTTTTTTCTTATCTGTGTCTCTGTCAAATGTGACATCACGGCGAAAGCAGCAGCAATCAAGATTGCTTTTTGCTGCTAGGACCTGCGGGCGGCTGATAGTGTTCGCTACGCGGTGCATAGTGACCACTGCGCCGCCAGGGCTTCCTTAGAATTTATATTTCATCTAAAGCAATATAATAAGGGATTTCCGCATTGAAATATAGATTCTACTAAGACCCCGACCGTAGCGGCCACAATACCCGCCAACAGAGCCTAGCAGTAAGCAATCGGCTTCTGCCAGTTCATCTATATCACACGTCCTTGCTCTCTCAAGTCTTGGATTTCTAAGATAAATATGTCTTTGAAGACATTTTTGCTTTCATCATATTATTCCCTCCAAGATATAAGTTATAATTTTGTTGTAAATAATAAATAAATAAATTGATGAATGTAAATATTTAAAAGATGTCATATTTCAACAAGAATAGTACTTGATAGAAAATAAAATAATTGCTTTGACTTGTAAAATGGTTGTCGTTACCTTTGATACTATTTTGCATTGTGTATTGTATGGTGGCTCTACTATAATCTATCTAACCCCTGCAGACATAAAAACTCACGACTCGGAAGAGTGAAAGTTCATAGGTAGACCTTGTATAAAAAATGGCACAGGGGGTCTCGCGTGTTCCCGATAGATTAGCCGATAAGTTCATGAAATTTGGAAAGGCGTAACTTGTTTGTTTTTGAACGTTGGCTCATGGTTGGCTAGAGCACACAGCGTGTGAGGACTTGGAAAAAATACATAATAAATATTAGAGTTATTATGGTCCTAACTTGTAATGAGAGTTAAAACAACATTAAACTATGCATCAAATATTGATTCAAGGTCAGTAGAATAGAGAGAGAAATTGATGAAATACAATGAAACCATGTGACCCCCTAAATTAGTATTAGTAAGAGAATTTTAGATTATAAAATATTTGTACTTCAATCATTTTCTTGTCTCTATGCAATGGACTTACTTAAATACATTATGCGTCGGTTATTGTATTCAGTGATTAATAGAATCAGTCGTGCTCATTTTTAATTGACTTTATGTATTTTTCGGTCGCTTTTAGTTTCAGCGTATCGGGTTATCGGCTATTAGACTCAAAAAATGATCTATTAATGTTATGCTTAATATGCTTTGGAGTGAAATAACAAGCAATAGTACTGTCACTCAGTCTCTTTAGGGATCTAATTCCTTGTGAATAAATCTCGGACTATTGACCCTTTCCTTTAAAAAAATACATTTAATATTGCACTGATTTTGGTTAAACATATTACATTGATTTATCCCAAGTCACAGGTCACGGATCACGCTAGCTGCCGCCAGACGTTTTCAGATTCTTCGTACATACCTTTGTATAGATCACGATTTTAGGATAATAAAATAAAAAACAACTAGTATTAATGTGATCACAATAACCGGCACATATTGAATTTATACTTATCAGTGATGTAACTAACTACCAAAGAGCAATTGCTCTACGTGCGATTGATTGTGGCAAAATTATATATATAACGTTTGGTTTACAAAATTATTTATAACGTTTGGTTTACAAAATTATATATAACGTTTGGTTTACAACATTATATATAACGTTTGGTTTACAAAATTATTTATAACGTTTGGTTTACAACATTATATATAACGTTTGGTTTACAACATTATATATAACGTTTGGTTTACAACATTATATATAACGTTTGGTTTACAAAGTTATATATAACGTTTGGTTTACAAAATTATATATAACGTTTGGTTTACAACATTATATATAACGTTTGGTTTACAAAAAAAATATATATTTGACAATGACTTGATCGCTTAACAACAGTCAAAGTTCTGAAGCTGAATCGCCAGTATTTACTTTTACAACTCCTTATTTCTATGTGATTTACATACATTAAATGTTTATTACGAGAAGTTTTATTCACGTATTAGCAGTAATTACATTGACTTTTTATTTATCACAAACTAAAAACTCACACTTTAAACGAAATCTGCTCCAGGTATCTAAAATGGTTACGCCACTGATACATATCGTAACATCCATCTCACATAGTACGAGTCATCGAGATCCGTTTGTTTGTTGATGTGTGTATAACTCAAGATAGTATTTTTAAAAGAAATTAATATTTGTACCTACGTTCAGTAAGTCAGTACAAAATCTTTGTTTTTTTAAATATGGTAATTTTACGTGACTTGTCAAATATTATCCAACATAGTTTTCTAACCATTTTAGTTCATTAAATGCTTAGAAATTTAAATTTATAAATATGTATGAAATCGTCAGTATGGAAAAAAATTGCGAATAAAAACTAACGAATAACGAAAAATAACGTGTATACATTTTCTTAAATAATGTCACATGTTTTATAGTTATTAGTAATCAAGGGATGGTTATAAGTAGAAAAGTTTTGATTAATTTGCATTGTGCTAATGGTGCATCATTCCTAGTAAGTAAAATAGAGTACTGAAAGCGTGTGAGACGTGTGTTTGGATTAGAACTTATTGTAATTAAAACAAAACAAATGCTAGTTAGCAGTCAGACGAATTTTTTTTAATACAGACATAATTCGACGTGAAAATACTTGGTAATCGGTAACGCATTCTTCCTCCAAGAGAAAGTTCTAGTTTCGATTCCCGGTGATGGCTTTATATATTTCGATAGATATATATTTTTTTGTTTATCCTTCTAATTTGTTGTTCGTTATTTGCTTGTCTAAAAAAAATTATTTGAAAATAAACCTCGTTTTGTTCGAAGTTGTTTGAGTCGGATTTCTGAGTTCCGCAATGAATAATGATTATGCAAATAATCGTGAACATCTACAATACGTTTTCTTTTATCGCGAAACCATATTATTTCGATGATAATGTTGCGGATCTAGGGCGCCGTATCGGTACTGAACCGCGCTGGTCTTAAGGCAGCAATGGCCGTAAAGTTTCCCAGCCGGGGTAAGTACCCGGGGGTAGGCGGTAGGCACCCACCTGGCCGGTTTGTTTTCGGTGTTTCCATGGCGCCACACGACCCCACCCCACCCCGCACTCTAAATTCGAACGCCGGCCCCGCCACAATGTAATATACAGTTCTATCGAATCTAGAAGCTTTCGGCAAGAAAAATTGAGCTTATTATTTATGCCGGTCGTTTCGTTTGCGCTTAAGTCATTTTGATCGATAGCGGAACATTACGCAACAATCTATATAGTGACGATTTACATCAACCGTTAATGTGTTTGTCGGCGCCTGTTAGATGGCTTTAAACTAATAGACACGTTATGAATGATATATTAATCGTGTGTCATTAACGGTTGACGCTGTTAATAAAACATTTTTCAGAATATTGATTTTAAAATGTCTACCGATGGATAATTACATTAACATAATAATATTTTGAATAAATAAATTCTAAATCCTGATTTACTCAACAAAAAAAAATATATGCGAAGCGATAATATTAAATTAGCATTTTTACAATGTGTACAGACTTGTGTCCGTGATTCAGAATAATTTATTTATTATTTGTTTTTTTTTTTTTTGAAGAATTCGATGAGCCAGATATCGTAGTTACACTAAATATGGTATTGCATCAGCAATTCCAAGGAACTCGACTATGGGGAATACCTCGAAGAAGATGGAGCGACAAAAAAGATGCATAAAAACATGGCTTTCACTCAACTGGAGAACTAGTTGTGAAGATGGAGAGCAGTGGTGATGTTTATGGAAAAATTATCATAGAGAAAAATTTTACACTTATAAGAAAGTGAAAATTAAAAATTTACTACAATAGTAGAAATCTATGAACATGCTTACAGTAATATTATTAAAAATATATATTCTTATGTGTGTGTTGGTCTATTTAGATGAGTAGTTGTCGGACCTCTGGACCTCAGTTATGGAACGTTACTCGGATTATATAAAAGTCGTTCGTTAAATGCAAAATTATTATTTAAAAATAAATTGAAATGCGTTTACACAGTGCGTGAAGTTTAACAGGATTAAAAAAGGATATCTTAGATAGTTGAGTCATAATAAGTAAAGCATGATAGAAAAATATTTGTACTGACGGCACTAGAAATAGAAAACGTCCGCGGTATTGCTGTGACTACCAAGTAAATCAGATACTAGAAGATAGTCGACGAGCATGCATGAGATGTATGAATAATAGTGCACCAGGATAGTAGAGCGTGGCGCACTACCCTCTTCACCCCCCCCCCACCCCGTGGGGAAACTGCGTAAGGTAGATAAATAATTAATAAAATATTGCGAAAAACGGATGTGTTTGAATCAAAAAGTTCATAAATACGAATATAGCAAAATATTATATATAATGTTGTATTTATTCCAAAAATATTTTAGATATGTATTTCCCAAAACTTTTAAATGATACGGATACATTTATCGACAAGCCTCCAAATAAACAACCCGAATTTATTAAGGGTAATAACTTTTAACTCCGAAAATAGATTTAGAACTGGTAAAAACGAAACCAGGAATGGTCATACAAGGAAGAATATTTCATTCCAATACGTAATAATGAGTGTTTCAACAAGAAATAGCCCCCATTTCTCTAACGATGCTTTTTGGAAGTTGATATTTGACAGATATCATGTGGATATGTAGATGTTGAACAAGGATTACTTATTTTATGAAAGTAGCCGATCAATTGTGAGTACTAAAAGAATATTGCGTGCAATTTTCGTTCGCCATTTGGCACTTGCCAAGCGGATAATCCAGCGTTTAATGGCAACATTGGAAGAAACACGCTGTGTGTCACATACGAATATATACAAAATCCAATTGATGCCAACTGAAATAGTTATATAAACAAATCGGCTACTTCTTGTTGAAACACCCTACGGTTCAAATTGGTACAATACGATAAATAGTATTTTTTATAACAGTCTGCAAATAGTATGTGTAATTCTGTGTTGCAATAGAAGCTAATAAATTAGCAAAATCCCCATAGTAAAGCACGAGATAGTATCTGGTTATTCAATACTGTTACTCGGGTAATCCCCACTAATTCATCTCACGTGGTATATTAGGGGAGAGCACCCCGCCGGATTACAGGGTTGATTTGTTGCGGGGGTAATGTATTGGGCTAATTCTGTTGACAAACGAGCCAATTCTCTACCGGCTTCGGTGCGCTTTATCCACCGTTACAGTCATCCTATTGGTCGCCTTCGGTGATTTACGTTCGATCATTTATTATTATTATCAATGAACCGGTAAACGTACAATATATTAAATTCAATTGGACGACATTTTTAAATGAGTATGTATGATATTTTTAATAATTTTTTATAGTGTTTAAAAAAAAATCACAAACGAAAGCGTCCTTTTTTATAGTAAAATATGAATTAAACGTGTATGTATTCTCAAATGTGAAAAAAGGTCTGCCCTCACACTTCGACTAGAGCGGAATATCAAAACCATAATATCTTCACTGGCGACTATTAGTCATTCAACACGACATCACGACGTAGCTAGATAAAAATAAATGATTTCAATGTTATGATTAAATTATTACGATGCGCGCCACATTTTATTTACAGAAGTGAAAATAATGCCACATTTGTTATTATAAGAAATTAAAATTATCTAAACTATTATCGACAATAATGCATTGATGAGGAGACATCTGTGTTTAAAAAAATTAAGAGTTTATTAATTGCGATTGGAGCGTTTGTTGGATGAAATTAATAGTATATGAGTAAATACTAATTAAATGTATTAATTAGAAAGATATACATATAAAATCAATTTTATCGAAAATATTGTTGTCGTTACCAAGACTCGAACCTGGATCTCTTTCCAATCCAGGGAAGGTACATTAACTCAATTTCGCATCGTTATGAACCTATTGTACTGTATATCTAATAACTTAAAATTATACTATAATTTTTATATAATATATAATATTATACATATTCTGATATAAATTAAGTACATAACTTAAAATCCTGAAAGACAAATAGCAATCTTCGATAGGTGCTGGCAGGATCGAACCCTGACCTGTGGTAATAGTAAATTTGAATTTATAATAATTTCTAGTAATACATACAAGACGAATTAATTTAGAGTGATATAAGATTAATTTTGAAACATATTTAAAAGTATTTACATAACAAAATAACTAGGAGAAGAGACAGACTGTGGCATTTTCTTTATCATTCATACGATCCACATAACCAAACCATATTAGCGATCCTTTCTTAATAATCTTCTTCGGCGGTCCCTCGTTACGAGGATGACGTCTACCACAGTTCACGACTGTGGCTGAGGAGTCCTATTCTCGAACCGCATACCCGGCATCTTTCTCCATCATTTTTGGGACCGCATATGAGTGATCCTGGTGAACATATTGCCGCTCCGGCTTATTGGGTTGGCCATGGCACAGACCTGTGCGTGGAATTGTTTAAATGTGTAGGTGATATTGCACAGAACCACCCACACACTCTTGGAATAATGGAGGGCTCGGTCCAGTGGTGACTGGAGCTCTGCGTTACATTGCAGCCTTTTCTGGTGTATGCACAGGGCTTTGTACAGACCTCAATATAATAGGTTCCGAGATGCGTCCAGTCGTACAGGGCAGCAGCGCCGCCCGGCGACATGCGGGATAATATCGGTAACGCTACAAACACATCTATGTTTGTTGTTCAATTGTTCATTCATCTCTTTATCGTACATAGATATTCCGCGAATATCCTTGAGCAACCGTATTTATAGATAATCGAAAAATTTGCACATATATTATGTGATTTTATTTAAATTCTAAATATTGGAGAAGCGTAAAGGATAAATAAAGATAATGAAGTCATTTATCCCATCGTTAGCATAAAGACATTCTTTATGTCGGCTATTAGCATATTTGTGTATACATGTTTATTCTAAACTAACTGGTGGAGCACCGCTTGCCGAGTGTAAAATCTTATCTGCGTGGATAACAAATAAAACCTTGGATCGCCAAGGTCCAATTGCCATTATTAAGACCTTGGGCGGCCAAGGTCGACCGATATTAAGATTTTGAAACAGACTAAGCCATTCATCCTCGACCTACTAGTATATGGTGCACTAGTGCCACAATTTCGCCGTCAGTGGTCAGTGGCGCAACTACAGAGGAGCGGTCGAAGAATGATGCTCAAGGTGCAATATTCTAAGAAAGAAGAAAAAACCAAATTTTTTTTCGCTTGTGATTTCAGATGTGTGATATTTATACCAATGGTTTGACTATTTAACAACAGTTATTTAGATCCAACAAAATTTCAATATGTATTTTAATTTTTTTCACATTTTTTGATGTTTTACACATAGATACACACGAGGTACATACATATAATGTTATATATTAACTATTTAGAGTGTTTAGTTTATTACTATAATACTAATAATTTATTCGTATTTTTATATGTAGTGTTTTACATGATTAATTAAATAACATTGATTAAAGGTTTTGACAGATAATTGAATATTTTACTGCAAATAGCGTACCATTAAAACATTCAAAAAGCATTAGATGCAATCAGATTAAGTATAATTATTTTAATTTACGAAACAAAACTTTATACTGCACACATGTTGGATTATTTTCACTAGTAGTTTCGAGAGGTGTAGTCCCCATCATTATTAGGTAATAACGTGTGTGTAGTACAAAGTTACACCACAAAGTAGCCGCCATGTCAATTGATGAGATTAAACATAATTTATCACCAACGCTAATGTTTATTGCCAAATTAGAATTAGAAATATCTGAACTTCTTCATAGAGTTGAAGACGAAAGCAGGTATATGAACCTTGATATTAATAAAATCAAAACCAAAATCATGATTAAAGATTGAGTTGAAGCACTATTCACAAAGACTGCGCAACGTTTTTTGAAGATCGTTAATAACGTCATCTATTTCGGGTTCTGATAATTAATAGTGGTGCTTTCAATAAGAATTTCAAAGCTGGACACATTTTGTAAAAATGGATTCATAACTAAAGTTCAGGAGGTGAATAATGCTCAGAATATCCATGTCAGTAATGCGTACAATTAACTAAATTTTGGAACAAGACAAATTGTCCACAACCTTTCTGAGACACGTCCTAGTAACTTGGTGGAAAAACTGGTGTTTACTAGAGGCCGAAGAATGAGAAGGCTATTTCCAACTTAATAGACTGACCACATCGAATACGCGATCTTCAAACTGCGGGCTGCAGTGAAAGATGGAGGAGCATCATCAAGATTATCAATGCACACCTCAGAGGTCACGATTTTCAGTAACATAGGAACGGACTGTAGGAGAAGAATACCATTGATTTTATATGGAAAGGAGGGAACATAAAAAAGAAATCTTCTCCAGGCGCCTGAAAAAAAGTCACGCCACTGCTCACAGATAAGAATCAGTATTGTATATGTAATTTCTTCAGTATTTAATTACCATTTTATTTTCTAGAATATCATTTCAGAGTGGTAACTGAAATTTACGTCGTAGTCAAAAGGTTCACATCTCAATAATCGAGTTAATTTTTTCATTTACGTTTGAAATGCAAATTTTCATAGAATGCCGCCGACTTTTCCTCGTCGCCGTCTAGACGTCGTTAAGCCGAAACAGACGTATTGAGGTGATATATTCTACGAGCGTATAAAATAAGACCACGGAAGAGAAAATACATTTACAATTGTTTGTCAGTTTCGGAGAGAAAAACGCGAGAGACGTTCCTTTTGAATCGGTGGCGGAACAGTTTTCAATATTTAATTAGTTTTTCCCCGCCCGCTCAGTGGCGCGCGTCATTTACTTTGGCGGCACAAGTCAAAAGGCGGTGCAAAATATAATGTGGGCCATTTCGTAATCTACGGCTTTATTTACTCATCTGATAATGGCTGAGATACCCGAAGCCTTTTTTAATGGCGGACATCGGAACATTATCTGGGGATATTTGTGCGAGATGTTTGCATTCGTTTTGTTCTCCCAAGGATAAATGTCACATCGTTGAGGTTCACCGCGAGGTCGAGGGATCATCGTTTGCAGCTTGCAAAGGGGTCGACACTTCAAACACTATGACGTTTGAAAACTGCGCGAATTGTGAACTCGGCTAAAACGTGTCGCGCATTTAGATTTATATTTTAATAATTTAATATTAATAATGAGTATATTTAGTAATGAGTTTGTGTATTTGGGAAGTATGTTCGATAGAAACGGAAAAACAGAGAAAGATATCGAAAGGAGGGTGACTGCAGGGAATAAAGTGAACGGCGCTTTGAATGGAATTATAGCTAATGGGAACTTGTCAACTGAGGCAAAACTAGCGGTTCACAATGGAGTCCTGGTACCGACTCTGATGTATGGAAGTGAGGCAGAAGAGGAACAAAAGTAGACTGAATGCAGTGGAAATGAGATCACTTAGGCGTATATGTAGCAGATCCATTTATGACAGAGTAAAGAATGAAGAAATAAGGAAAGAATGTAAAGCTGATGTTAGTAAGATTAAGAGAGGATCACTTAGGTGGTTTGATCATATGGAACGGATGAATGAGGAGAGAATGGTAAGAAAGATATATGACGCAAGGGTTAATTGTACCAGCAGTAGAGGACGTCCGCGGAAGACTTGGCACGACCAGGTAAACCGGATACTGGAGGATGGTCTTGTTAGAAGCCTCAATAATCGTCGAGCTTATATGAGAAGATGTATGAATGTGGATGAGGCGAGAATTGTGTGTCAGGAAAGAAGAGTGTGGAGTGTGCTCTATCCTCTCAGCCTACCCCCGTGGAGAAACGGCTTGATACTAAGTAATATTAATACCTTAACTTGTTTGACCTACAAAATATATTTAAACAAATAACTAACTTTCATTACTCTCACGTGATCGGTTTTGATATAAAATAATTTTTAACAAAGTTTTTTTTTTTTTAATACAAATTAAACGTTTCAATTAGAAAGATATAATCTTATCCTACTTCTTTTAAATAGGCAATCTACCCTTCAAAGAAAGATATAATCAATTTATCGAAAAATGAATTTTGGTCGCCTCCGGGATTCGGAAAAGGAAAGGGAAACGCGCTGTTCATTACACCATGTCAACCTAGTAAGTTAACGACAAATTTTCGAACCCATATGTTGCAGTTATTTTTCAAATTGTTACATCTATTATTCCATATATTAGCAATCCACTTTATATTACGGAGAATCTCAAATACCTTTGAGTAAAATTAAATTTGTAAACATTAATGCAACATATACATTTTTAAGTAAAACACATTATTATTGTGAAGTTGCAATTTTTCACGACATAGTTATGTAGTATTTTAATACCACACTAGTGTGTTTTTTTTTAAAGTATTTTTAAATTAAATAACTTCAACATCGGAGTTTTTATTAAAATAAGCTGGTTGGTGTAGTGGTCAAGACGTTGACCTAGTGATCTAGTGGTCGGAGGTTCGCGCTTCGTTCCAGGACACCAGCAAGTTAGTCCTATTTTCATAGTGCAAGCGTTTAGCTTAGTTTGAAAATAGTAAGAATATTGCCGTGTACGCATTTCTATTAAAAAAAAAAAAAAGTGTTGTTATTTGCGTGGATTCATTTTTAATGAATTTATGGCTAAGAATTTAGGTGTCACGGTTAAAAATATTTATATGTATTTCCAAATATAAAATATAATTTATAATATTACAACACGGTACGTAAAAAATAATGTTTGGTAGGCATAATTGTGTATATGATTAAACTTACTATATGTTATGCAATATCAGTACTATTACTGAAATGATGAAAAATGCACGTATTTTAACACTTAAAACATGCACAAAAATATTAACTTGATTTTTCAAATTTCGAACGTAAATGAAAACAATAACTCATTTATAAGAAATGTGAGATATGCACACATTATGTGTTTAGCATTTCTGCATATTGTATTGTACAAATTAAATTAAATGCCAATAATATTAGAATAGCTAATATTTTCCTTCTTCAATAATCTCACAATACAATAAAAATATTGAGTTAAATATGCTACCAATATCGCAAAATTTCATCGGCAACTGTGTCAATTCGACGGTGTGAGGTAAGCAGATAAGATCTTTAGGATAATATAAATACGTAGGTACGATAAAAGTAAAAAATTTTTTTTATACATTTACGTTTGTTTTCCATAAAAACAGTACAAATTTTAAATCAGTATATAAGTCTTCAAAATCAGTGTTGCACTGAATAAGTTCTCTGTATGTCTGTACTTTATTGGAAGACACTTTATAGGGTTTACAAATCACTATTGAAGGGTGGATCGCCTATTTAAAAGAATGCCCCTAGGACGCGAGGATAAAACTTTTGTCTCGAAACTCACGTAAAGAACAGTACAGAGTTGAGCTGTCTATCATTATCTTCTGTATTTAATACGCATACCAGAATGGCCACTTTATCGCCCAATTTTCGAGAGACACGAAAGTAAACTAGAGCAGAGTAAATATGAATCAAATATTCGAGTTCTGGTTGGAAATAGAAGCTGGCGTCAAAAATACTGCAAACTGATAATATATAAAACTATATGGTCACTTATGGTTGTGAAAAGCGGTGCCTAACTCAAATCGAACAAAACAAATTAGCAGTTTTTGAGCCCAAAATATTATGAAAAATTTATGGACCTACACTAGAAAATGGAACTTACAGAATAAAAATAAATCATGAGCTCGATTTTTTTTTGATTTGATGTCCATTAATTAATTCAATAAATTGTTTTTTTCACAAAGTCAGACCCAAAAGAGATACACATGTAATATGTACGTAGTGATAAATTCTAACGTTGTTGTCGGATAGACGTCTGGTGGCGGGACACGTGTTCTTTGATAACTCTGATATTAGTGAACGCTGGCGTGTCGCCCAAAACGCTGAGGCGTGTTATCTTTGACACGCGTGTCATAGGTTCGCCATCACTGATCTATATTAGCGATGAGATTCTAAACGTCGGTCAAATAGTATAGATACATATGGGAGAATAGCCTAGAAGTGTAAAAAGTTCAGTTTACCGGCTGTTTTAATTTGAAGTGAAAACATTTTCAGAAAAAAACACATTACTCCAAAGTATGCCGTTTGAACGAATTATTTTAATATTTTAGTATTTATTTATTATTTCACTTTTTCTCTCCTTTAACTGTCTAAAACATAACCACAGGCAATCTGTAAAACGTGTTCAAACTACTAACAAAAGTTTTCTTTGGGGTTTACATGAAAACCATTATGTGTTTACATGTGATACTGTTACTATTCCATGTAACTATTACATATTGGGTCGGAGCCAAGAAAGTGTAATTTTATTAAGTTTTGCTTCTTACCACAAAAACAAACAAATATTTTTTTAGTGTAAAACTAACATACTTATAGTCTACGCTTGTTACAACACGCGTGGTCTATGACCGAAGTGGTCGCAGGTTCGATAGAGGACAGCCAAATTAATACTTGCTTTCAAGATACGAGAGAAAGCCTATTACTTGTGAGTAATACTTGCAATTTAAATCATTTTTAAACTATTCAGTACATCGATTAATATTTTGATGTAGATACATCATTTCATCAACACATTAAACTATTATTTTCTTAAAAGAAACAGATTTTTACAGGTTCTTTAATATTTGATGCAGCAATTTAGCGGTTGTTTTTTTAAAATTATTTATAAATACTTAAAAACCCAACTGTATTGAAGCCACTGGAATTTTGTCACCTTGTGATATCGACTAGTTTCTAAGCGACGTAAAAAAATTAATCGGTAATTATTTATTTTTTACAATCGTGGTAATTACAGTAGCGGGTCGAAATAGAAACCGGCGAACATCAAATACTAAAATACTAGTAGTTAAATATATTTTAAGTAATTCAAGAAACAATTGTACGTAGATACGCACTTGTGCCTTTAACCCTATGTAATAATTAATAGAGGACAAAAGGATCGTAACTAAATATCCTATACATATGAGAAGATATGTCATGGTTTTTAATATTTTTTCAGTGTGCTAAAAAGTATGATAATAATCATAGCTGTATGTATAATAAATATGAATTAAATATATTAATTATAAAGATATACATATAAAATCAATTTTGTCGAAAAATATTGTTGTTGCGCCACCGGGATTCGAACCTGGATCTCTTTCCTAACCGGGGAAGGTGCTTTATCCAACTAAGCTACAGCGACATTATTTTTAGCGACAATTTTCGACCCTATATGTTACCTTTTTGATATTAATACATTTAATCGTTCCATCATTTGACAGAGCCATCTACCTTATTTTTACAGAATCTCAAATACCTTTGAGTAAACTGATAGCAGACGCCAGAATTATCAATTCATTGTTATTAAATTTTGGACACATTGGACACATGTTCTGAATAATTACAACTTCACAATAAGAATGTGTTCTCCTAAATAAATAAAAAGTATGTATAATACTTTATACCTAAATCTGGAATCAAACACTAATACAGTTTGGCCGGCCCTTCGTTGATTGAAGCTGGGCACGAAATTTTCTCGTTAGAATACTTTAATGAATGCCTACTGGAATATCAATAATTAATAATTAACAAGGGCGCACAGGGCTGAAGGGTAATCCAAATATAATCAGTCGTTTTAATATTACATCAGCGAAATCGGCCGGTAATTTTATTGATGGACTCTGAATACTAAGTTAACTCAGAAGTTCCAGGCATTACGGCATAGTATAAAAATAAGTGGTGAAAATCTATTAGTCATTAGGATATAATTGGCACTGTTAAAAATCGTAAACGGTAATAGACGGCCCATAGATAGGTATTTGATATGTGGTATTTCTCAGAACATTGGGAGTCACATAGTGAAGAGAGTATCCATCACCCACTACTTTCGTTCTAGAGTGTTCACAAAATGTGTGACCAAACTATTTCGTTCTACATCTACATTTACAGTATCCATGAACGACATGTTCGAAATGTGTGTCTTTTCACCTCCCGGTAGTGAACAGTGTTGTGAATTAATATCGATACGGTACCTACCTAAAAAAAAAAAATTAAACAATAATACACATCTAGTACCTATTCATTCAAAATACAATGCTAAGCGATCATTTTCCCACAAATGAAATTTTGAAAAAAAATACATTCCTCGCTTCCTAGTAAACCATACACATAAAACACACGCGCTATGTTTATATATGTGAGTATATACCATTGTAATTTAATTTAGTTTTTTTGAAAATACGTCTCTTACAACATTGTGTTGGAAATTTTTTTTTTAAATATAAAATGAATATCAAATTGATTTGGTTTAGAAATTGAAGCGATGGGAATAAAATTAATCTATGATGCATTGGTAAGTATTCAGATTTATTCCGGAATTTAATAATTCGGTACACATATAAATATTTTTAATGAAAACATATTTTTATCGGGAAGTTGCAATTTTAGAACTTTTTTTTTTGGTTGCTACTGAAACGCGAAAGAGTAAAAATGGCAACCAAATATTTTTTCGATAAATAGACTTTTCTGTATATCTTTCTAATTGATTATTTAATTAGTTTTTTTAATATATAATTTAAATTTAATTTCAATCTCACAAATTATATGCATCTACTTATATATAAAATATAAGTGGAATATCAATTAAAATGTGTAATTGGTAAACATTACGCGTAATATGAATGTAATTAATTATCGAATTCAAATACATTCACCGTCTAATAAATTACGTACGAATTAGTAAAAGAATGTGGGAATCACTAAAAAATAAACCTTTGCTCGAAGATGTCTGCGTAATTATGTCGCGTTCATATTCATCGCATACATCTTTCGGTCACGTTTAGGCACTCCGGACGAATTCCCGATATTCTTTTGATGGGAGAAAATCACTTTTGACGTTTATAATTCGGCGCGGAGCTGTCTAGTTTTCATTATACAAGAAAATCTGCCACTGATACAGAATGAAGCATATTTAGAAAAAAAAAATTTACTATACTTTAAAAAATATTTTTATGTGATATCTATTTACGTTACGCATTTTATGAGTGGAAACATTTAAGTTAGTATTTAAAAATGCTATTTTCATAAGATTCGATTTTAATTGTTAGTAGCGAAATGATAAATTAGCAATATAATTCCGAGACAATGATTATATATCATTAAGCAAACAAAAATATTTTACATAGGTATGATATCTGTCAAATAGCGGTGATTTCACCTGCCTCCTCAAAATTAACTTTCTAAATGCAACCCTCAACTGACTATACGGTTTCCTTCGTCTCAAAACTGTACGTGACGTAACAAAAAAAAGAATTCAGGTAAAATAGGGGAGGGTACGGGAGGGTTGAGGGTAGCACACGCGATGTTAATGGAGGAAGTCAAATTATTGTTCTTCCACCTTCTACACATGTACAAACGCAACGGTGGTCTACCGTGTAGTCGTCGAGTAACTAATCACGTAATGGAACCACGGACCGCGGTGAAAGATCCATTTAATCACTAACATTACACAAATTAATATTTTTTGACAATAATCATATATTTTAGAGGAGTATCAGATTTACTAAAAACCTTAGATTATATTATTCACAGATTATCAACTTGCATACATATGTACAATGTTACTAACGAATATGTGCAGAGTATTGAAGAGTATTAGATGCGTATTTCTCTAATCATTTTATGAGCGAAACAGTCACACCTTCATAACACCTCCTATCGAATAATATACATGATTTGGTCATAGAATACATTATAATATAGTTTTAATAGAATGTAAAGAAACACGTTTATTTCTACTTTACGCAAACGTGAACACGGTTAACGGATTCATAAAACACTGAATATTATAGTTATTAAAATAAGAGCATGCGAGGGTGACGTCGGCCACCGCGACTCCCTTTACGAGCTTCATCGACACTTGGAATAATAAAAATTGTTCATCGGTATAATTTGAAACACTTTTACGCGACTGGATCGATACATATAATACACAGAGGAAATTTTTTAATGAAATTAATTACTTGTAAAATATTTTCACTGGGTAGAATTGTATACATGAGGGATGATGTGTTATGTCATACAACGATACGAGGTTTTTTGAAAAGTAAAGCTTTGTAAGAATTTGAGAAATTCGTTTTAAAAATACTTCGGCACTTCGTAATAATTAATTAGTAAGAAAGCAATTTTGAAAAGTGAAAAATAGTAAGAGTGTATATAAAATTTCTAGATGAAAAAATTACGTTTCTTTTGAAATCAACGGGAAAAAATAACATTACATATGTAGTCTTTAATAATAAAAAATATATGATACCGACGATTTTGATGTGTGTTTGGGCAAGGGGGGGAAATTGGATAAGAGTTGAATAATCGATAAGGGGTGGGGGGTACTCACCGGTGGCCAGCCGCAGGCAGCAAGCCAGGCCAGCTAGTAGAGCCAGCGGGCCGGGCATATCTCCTAGCGCGGCCGCATTCTCGGGCACCCGCGGCACGTGCGCGCGCTGCGGCTCGGCGCGGCAGACTGAACGCTGGACGACCCGGGCGGCGCGCGCTCGCATCGATACTCAGAGCCTGCTCTCGCCGTGCGCAGCGCTTAGGGTGCTCGGCGGGCAATTTTCACCCGCCTCAAAAAAAGTGCAAACCGTTTCGTGCGCGCCCGAAACGGTGAAATACGTATAGCGCGTACTTTTTTGTAAATTCTTCGAGTTTGGGACATTTTCCTGTCGGCCGTCGGGATGGGCGGCTTTTCCCGCACCCCCCCTTCCGCCCGGCTCCTACGACGCCGCAACCCCCCCACGGGCCGCACTGCATCGCACGTGACCCGGATCGTAGTGCAGCGGGAGGACTTTTTTGAAAATTTGTAAAAGGAACGCGAAGAGCGCGGGAAACGGATGCGGCGCCGTCTAGATTTTCCAGGCACTGATTGGTCCATTCGCCGACTTCACACACTTGTCACGGAGGCCTGTCACCTCTTGACCGAGGGTCATCGGTTAGCCGGCCTCTCTCAAAACGTCAAACGTCTACACCAACTGTGTCCACTTTCCCTGAACAGTGGATGATTGTATCAGATCATCATACAATGATTGGTGCGAGAATGTAATCCTTGATTAAGGGGCTTGAAGGCAACATTCCATAAAACATTATGTAACTCAGTTTATGTATTGCGAACCGCAAACATTGTATATAAAAATATTATTATTATCATCATCTAACTTACTTACATACCATCACGCTTTTTCTCCACGGGGGTAGGCAGAGAGGATAGAGCTCCACATTTATACATCTTTTCATACAAGCTCGCCGATATCGTGGGTTCTAACAGGACCATCTTCCAGTATCTGCTTTACCTGGTCGTGCCACTTCCACGGACATTCTCTATTTCTGGTGCTATCAACACTTGCGTCATATATCTTTTTTACTATTCTCTCCTCATTCATCCGTTCCATATGACCAAACCAACTAAATAATCCATTTCTAATGTTTTCACTATACTTTCCTTATTTCTTCATTCTTTACTCTATCATAAATGGATTGGATTATTGTACATCTAATATATATAATAATATTTCTTTGATGTATACTAATTAAGTGGACGTGTGACCTTTTTTGTTGTGAACGTTCATATTTCCGGTATGAATATTACATAAGTAGATAATTTTATTTTATAATTTCCAATCTACACGGTTTAAAACTTATTTTTTACATAAATTCTTCTGTTCATAACGATCGATTTTCAACATCAAAAAACTATTTTTAAGTTCTATGGCTAAGTTACCTTTAATAAACGAAAAAAAAATTGCTGTTCAATTTCGGTGCTTATATCACGGTAAAACATAAAGATAATAGATGCGTACATCCACGAGTAGAATATACTTATAAAAAATTAAATTATGGTAACATAATATAATTTTTTGTAAGTATATTCCAAGTTGTTGACAACTTTGTTGATTTTGTTCATTACGAAATCATCATATGTACGTTTTTCGCTCCCGTTTTAAAAACTAGTAACATGTTTCAAAATTTGTAAAATATATTTTCTTAAACAAAATGTAAGTAGACTTGTAGGACGACAATTCTTACTTATACATTTGTAATATTATTTTAACTTACTGTATAATATAATATCTTCATAGTGTATTTTTTTAAATTGTATTGGTTTAAGGAAATATTGTTAAAAAATATGTTATACAATATTACATATTTTTTCTAAATTTGTTAGAATAGTTATTTACCTTTCTTCTCACTATACTCCGTTATTCCAAGGATATAAATTAATTTAGAAAACAGAAAGATGAACCCTGTTGAAAACATTGAATAACTTTTTGAGTCCTACTCTGTAATACTACTAATACCCATAAATAATGTTTAAAACTCCTTAAAGCAGAGTTCCGAGAAAAACTATTATCCCATTATCCAGCGCGTTGTAGGGTTTTATTAGGCACTTACTCTAATAACGAGAAAGGATTGTCTCTGCGAACCGAGAAAATACGCCAAGTAACGATTTATTTAATTATTTATTTTAAATAATCAGGTCCGTCTATAAGTATTAAACTTTATATTAGCGTAAAATTTTAGATTAAAATAAATTAAAAAAATTGTAACTTTTATAATTTACATATATCAAATTCCTGAAAACCAGCAAGTTCTATTTTGAAAAATGTAAGCACATTGACGTGATAGATTTCCGTGTATGCAAGTACAAATATATAAATACAAACAGATACATTTTAAAACAACTCAAAACATAATTTCCACACGGACAAATACAAATAACCTACAAACCCCAAGAGCACATACTACATTTGGTCAAAGGAACTACAAATATTTTGGACCTAAACTATTTAATAGAATGCTAAAAGACTTAAATCAATTGAATTGTCCCAAGAACATGAAACTATATATTAAAACTTGGATTCGTAATATGGGTAGAGCCAGTATTGGTGCACTCACCCAAACATATTGACTCATACCTATATTAATTATTGCTACAAAGTGATCCAAAAATTAAGTCCATTTTAAAATTGTTCTTCATATACACCTTTTATATAGTAATAATGTAATGCTATCTACTATTTGTAATTTTAATTAATTGTATAATTGCTTGTAAACTATGCCCGTCTCGACACAGAATTTCTCTAGTGAGACGGGCACAGTCCAAACTGATTTGTACATAGTATTATACAGTTACTAATAATAAATAAAAAATAATACAATTTCATATTAACGATTGACGAATATCTCTTTTGGTACAAGTTAGATTTAGTCGATATTTTTAAATTTTGAACAATTGCCTGCATCTTGAATCAAGATGGTGGATCAGGTTGGATAACAAATTTATTTGAGATATTTACTAGGTCGATTTATCGGAAAATTTGATCGAAAACTGATAAGAACTAATTTAAATGCATAGATGAACTTTTTCACGGGGAGTAGTTTCGAGATCTCCATGATGAGAAAATGTACTGAATTTTTTTGAAGTTGCGTTATAAGACCTTCTGCAATAAATAGTATTTTTAATTGAAATCTTCAATAACTTTTAGTTTAAAAACACAGTCGGATGTATTAGAAACGATTATTAGAAGAAACCATCCAAAGCACATGTTTTAACTTTTAAAATGAGCTTAGGATCAAGTATTATAAAACGTTACTGAAGTAATAAAGGACAAGGAAGAAATTATCAAAAATAGTTGTGGTTCTTTTAAACAAATTCAATTTTTTTTTTTTAATTTTGCTACAATAATGGCGTATTTATGGTAGAATTTCAAAATAAAGTATAACTGTGACAAACATCAACCCTTGGACAAAAATAATTCCTTCAAAGTGTTTCATCACAGGTATTCATTATTCTTATCTATTACTATCTGAAGTACCCGGCGTTGACCGAACATTACACAGAGTGAAGAGGATTCATTTTAGGGGGATGGATGTAGATTTTTTTCGAAATCAGATATTAACAGTAATTTTCCAATTATTTGGATCGTTAAGTGTGCAAAATTTCATCAAGTACCAATTTTTTTCTTAAGGGGTGGAAAAGCGAGATGGGGGTGGTTTGTAAAAATCTCATGAAGACAGTGACCTTCCTCTTGTTATGAAGGTCATGTGTGCAAAGTTTCATCAAGCTCGGAATAAAACTGTAGATTTGTATAAAAAACAAACAAACCAACAGATTCTCTTCTTTATATATATATAAAGAAGATAGGTATAACAGTTTGACAATTTTTCTTCGATTATTATGTTAGTGTGTGAAAATATGATAGGGGTGGCATTCTATCGCTTGCCTAAGGGCGAATACACTGCCTAGGGATGGACCTGTAAACATCTAATATGTCAGAATGCTTTATATGATAAATTATTTTATTGGCAGACCGTGTTTGTAGATGTTAATTATGGATCTTCAAATGAACTGTACAAATGTACCGTCACGAAAAGGAAAAATGATAAATGAAATCGTTATATGATGGAACATTTCGCAATGCTGGTTTCTACGGCATTTAATAAATTGTTTTATACTATCTACTAGGTTCACACAAAAACCTAGGTAATTACTAAAATACATATTAAATCAAAACTTAAACAATGTCACAGCAAATAATAATTATATTAATATTTGTATATTACAAGGCTGTAATGTAAAATTGGAATTAGTAGATTTTTAAACGATACCAAAGCTCAGGTATATTGCACGATAATTAACGGAGCTATAAGTTATCACAATTGTACAACTGTTGCTTGCACCTATGTCTTAACTATCTATAGTTAAAAATATACTTTATATATATTAAATGGAAATGAAAATTCACTAAATACGGAACCAAATCAAAGGATATTATTTAAATACATAACAAATATGATATCATCCCACATAGATTTAGTATGATGACATTGGTGGCGTAATGCTTCCTGTCGGTCCAGCCACCCAGCCACCCAGCCACGCAGCCACGCCGGCTGCATCTTGGTCATTAATAACAACATTGTTATGACTTTATTTCATATGACTTCAGGTTGAAAAGAGCAGTAAAAGTGAGAATTAAATGTAGGTAGTAGGTGTCTGTACCTGAGATGGGAATAAACACTATCATTTATTGCTTGATTCGAAGTAAAATCGGTAACATTCCGTTCGACCGGAGTGTTCTCAACACACTTCCAGTGGCATATATACGAAAATCATTTACGGCGAATGAGTACATATTATGTAAAAATATTTAATATTTTGCCTCAATCAATTTCAATCAATTTGAATACGTAAAAAATATCATGTCATCAATTATGCAATATATCATATTTTCTATATACAGTGCAGTTTATATAAATGCAGACGCCAACTGCTCCTTTCTAAGAGCCAATAAAAATCGATTCAGTTTTTTTTTCTAAAGAACAACTCTCGAATTTGCAATTTTTCAGAACATAGGTCTGTGATATTTTTAATACAAATGAATTAATAGTGTTAATTGGAAAGGTATACATGTAAAATCAATTTTATCGAAAAAATATTTTTGTTGCTACACGGATTCGAACCTTCCTCTCCGGGGATATGCATTAACCGATTATGCTACACCGACACAATAAGTTGACGACAAATTTAAATTTATACATCTGTTATCAGTTATTTACAAATGGTGACATACAGTGCGAAGGCTTCCAAAGGAAAAAATAAAAATAGGTGTTCAAAACCTTTCAAATGTCATTTTGTTAGGAAACAGCATAAGTAAGAACAACATGATCCATTTCTGACTCTGCTGAGTGGAATTTTCAATTCAGTAGGTAGCAATTGTATAGCTTGAGTAGAATGATAGATTAAAACAGTGCCTAGCAATTGTAATAGCTATAAATGAGTAATAACCCAGTAGAGGACTGGTGGCGTCGCGCGGTAGCATCCAGAACTACGCAACTGATGATTCTACTGAAACACAGTGGGCGCTAGAGTAATTATTACATATTATGGATTATTTAATTTATACTTATTTGTTTCCTAGAAATTTAGTAATGCAAAGCTTTTTTGCTCGTATGCAGTGCAAAAAAATAGTAATTATTTCAATTTTGAAAAATTTACACGAGATGTGTTCTTAGGAGAGGGGGGTCCACGTACCATTCCCTGCAACAACAAAAAAAAATTCATTTGTTTGTGTTTTTGGCGTTTTAATTTTTTTTTTTAAAAGACTAACAAAAATATTAAATAAAAGTGACTAATACAAATTCACCTTGTTTGTAAAAGTGATAAAAAAATATTATGATTTCCTCTAGCTCCAGTGACTAAAGATTAAATGCATTAATTAAAAAGATATACATATAAAATCATTGTTGTTGCTACCTGGATCTCTTCCAATCCAGAAAACGTGCGTTAAACGATTATGCTACAGCATACAGTACATTGACGACAAATTTTCGAACCTATATGTTACCCTTTTCAAATAAATATATCTATCGTTCCATTATTTGAAAGCCATCTACTTTATTTACCGGATTGGAAGACATCCAGGTTCGAATCCCAACAATATTTTTCGATAAAATTGATTTTATATGTATATCTTTTTAATTAATACATTTAATTAGTATTTCAAATATCACAGACCGTGTGTTCTGAGTAACTACAAGTTCGCAATAAGAATGTGTTCTCCTTAATAATGAGTAAAGACTTGTCGGATCTTCTGAAGTTGAGAACTACTGATGCAGAACAATAAAAACATTCGAAATTGGCTTGACGCGAGACAACTGATACGATCAATAGTACTTGTTGAAATATATTGATATAAAATAACAACAAAATAATATATAAAAACAGATACGTTCTCGGAATTATAAAATTAACATATTAAAATATTTGAATACACAGCATTAGACAGCAAGAAAATTAATAGGTTAAATTTATAATATGACAAAATAAAGCCAAAAATATCAGTCAATGATGAGTTTGCAAATTATTATTTTGACACGCGTATGGCCCGTGTCCAGTAGCGTAACTACAAAAATTGGGCTCGATTGCAAAATGGGAAAAAGGGCCCCCTAAAAAAGTATTGAATATAAGACACGAATATTAAAACTGTGTGGTTTATGCATTGAATAGTAAAAGAAAAACTAATCTCTTGTCTTGTATATACGTTTTAATGAAAAAAATGTTCTTAGATACACTTTGCTTTAGGGCGATTTTTGCTTTACAGCGATAGTTTGGTCCCTACCCTGAAATTAGCATGGTACTTCTGTACACATAGATATTGTTTTTGAGTGTTTTCGAAATTCACGTGAAAAACAATTTTTTTAGTTTTATATTTCTATTTCTTGCTGTGTATTACTGTTAACGCTGGGAATGGTATGAATACTAGCAAAAACATCAATGTCAAATGGATTTCTAGCGGAAACTTTTTAGGGCCCTATTGAACGTGGCCCCCGATGCATAGTTACGCTACTGCCCGTATCTACAATGATCTCCGAGACATTGATCTCAGAGATTCGCTAAAGATCCGTGTGTAGTGGATGCGTCATTCTAATCAGCGCGCAAAATATATGGACTGATGATTCATAAATCGCTTCGCATTGAACTCTGTACCGTTTTTTTATGCAAACTAAATTCGAATCTCTGAGAGAAATCTTATTCCGCGGACACGAGCTATAAAGGTTGTACGTCGATTAAGAGAAAGAAAGATCAGAATTATAAAAAAAAATATTTTTAAATTTCCTTTTCAGATAATCACCATAAATAAGTCGTGTCTATAATATAACTTACTGCTATGATTCGGTATTTATTCTCGAGGGAATCGTTACCATATTTCAAAACGTACTCGTACGTGATATCCCGTTTTCCCCTGACGGCTGTATATCTTACTTACACGGGAAGTTTTCACTTACTCCAAACTTCGGGTCGGGAGGACCCTAAACTTGCCGCCCTTGCCGGGTGTAAGGTAACACGGTGTAAAATAATAAGTTATCGGTAATTTGTGGGGTGCTCGGGGTACGGGTCTGTCGTTAATTATGCGTGCAAGCCTTACAAGTTTATAGCGGAACTATCGGTTAAATTTGGTATTAATTAAATTTTCCGTTTCATTTGATTTCAGTGTATTTTAATTACACGAGAGTAAGAGAGGTTTCATTATAGAAACAATATCGTTTGTATAAATTTTATATATAATCCACGTTTTTATAAGCCTGTCGAAGTCCATTCGACGATATAGCATTTTCACAATTCTAATATATAATTTAGTAATAATGCCAAAATGATTATGTTTTAATTTTAATATACATTGTAATGTCAAAGTAACATTACTTCAATACATTTGTGTTTTATTGTGTTATGTAGGCGTTTTATGAAACTATATACTGTTTAAATACTGCTAGGTAGGTAGGTACCTATTTAATTATTTATTTATTTATTTTTTCTAATAGATTTGCAAAAAACAAAAATTTGTTGTCTTTCAGTTGAGATCATTCAACTACGGCTAATTATTGCTATTACATGAATAATTGGTCTTTTTTTCACGTTCGCGGCATTCAGGGGTGGGCTCTACATCAAAGTTTTCACCAGGTCGGTCCATCATATTGGTGATTTTTCACCCTTCCTTGGATCAACTAACTAATGTAACTGGTAACTGGCAGCTGGCAGCTGGCAGCTGGTCGTATAGTCGAGGGTAGACGATGCTCCATAATTAATTCCTGTGCTTGATGCATGATGAGGTCTCGAAATATAAGAAATTTGTAAAAAAATATCAAATTATTTTCAAGTATTTCGTTATTATATACGTTACATCCTTGGACGAGCTTTACAGCTAGTAATAAAAAATATCACACGAAATGAAAGAAACAAATGGAACGCTATCAATTTCTGTCTAAATATTAACTAGCCCCGTTTATATGCCCTGTCCCAGCTACACCCATGTGTTTTAAATTCTTTGACTTGGTAATGAATTTAAAAATAAATAAAAAAAACTGCTACAGAATTGCACGACTTGAGTAAATCAACAACGATGTTTGTTTATTTGTTTGTTTAACGGTGAAAACATCAATAAAACGAATGGAGCAAATTTTCATTAATAATTTCAAATAACTTGTAAGTTGATCTAAAATATTTTTAACATTTTGTGGAAACGTCATTTATGACAGAAAAAATTGTCACGAAACCAGCGTTAGAAAATTTTATTTTAAAAAACATTTGAATTCTCATTTTTACCTTGTATTTTATTTTCACCTTTATTTCAAAATAATGTTTCTCGAAACCGGATATAGACTCTGGTATCCCTCACATGCAATGCACAATTTATCATCTTAGCCATATTCTCAGTTGTATTTTGTGAATTTGTCGTATAAGAATAAGTCAATTTATACAAACGAGACAATTTTTCTTCGCTTTTCGCAATGAATGTTAAACAATAGAAATAGTTAGAAAATTTCGGATTGTATAGGATAATATTTTTACAGAAATTATATAACAGTCACAACAGATTAAGGTGTTTTTATAGATTCGCTCTATTTCACCTCGCAATTTATCAGACTAACGCGATAACAAATAATAAAATAACTTCAATATCCTAGTAGGGCGTACGGTATATTAAATCATCGAAATACAACAAATGAAACGAAATACGAAAGTGCATCATATCGTTCAACAAACCATGCGCATACAACGCGTTTATCGGTCGCGTCGATCGCACGTTCATCAGACGGAAGGACTACGAATTTAACGACTAAAAATTTG
>CM062847.1:1873555-1982279 GCA_031772225.1 Eubasilissa splendida | reverse complement strand
ACGTACATTTTTTAAATTGCACTTAAACTACCCAAAATAATCAAAAAAACCCAGTATGTTGGCAACAGCAGAAGTGATGCATAATACATTCAGCTATCAGTGGAATTTTTCAAAATTAATATCGCATTTAAACTAACCAATATAATCAAATAACCCAGCTATAATAATATATAAACTCCTGTTGTATACTAAAAACTAGCGCCAAGGCTATTTCTATAGCAGTCAATCAGGCGTTGCTCATTTATACTAGTAAATTATTTTATTTTATTATTTTAACCGGGTTTTCTACATAAAAACGATATGACAAACAGAACACTTTTGATATAGAAACAGTACACTTTTGTCAATCTCCGGAGGGTTTAAAAACATAAATATTAAACTAAAACTCACAGACAAAATCATAATGTGTCCACGGGATATCTCTTTAATTCAAATTATTAACTGCGCGTTACAACTATTGCCAACACACAGGCGTATAACATTTATATCCATTTAAATAAATAATATACTTAAAATCGACTTTTCTCGAAAAATAATACAATAATAAATAAGTTAAGTTAAGTCGCTCAATTGCCCTGAAGTCTGAATAAAACATGAAATATATTATGTAAGTAAACATTTTTAAGTTTTCTAAATAATATCAGTGCATTTAGAGAAATTGTTTTTTTTTAAATATAAGAGTCGATGAGTGCCAGTCTGATTTTTTAATCAAACTATTAATCAGTAGCTTGTTGGTCTAGTGGTTAAGACGCAGGCCTAGTGATCTAGTGGATTGTGGTTCGCGCCTTGTTCCAGATCAGTAAGTTAGTCCTATTTTCATAGTACAAGTGTTCAGCATAGTTTGAAAATAGTAAGAACAACAGCGAATTTAGAAATTAATTATGTGGCATGTATTCCGTCTATGCATTTCTATTTAAAAACAAAAAGGTTTATTAATTATAAAGGGTGTCCAGCGGAAAATTTTCAAGTTTATTATTAAATAAAAAAAACTACAATGTTATTCTCATATTTTATTTATACAAGATGCGGATTTTACGTTTTACAAAAAAATATTATTTAAATGTCGTCCATTTCTCTCAAGACACTCTTGCAATCGGACTCTTAAATTTGCGAACACGCGAGAGCAAAGCGTTGGTTTTTCTTGTAGGGCTTGAATTGTTCGAGAATTGTTGGTGTAAACTCTCGAATTAAGGTATCCCTACAAAAAAAAGTCGCACGGTGTAAGGTCTGGTGACCGAGATTCCCAGGGTGTGTCTCCGTACTTGCTGATTAATTTATTGGAAAAATTCCCCCTGAACTTTCGTTAACTTAACTTAAGTTAATAAATAAATATGTTTAATAAAACTTGCAAGACGCAAAACACTCTTTCATACTATTTTGAATTTAAAAATAATAATAGTCATACTGGACATATGTGTTCAATACAATTCAAGAGGCAGCATTCCATTTATCAGCACTGTGCGGCGTACCATCCTCTACGTCGTTTGTGAAAATCAAAGAAGAAGGTGGCGATTTAAACGATGATGATGATGATGATTTTTATAGCGGTACTCTGTTGTCAATTTGCAGAAAAAAAATAAAAATCTCCAATACACTTTAGCGATAAAAAGTGTTTTGATAAGAAAATAAGAAGAAAAGGAAGAAATAGAATAAATAAGTACATGTTATTAAATGCGTATCATATTCACCTACTTGTAGAATTTTTCAAAATTAAAATTGCACTTGAATTAACCATTATAAAAACTCAGTGTGGTGGCAATAGAAGAAGCGATAGAAATATGATATCCTTTTTTTTAAATACATTCAAAAAACCCAGTGTAGTGGCAACGGAAGAAGCAATAGAAATATGAAATATTTTATTTTAATGCTATCAGTGGAATTTTTCAAAATTTAAATCGCACTTAAACTGAGCAAAATAATCAAAATCCTAGTGTAGTGGCAACAAAAGAAGTGATAGAAATATGTAATAATTTTTTTTTAAATTCTTAATACTGTCTGTCTGCTATCAGTGGAATTTTTCAAAATTAAAATCGCACTCAAACTAATCAATATGATCAACCGTTGATGGCACCAGAAATAGAGGACGTCCGTGGAAGACTTGGCACGACCAGGTAAACCAGTTAATGGAGGATGCTTCTGTTAGAAGTCTCAACAATCGGCGAGCTTGTATAAGAAGATGTATAAATGTGAATGAGGCGAGAATTGTGTGTCAGGACAAAAGAGTATGGCGCTCTAAGCTCTCTGCCTACCTCCGCGGAGAAATGGCGTGATGGTAAGTAAGTAAGTAAGTAAGCAGTTTATACTGATTTACTAAGAAAATTAAGTATTAAACGTCTAAAAAACAAACTGTGCGCCTGTGCGTACATAACATTTCAACTCCTACGTTACATCTATTGCGGACTCACAGGCGTTCCACATTTATATCCATTTAAATCACAAACGATATGTATAACTCTTTTCAAAATATTCATCCTATTTTGAATTTTTATCGTGTAAATAATAATAAAAGTTGCTCTCTTATCGATAAAAGTTTAAAAAAAAACAAATTTCTACAGCCGGCCGGCCATGAAGAAAACATCGCGGAAAAATTTCAAATTAATAATTTTAAAATTGACTTTTTAATCTTTCGGAAATTTCAAAATCTTGGAACGCCTAGTCGTGCGCTCTATTTCAAAAATGTGTTTACATAAAAAAAACATTTAGAATTAATTCACAAGCTGTTTATTTTGTTTTTTATAATATGTCAATCGTATTTATTAAACTAAATTATATTTATAAAGGAATATTAATATTTATTCAAAATCCTGCCCATACCGGCCGGCTACCGCCTGGTATCAGACGTATCCTGCAGAGACGCAGTACAAACACTTGTAAAATAAAAACAGTATACTTTTGTCAATCTCCAGACTTTTTAAAAACATAAGTATTAAACTAAAACTCACAGATAAAATCATAATATCTCTTTAATTCAAATTATTAACTGAGCGTTATAACTATTGCCAACACACAGGCGTATAACATTTATATCCATTTAAATAAATAATATTCTTAAAATCGACTTTTTTCAAAAAATAATACAAACACGATATGCTTAATAAAACTTGCAAGACGCAAAACACTCTTTCATACTGTTTTGAATTTAAAAATATTATTTATTCAATACAATTCAAGAGGCAGCATTCCATTTATCAGCACTGTGTGGCGTACCATCCTCTACGTCGTTTGTGAAAATCAAAGAAGAAGGTGGCGATTTAAACGATGATGATGATGATGATTTTTATCGTGTAAATAATAATATAAATGGCACTCTTATCGATTAAAGTTAAAAAAACAAACAGCCATGAAAAAAACATCGCGGAAAAATTTCAATTTGAAAATTGACCTTTTAATTAAATTAATTCATGTATCGTATTTTTTAACTTTATTTAAAAAATAATCTAATATATTAAAATTATTTAATGTAAATCGAGTATCCAATGTACAAAAATAATTTTAACTAATTTTAACGGCGTGTATACTGACATCTATGTTTCAGAGTTGTTAAAAAACTAAAAATACTCGCGCTAAAATAAGTTTTTAAATCAGTTTTTTATTTATAACATTTATTAAACAACTAAATACGCTATAAGACGCGCAAAATTAAAAAAAATAGATTCCGTAAATAAAATTAATGAATTTCTACCAAAATAACGCAATACTCGGCGGTAAAAGATGCCAATACTGTGCCTACAATAAAATGTTCATGTCGTAAAATAAAATTATACATATTTATATAAAAATACTCTTTTTAAATCGGTTTCAGCTTATATTTCACTTCATGGTGGTCAAATGAACCGATATGTACGTTGTTTGACTATTTTTAAACGATCGCTTCATACCAAACACTGTAGAGAGATTGATTTTAAACCTAAAAATGTTAAATATTTCAAGTGAAAATGATTAAAATGAAATAATATTGAAACTAAATTAAATAAATATACTATTTTTAATTCGTATTGGGGTAATATTGTTCTTCAGGGTGCATTAACGCGAATATACCCTCATTATTATGGTATTTTCAAAAGAGCGCTTCATACCGCATAGTGTATAGAGATTGTTTTCAAATCTAAAAATGTTAAATTTCTTGTTTGAAAATCGACATTTTCATAAATCGCAATGCCTGTTATCGTTCCGTAAGTCAAATTTTGGCCAAAACACGGTTGCATTTGTTTTACTCGCGCGGTCGTCAGATCACATAACGGGGTCTGTAGTTTCACATTTTTCGCATTTTCGGCACATCTAGGTAGGTCCGTACGTTTTTCAAAAAAAAAACGTGTTTTTAACATTTTAAAGATCCAGTTGAAGAGATGGGAGACTGCAGACTCGGGAATAAATTCCGGACGATCGCTTCCCGTAAATAAAATGTTAAAAAAAAATATCGCTCTCGATGCGGCGGAGGAAAAGTCGAAAAACGAAATAAACCTTTTCTCGATTTGCGAACAAATTTGAAGAAGAAGAATTTTAAAAAGTACACACGGCGATGCGGTCGGCCGCGGACCGTCGCTGAAATATTTTAAAACACCTTTCGCTTTTAAACTCGCAGAGCCGCGAGCGAAAGTGTAAAAGTTAGGCTAAATAAAACTAAAAAACAGCTAGAAATTCGCCAAACCGAAACGGTCGTGATAAATCGAGGAGCGGCGGTGAAATAAAAATGTCTAAGGCAAAAAAATTACGTTAACTTTCGGCCGTCTGGCAAAAATAAAAAAATTTCCGATATCTGGCGGGAAAGCCCCTAATTATTGATAGTGCGGTGTGACTACCTGTCTACGTGCTAACATATAAACAACGCGAAATAGGGCTTCTGACTTTAATATATATGACTAGTCTGCCCGCACTGGCTTCCGCCTGGTATCAGACGTATCCTGCAGAGATGCAGCACTCTGTTGTCAATTTGCAGAAAAAAAAATCTCCAATACACTTAAGCTATAAAAAGTGTTTTGATAGGAAAATAAGAAGAAAAGGAAGAAAAAAAATTAATCTGTACATGTAATTAAATGCGTTTTATACTATCCTATTGGTAGAATTTATCAAAATTAAAATTGTACTTAAATTAATCAAAAAACCCAGTTTGGGGGAAACAGAAGATATGATAGAAATATGAAATCTTTTTTTTTTTAATGCACAATACATTCAGCTATCAGTGGAAATTAAAATCGCATTTAAACTAACCAATATAATAAAAAAACCCAGTGTTCTTATAAATTTATTTAAAGAGCTATAATAATATATAAACTCCTGTTGTATACTAAAAACTAACGCCAAGGCTAATTCTATAGCAGTCAATCAGGCGTTGCTCATTTATACTCGTAAATTATTTTATTTTATTATTATAACCGGGTTTTCTACATAAAAACGATATGACAAACACTTGTAAGATAGAAACAGTACACTTTTGTCAATCTCCAGAGGGTTTAAAAACATAAGTATTAAACTAAAACTCACAGATACAATCATAATGTGTCCACGGGATATCTCATTAATTCAAATTATTAACTGCGCGTTACAACTATTGCCAACACACAGGCGTATAACATTTATATCCATTTAAAGAAATAATATTCTTAAAATCGACTTTTCTCGAAAACTAATACAAACACGATATGTTTAATAAGACTTGAAAGACGCAAAACACCCTTTCATACTATTTTGAATTTAAAAATAATAATAGGCATACTGGACATATGTGTTCAATACAATTCAAGAGGCAGCATTCCATTTATCTGCACTGTGCGGCGTACTATCCTCTACGTCGTTTGTGAATAATCAAAGAAGAAGGTGGCGATTTAAACGATGATGATTTTTTTTATCGTGTAAATAAGAATATAAATAGCACTCTTATCGATTAAAGTTAAAAAAAACAAATGGCCATGAAAAAAACATCGCGGAAAAATTTCAATTTATAAATTGACTTTTTAATCCTTAGGAAATTTTAAAATCTTGAAATCAAATTGTTTACAAAAAAAAACATTTAAAATTAATTCATGTATCGTATTTTTTAACATTGTTTAAAAAATAATCTAGACTCTTTTGAGGAAACTAAATTATATTTATTAAGAAATATATAAGTAGAAAATCTGAAAATACTATTTTGTTCGGTATATTGTTAAAACATATTTGCATTATTAATTTTTTTTTATATAATCGATTATTAACTCAAACGGCATGTATAGTGACATCTATGTTTGAAAGCTGTAAAGAATACGCGTAAAACATCGCGCCAAATTTAATTTTTCAGTATTGATTCTTAGTCATTTAAATTATTAAAAATTTTAATACGTAATAAGATGCGCTAATTAAAAAAAAATTATTTCCGTAAATAAAATTAATTAATTTCTACCAAAATAACGTAATACTCAGCGGTAAAAGATTGCCAATAATATGCCTACAATAAAATGTACATGTCGTAAAATAACATTATACATATTTATATAAAAATACTCTTTTTAAGTCGGTTTCAGCTTATATTTCACTTCATGGTGGTCAAATGAACCGATATCTACGTTGTTTGACTATTTTTAAACGATCGCGTCATACCAAACACCGTAGAGAGATTGATTTTAAACCTAAAAATGTTAAATTTTTCATGTGAAAATGATTAAAATGAAATAATATTGAAACTAAATTAAATAAATATACTATTTTTCATTCGTATTGGGGTAATATATTTCTTCAGGGTGCATTAACGCGAATATACCCTCATTATTATGGTATTTTCAAAAGAGCGCTTCATACCGCATAGTGTATAGAGATTGTTTTCAAATCTAAAAATGTATAAATTCTCGTGTGAAAATCGACAATTTTCATAAATCGCAATGTCTGTTATCGTTCCGTATGTCAAATTACGGCCAAAACACGCTTTCATTTGTTTTACTCGCGCGGTCGTCAGATCACTTTTCGGGGTCTGTAGTTTCACTTTTTTCGCATTTTCGGCGCATCTAGGTAGGTCCGTACATTTTCAAAAAAAAAATAACGCGTTTTTTACAATTTAAAGATGAAATTGATATGATGGGAGTTTATAACCTCCAGAATAAATTTCGCGCTATCGTTTTGTATAACTTGAATAATAAAAAAAATATTTGGTCGTAATGTCGCAGACGAAGACTCAAAAACACGAAATTCACTTAATCTGGGTTTCCGAAGAAATTAGAAGAACAAGAAATTTAAAAAATATACACGACAATACCGTCGGCCGCGGGCCGTCCCGAAAATATTTGAAAATAATTATCGCTTCTAAACTCGCCGAGTTGTGAGCGAAAATGTTAAAGTTAGGCTAAATTTAAAAAAAAATAGCAAGAAATTCACTAAACTTAAATGGTCGTAACAAATAGAGGAGAAGAGGAGGAAAAAAATGTCAAAAAGAAAAAGTTTATGTCATCCTTCAGCTATCTGGCAAAATTCAACAATACCCAAATGACTCGCAGGCTGATGATGATGATGATGATGATGATTGTTTTATAAAACAGGGATACTTAATAATGCAGTTGGGATGGTGTGGTTCTTTCTACTTAGCCAACTGTTGTGGTGATTCTGAATATTTTTGCGGATTTTAAGATATTAATATATGAATCATCATAATCATTATCATCGTTTATGTCGGTCCCTCGGATTGAGGATCGCGATCTTCATAATCTCCCGCTCTCTGTACCATGCTCCTCCACTTTTCACGCCTCAAAGTCATCAGACCTGTAGCCATTTCTATTTGGTTGGTCCAACGGGTGGGGGATGTTCCTCTTCCTTTTCGTCCTTCGACGTGGCCTACCACAACATTGTTCTCAAAGTTATTTTCCCTTCTCGCAAAAAATTACAGGCTGCAGGTTGAGAGTCTGTCCTTGATCCTCAGCTCCTGCAGAATAGAGACATTCGTGCATCTACTTTATTCTATCCAATATGCATCATTGTGACCGACGCAAGTCGCCGATCACAATGATGGTGATGGAATCGGAAAGGATGGGTGGAAAAGAAATAGAGAATCGGAATGAGGGAATCTTTCGTTATCGGACTAGGATGGTTAACAGGATAAGGGGGATATCGACTCACATCATGATGACGCCGTCACCGGCGTATCTTGAAGTTCACCCCAAAAACAAAAACTGCCACTGCAAAACTCTGTTGAACTTCACCGTCCACAAAACATAAAATTCACAGTGGTATGACACATTGACGAAACCAAAAACAAACTAGTCGAGACCAATAAACAATATGTACTGATTGGGAGTGGACTAAGGGGTAGGAACAAAACTAAAACTGGTAACAATAACATTTACTATATTTTAGCAATAATATTTTTTTATCCGCATGGAATATTTATGAATTATGTGTTCACCAATAAAAAATACAAATATAGAACAATCATGTTGGATAGAATAAAACATAGATTTAGATTGTATTTTAAATTTTCTAATTAACAGCTAAAATAATTAAACACTGTTTTTATGTTCAATTTTATTATGAATAGTATAGTAATACATTATTAATCAAAACAATAATAAAAAATAAAAAATGCATAATTTTTTATCCTTGCCCTAAACATGCTAAGCTTTAACATTTTGACATCATGTTTATGTTTTAACAATTAATAACAATGACCTGAATAAACAATGATCGCATTTACAATAAAAAGGAAACAATGCACATAGATATCAAAACTATTAAATTAAAGAAAAACATTTGTTATTATTTTCTTTCAACAACCCAATAAAAACCCTATTTAAAAATATCGTATAATTTGTTGCATATTTTTATTATTTTTTATCTATTGATTTAATCATTATTTAAAATACTTCAATCGCGTGCTCGGACTTTAATATTGATTCCAGTTTTAGACATCAAAACAATATAGGCAGCGAGCTGGAGTTCTATTCCTGATGGAATTATTTCAAATTGTCTGATGACTTTTGATAAATTTGCTTTCATTTCCAGCATTGCAAATTTTATGCCTAAAACAATAAATATATACATAAGTAATAACTAAGTATTCCTAACATTGAATATATATAGCTATAATATAAAATTTGACTTGAATCAAGGACCGATTGTATCAATACACCAGACATTGAAAGTGAACCGCACTCGAGCATTCAGAACGATATTCACAACGAATCGATCACATGATATTCTGCCATGGAATGATGACAATCTTGGACTATCATTCTGAATGTCACTCTAAATGATGTTTTTTTAGAGTAGTTATTAGTTTAGAGTAGTATTAAAAGAAATGGCGTGTTTGGCAAATGTATTAGCTATATCCACTTCAAGAAAAGTGAAAGTAGCTGATTAGGCAAAATTAGAAAAAATATTAAAAGAAATGGCGTGTTTGGCAAATATATTAGCTATATCCACTTAGAGAAAATAGAACCGGAAAATCTGGGAGAAAGAATGGCTTAAAAAACGTAAAAAATACACACATTTCACAGACGTTCACCGAAGATGACTAAGAAACTGCAATCGTAATAACAAAATGCTTTTTGAAAAATTACTCAAAATGGTAACAACGCATTTAATTAGACAAAATGAGGGAATCCTTAACGAACTTCCTGGTTTCGTGTAACTGGACGTTCTTACGAACATCAAGTTTCCAGTTATATGTAATATCTCCATCAAATATTTCGCAAACTTTAATGGATGCATGTCAGAAAATTATCTTCCATCTCCAAGACATCACGAATGTAAGGCTAAATGAAAATAATCCTCTTATTTTTTATTAAGAAATAAAATGATTATTAACTAGCAAAACACCTGGCTGAGCAAAGTTTCGTATGATTCGATAAATCATTCCAACACATCTTAAGAGAGACTAAAAAGTAAACTGACACGCCCGACTACACGATCATTCCGACTGACAGTCTCCCCTCCACCCAGCATAATAGATGTTCGGATTTCAAAATATCTATATATTTGTCATTCACGGTTACCATTCCTTCAATCATTACCATTCGCGTCAGTCCGAATGTCAGTATCACTAGTGAATGTCATTCTGAATGATCGTGTGCGGTCCGCAACATGCACATTGTAAGTGTATTGACGGCGATTAGCGTTTTAATTGGTCAGTGGGTGCGGTTTTGGTTTGAAATTAGTTAAAAACACGGTATTCACAAAAAATACGTACGGAATATTAGAATTTTGTAATTTAGGAAAGTTTACATTTATGTTTATATGTGTTTATGTTTTATATCCATAATATATATTTTTTTAATGTAATGTTGTCTTTTAAAGCCATATATTAAAAATAAATATTCCTAAAAGCATTTTAAGTTTAAATAAATCATTTTTTCTCTATATATAAATATACTTAAGACCCTATTTCTATCACATTACGCGGCGACGGAAAACATTAAAAAAATATGATATATCGCAAGAAAAAAAACAGTGTACATGAAAATTTGAGCTCTGTAGTTGTAGTGGGTTCTATTTCCTGAGTTTTTCGGCACCTTGTATTTATTTAATATTTAAAAGAACAAAAGTATCACATGTTTTTGAAACGGGCTACTACACACACTAATATGATTAATTGTTCTTTCTAAATGAAAAGTAGTGTATCAGATTGAGTCTATTCGAGATGTTTAAGAAACAAATCTATTTGTTATACCTATTAGAAGCAAACTAATCTAGAAGAAACTATATATTTGAACACTGGTAATTTATCCTTTTATTTCGACTAGTTTCGACAGTTGAATCTGACATGTAGCAAGCTTTTTACTGGAGAATTATTTATTTATTACATTGTAACAAGTTACGAGTTGTTTAGTTAAGTTTTTACTGTCACGGTGAGAAGCGGTGGCTTCGAAACTGTGCTGGTGAAATAGCGGCCTAAGGACATTAACAATCTCGTTATGTGAAGGAATAGATGGTGCGACATGTGTAGTATGCGTTAAGTTGTTCAGTAAGCTATGTTTATGTAGGTAGATAAATAATATTCACCCAAGCAAATTCTCGATCCGGCCCCGAAAGAAATACTTGAATAAGCACTTCTCTTATTACATTCCTCCGGCAGAAATCTTTCGGGAATAAATTTATCTGGATCTGGGAAGACATCGGGATTTCTATTATTGTTATAAACTAAAAATACTATAGTCGTTTCCGCAGGGATCTGTACGTCATCTGGAATACACAAGAACGAGAAAAAATTTAATTAATTCACTATTTTAAATAGTGTTGTTAAAGTTTTTTTTCTTTGTTCATCCGAACCATAACATCTTCCATCTAACTTATTTTGAGCATCCTTCTATAGATCCACATCTCAAATACTTCAAGTCGCCTTATCATGTCTTCGGAAAGTATCCTTGCTTCCATCGTATAAAATAATACCGAAAACCAAAATCAAACCAAACCTACATCAAATAATGAAACTACACCGAGTTGCCCGATAAAGGAGGTAATCCCCGGTTTAAGGAACATTAATTAGATACATTTTTCAATAACTTTTTAGGGAAGATGCGCTCTCGATTGCTCAAAAGTATATCGTCGAATTGCAAATTTATTGATATGTAATATATCTGAACATGCTAGAAGTTACGGATACACAATACGTAGTAATCATAACAAAGTTAATAATTTGGTTTAATTTTCAATGTTCACTTTATTTCGGACACCTCACGTAGAACAGTTCATATTGATTACTGTGTGTATTGTATACACCGATGCTTAGAATCCATATAAACTAATAATTTAAAAAATAAAATTGAAATGAACGATCTTTATACTTACTCAACTGAACGTCTTTTTTAACTTTTCTTCCTAGGATGGGCACCGGTGGATATAATCTAAGAGATTCTTTTATTACCATTTCTAAATAATTCATATCATTCTGAAGTTCACTGTAAAAAAAAATATATACTATAATCATGAACATCTTTGCGTTGTTCCGCAATCATTCAGGTAATAATTTGATTAAAATTTTGTAGAAATATTTTGACACTTCCGTAATTTTTTTGACAAAACAAAATAATCAGTAGCTTAGTTACTGCCCGGCCAGGAGAGGCTACAATTGCTAGACGAGGTCAATAATCCTACTGAAGAATTAATGAGTTTGTACGTATGTTTAAATTTTAAATATAAAATTATTTAGTACTAGATTATTGTATATCAACCAATCAAGCAGATAAACCTATATTAGGACACCCGGTACCTTAAGGCCGCCGTTTAGAACTATTTGTACTTTGCATTAACTCTTTTAAATATACGTTATATCTTATAGCAATATGTTTGAATATGAAGATATAAATATTTTCGAATTCATTATTTTCAAATTGCAACCCGTCCTAAGACGCGATGGTTGTACAAGTTGTTGAATATGGCAAATGGAATTGTACCTATTACCAGAATATTTAAAAACATAAAAAGTGCTTATCTCACAGAGGAAAGGATTATAAAACAGGTTTGACTGAAACATATGAAGAAACATGCGACGGATTGATATCTATCAACAGACAAAGCGATCAATGTGTTTATAGAAAAAATATTTAGTAGCTACCGGGATTCGAACCTGGGCCTCTTCCTATCCGGGAAAGCGTGTACTCCGATTTTGTTATAGCAACCGAATACATGTTTGACAAATTTAGAACTAATATTCTATAATATTTCCAATTGATACATTTACTATTCCATTTTTAAAAGCAATTCACTTTATATTACGGACAATACCAATTTAATAAAATAGATTAATCATTTTAATTCTGGCGTCCTCTGTATTAGAAACATAAATATGAGATAATTAAATAATACCTGTATGTTGGAGATCTGGATTTATCATTTCCGAACAGTGCAACTTGTTCTTCGTATACCTTAGCTTGCACCTCGGGATTGTTTGACAACAGATACAATAAAAAGCTCGTAGTAGTAGGCACTGTATCGTGGCCCTGGAATAAAGGGAAGCGCCGCTTTACAGAGCCGTTACACTTTTCAAACAATTTTTATTTAACAAATTTATATTAAAAATCTCACCCCGAACAAAAGCGTGTTGACCTCATCCCGAATGCAAATATCACTCATTAGCTCGCCATCAATTTTAGAAACCAGCAAATGGTCCAAAAAGGCAATTTTTTCCTTACTTTCTGTAAAAAAAAATATATTAATTTCTAGACTAATTATGATATAAGGGAGAAAATTCTTTGAATTAGCTATATTGGCTATATAAAGTTTATGAGATGTTCATATATATATATTTAAACTAGGTGTACATGTAATATAAATATAGTATTATGTCCATCCAACTTAATATATAATATTATATCTATATAATAAGGTCACAAAAAGAAACTAAGCACAGACGCTCATGCCCGGGCAGTCTGGGTAGCTTCCATAATTTTGAGCAAAAGTATTCCTGATAATAAATAGTATCAGAGTACCTTTACTTAATTAGTCGAAAGCCTCAAATTGTAACTTTAAATAGAAATATAGAATGAATTTAAGTTATTTTCGCAATATGAAACAAAATGTGTACTGTAAAAAATTTGTTAAACTTAAAATTAATTAAACGGCCAGGTTTGTGAAACGCCAGTGGGGAAAAAGAATGTGATTTTTAAGTAAGGTTAAGATAAGTTAAATGTTGTCTCTTTTAAATATTCAATAACAATTCGTAAATATATATCCGCAAAATTGTATTATGGCTGGCAAATATATTTAGCATCTGTCATCTCATCTATGTCTCATGGACATATCGCGTCGCACTCTATGGCCAGTATCTTATCTTATAAAAATATAAGTAATTTGATGGAACGAGGCTTGAACCTCAGACCATCGTAACCACTAAATCACAAGCACGTCAATTGGTGCTTGAACGGTGCTAATGCGTAACTAAATTTATAATATTTAGATTGCTGACAGTATGTAATAAATAAATCAACTTACCACTACCGTCTGCGTAACTGTTGAAACTTCTTTGTGTGCTCAATAATATTTGTCTTCTTTCTCTGATAATTCTATCTGTGAAGTCATGCAGAAATGCAAGTGTTTTTTTCTGCTTTCTATAGTCATCTGTTAGTTTGAATAAGAAATCTATTTGCATCAAAGGATTCTTAATCCTGTTTTTGATTATTTGGCATTGACTGAAAATAGATTACATAACATTGATGCAATATATATATTTTAATTTAACGCCCTACTCAGGTACAACGTACAACATGTTGATCGCTCAGTAATTTTTTTTTTTCTTATTATCTGGTAATGGAACACATCAAACAATGCAACGTTTCTAAGTAATATGCTGAATGTAACATACCTCGCGCACAATATTGTAGGGGTAGATACACATTAAAATATGAGTTGAAGATGTTAGAGCTGCGCGGGCCTAATCTCGACCATAAAAAAACGTAGAAATGCGATCATTTCCATTGATTGAAATATTGTATTGATTTCAAAAATGTGTTGTATATTCAATACAACAAATAAAAGGAAACTTGGAATATCCAGATTATTTTTTGTTAGATGATTTAGGACCTGAAGTAAAAGTATAAAATAATAATAGGTCAATTTCGTTTTTTTTTTCCATAACAGTACAGGATTTGTACTTTTTCAAATCATAATTTGGTCAGGTATCCACCAATAAAATATTATGGACTAGGTATATTATACTCTGTTAAATTGTATGTTATACCTATGATATAGGGGGTTCACGGCTTTGATGTCGATGCGCCACCCCACTCGCACCGGTCGTTGCACTATAGTTATGAGAAGGGGACAGTTGTATATTTGTACTACATGAGTATAGCAATAGGCTGGCAGAAATTCTTACAACCATCATAAATCTACATATAGGCTACATTAATAGTATGCCGTATTACGTCGCTGGTGCCGAGTTTTCGGAAAGGAAAATTGGGTACACGTCAGGTAAAATCATTTAATTCAAACCCCAAATTGGACAATTTAAAAGTGTACCTTCGCCACGTGACTTACAGCCAGAGTTGTTTTGGGACTTTCGTGGTCGGTTTGACCACACTCTCCTCACTGTCCATATGGTCCACAAATTACTATATACAGGTCACTAAATAATACTTTGAATGGGAAAACTCTTCGAAATGATGCAGAATTTCATGATTACTTTATTCTTTATCAAAATCTCTAAAATTCTTCAAGAAAAGAGAAAAATTAGAACTTTTACAGATTATATTACAATTTCACTTACCTTTTAACATTCCTAGCGTACTCCGACTCTGAATCCTTTTGAGCATTTATGCTCACACCCATTGCAGTTTCTACAAAAAACACCATTTACATTAATTTACATTTGACGTGTAATTTACAATTCATCTACTTCGTATTGCCGAAACTTTTTTGGTCCAGGTAGACCAGATTCAGGGTCACGGAGCTGATAGTGTCATGGATGTATGACCTGGGCATTTTATTTTTTATACAAGAAAACGTAGTAAAACAATAAAATTAATGTGAAGAAGAAAAAGAAAAAATCTGTCTATCATGTGTGAACATCATAAATATTTTACTTCGCCTGAAAGGGACGAAAAAAATTATCTTATCGACTTTGGAGTTCGGATAGACAGTTCTAATGGCCTAATTGTTTTAACCTGTGTTATTTTTGTAACCGGTTCCAACTTCATTGGCATCAATAAGCACGAATCGGCAAGAATTATAAACAGCAAAAAGAACCAGTTATTTTAATCTAATTGTGGTACACTTGACGTCTGTCAAATGGGTACATGTGTGTGTATGACGCGCAGGGTGACAGATGTCAAGTATAGGTGAGAAGACCGATTGGGTTGCCCGGTACGGGGTGCACGGTGGGGGGCCCCGAAGCGTTTAAATAGTTCTGAGGAGCTGAGAGAAACTGTTTTTACTTATCGGTCTTCTGTTAAACTCCCTTGTGTAGTAAATATATTATATATGAATAAATAATTTATAAATTGTGGTAAACCCGAGTTTTATTGCTACATAATCTACGCAGATATATCCACAAGAAGAAGTACTATTCCAGGAAATTGAGAATTGAATAGCCCAGGGTTATAACACTAATTAATTAAATTCGATCACGTATTTCGAACCAATTTCAATGGTTCCAAAAGTGACAGACAAAATGATCCGTCGTCATTGCTACACCAAAAGAACTGGTTATTTTAATGTTAAATGGTGACATCAATGTTTTCATTAAATTCTACGACACTCGATCGATTCTTTGTGTGTGTATATTGTTTTATTTAGTAATCATAAATATTATATTCTTATATCTAGTATGCAACACTAACATAAAAAAATGGTATCGTATATCATTTAGCATTAGGTAAAGAGATTATAAATATATAATAAATACACCACATATTCTGCCCTTAACCTACGAAAAGTAGCAAGACTTCATTCACATCTGCTGGCAGTTCATTGAACAATTTTAAACCTCTATAATATAAAATTATTTTGTGTTCCTATCAGATTCGTTTGTTGAAATATAAAATCCCATCGACTTCTCATGGGATACGTGTGGACCTCAAAAATTATAATTTATATTTTTATTCATATATGATGGCGAAAACCGATTTTTTATTTAGTATATCAATTTTGTATATTTTTTTGTTCAACCGTCATTAATTTTAGTTGTTTTAACATATAACTTACTCTTGTCTTATATTACATCTTAAAATACTCCTCATTGCTCTGTTTTGAATTAATAGAATTTTTTCTTCTCAGCTTCATTTTCCAAAAATAGTACTATTGAACATATCTTATTCTGCTTAAAGAAACTTTTTTTTTTGCATTTTCTTTGTTATCATCTAAATATGTTTATCCAATTTTAGTTTATTGTCAATTATTACTCATAAATATTTAATTTCATTCACCTCTTCAAGGTCTTCATTATTTATCTTTAATGAATAATAATAATTATTTTCATTACCAATAATCATGAATTTTCTTTTGGAGACGTTAACTTTTTACTATTTAATCATATATCTATTAGTTCTAGTTCATGCTGAATTCTATATATACATACATATTTTATCTCGCAATTTTAAAGACATTTTATTCTGTCATTAATATAAATAATAAATGATATAGGACCCAACACCTATTCTTACGAGACACCTTTTTTGATTAATTGTGCACACTATAGTAAATCTACAAATTTTGTTTTTTATCTTCTATTCTTTAAACAGTTAACAAACCTTTTTTTTTTGTTCCCTTAATTTCGATGTTTGTAAGTTTTTAAACTAAATTAATATAACTAATTAAACTAAACATTGTTGTTGACATGTAAATCCGTTAGTCATTGTATGTTTCTCTTTACTTCCAGATTAATCCGTGACGTAATGTTGCAGTTATTCCTGTCTAATCCTTACAATTTAAAAGGTAATAAGTGATAGAGTTCCATACCGCAAATGACGTCTAGAGAAAAAACATCATACAGGGGAAAGACATCAAATGTTTCTTGATTGATTGCGTAGGATCGTAATTTCTCTACCATAATATCACTTTGATCATTGAAAACATTTACAAAGTTCAAGAGAATTTTGAAATTAAAACTGGGAGAAATAGCCTTCCTGTGTTTTTTCCATTTTTTACCTGAAATCATTAATTGGAAAAAACTTATTAATATATAAGGGTTGGTTACGAATTATTAACGGTGATAGAGAAAAATAGAATGAAAGAGGAATATAATTTATTTATAGTGAATAATTATAGAAGTCATAATATTGAGAGTAACACGTAGAAATGTAAGGAACGGCGCTGTACTCAATTTAACTCGAAAAGATTTCAGCAGAAGGAAAATTCCCCATCTAATTGAATCCAAAACTATTCTAAAAAATTCACTAGAAATTAATAAACACTTGCCAAACTACGGGTTGCCGTTTAGTATTAAAAAATTTGATAAACGGTGATCATCTATGGTCAAAAGAATTTCACTTCCCCCTCTGAAAGTACAACTCGAGCTTCCAAATGACATATTTGCAACATCCGCGCCAATGCAGCAAAACGAAGGACATTCGACATTCAAGAAGTTCAAGTCGACGTTTCAATTCTTCATCATTTATCTAGCTGAGTTTTTAAATTCTACAGCAACACCACAGTATTAACCAATCCTCGAGGTTGGTAGCCCTATCATGAAAAATATGGAATCACTAAAACTTTGTAATATAATGCAGTGTGTCGTGAAGGCATTGGAAAATACATATAATTGAGGCAATAATGCTGACTGGTGCATTAGGAGAGAATGTGTTTATTAAAAGAATCTCACTTATTCCTAGCGATTTATGTCAGTATCTTCAATTACTAATTTGTCTCACCTTCGCCATAACAACAAGAAATTTTCAAGTCCGTCGCTGACATCATTGGCTTCAGAGATGAATACATTTCTCATTGTCATGCAATGAGCGGAGCATTCAAAAAAATTGTAAGTGCAGATGAATATAAATTTTACAAAAAATACGAATTCTTATCCAGGAATCTAGGTATATATTGTCAAGTGTTAAAGGGCGTGCTTGTGGTCGAGCCTCGTTCCAGAAGGCCATCAAGTTAGACCTATTTTCATAGCACAAGCGTTCACAAATTCACAAGCAAACACAAAGTTGATACAGTATTGATGTGACATATATTCCGTGCATGCATCGCTATTTTTAAATTAAAAAAAATACGTGGGAATTAAACACGACCCTAGTAAGTACGTTTAATGCAAAAAAGAAAAAAGATCTTACCGTTGCTAGTCAACAACCCTTCTCCGAGCCAGGGGCGGAAACATTCGTATTCTTCAGCTTTGTCATCACAATAATTATTTTTGAAAATTATCTGAAATTAAACATTAAAACCAAACACATGAGGAGTGTTGTATAGAGATATAGAACATTAAAATGATATAAAACACATAAAAATCGTGCTAATGGCCATGATATTAGCTGTATTGAAATGATCATTTTGTGCCATTAGTGTTTAAATATGACTAGAGACTTCACATATCCCCATAGAAAATAATTCAATGGTGTTGTATCACATAATCTCGGAGGCCAATTCACAGGTCCCATTACGTGAAACTATGCGCTCGTCGAATGTTTCCTTCAATAAATACATTTTTTATCTTCACAAACACAGTGTAGTTTCGTTGTATAATTAACTTAATGTTCGAGTGTTAATAATACCATTATTGTGTTTACAAGAAGATTAGACAAATTAGAAGATGCTGGCTCAAAGTTTGATGCTCAATAATACTCTTCAGCAGCTTCAGATTATAGTGATAATTCTATCCCACACAAGAGAACATATCAATTATCAAGGTGGAACCCACGTATAACAAATATTTCGTGTCAGAAATTAAATTAAAGATTGTCACGTAAGTATTTTGGTTATTTTAATCTTATCTATTTTTAGCAGCAGCTTTGGTAAAGACGGGAATATTTCTTCTCAGGTTTAGTGGGATTCTACTTATGTCGGTATAAGCACGATCCAATAAACTAAACAATGAAAAGTGTATTGTTTCCTATAATTTACAAATATTCTAGAGGTATAGAGAAATAGATAACAACCCGATGAATATGATACATAAAACGCAGAAGTGGAGGAAATGAAAGTCACAGATAAAATAATGTGGTGACCTCAGGTGTTGTATAAAAACTAAGGTGATTTCAGTTAGATACTTAGAACTAGATTTTTTTTTTATGGCTTCCTTGATTAAAAGTTGCTGGAAGGCAGGAGGGACTCTATTGTATTTTATTTTAATACACCAGTGTGAATTTCCAGGTCCGTGATCCCAAGTCGTTGCAAAGTCAGGAAGCCAGAAGATTCGGTGGTAGTGATGATAGCAGAGGTCGAAAGATGAGAAGAATAAAAAGTCCAATTTGCTTTATCTAGTCCAGTGGTGCGAGAGACGAATGAGACGAGAGTGCTCTTTGCAGCCACTGGACCATTATTTATTTAACATATTATAATCCTACGAGCGCCACGGGCTCCAGGAGATCTCCTCCAATCAGAATGCCGGATCCGTCCCCCTGCCGCCCCGCTGCGGTCCAGCGCAGCCACCCCCTGGCGGCGAGATCTCGAAACTTTGTTCATTTTTCTCGCCACGAAGTGGAGGACGGCAGATTCTGAATTTCTCCGGCATTTCTCTTCTCCTCTTCACATTTTTACTTTCTCAGGCACCGCGAGTATTTTTTCTTATAGTCTTTATTGCTCCTCGCGATGCCTGATAAGTCTTATCCGGGGCGATGGCCCGGGGAATTAATTATCGCACCTCAAACTTGGAAAACTCGTTTTCAATACCTGAATGATTTTTGAGGTGCATAATATTATCGCCGGGCGATCGCCCCCTCCATTCTCTATTTATTAACATAACATTTTTATAAAATATAATTTTCTACAACTAGTTATTCGTAAAACTAAATGCGGCATAGTCTGCGCGCCGGCGGGGGCGGAGTCTCGCAGCGGCCCGCTACCCCCTCCACGCGGCGGTCCGTTGGTGCAGTGACGTGGAAAATCCAGTGGTGCGGAATGCCGGGCGGAATGTTTTTGTGACGCGGAAAAAATGGCCTTTTTTGTCCATACATTTCTCGGCCACTTTCTACCGCGTCCGTGGTCCGCGATGCTGTGCGGAACACTCCCCCCGTGTGGCTCCGCCGCACTCCTCAGGCAGCACAGCTATTCGTCGCATTTATTCCGCCTGGGACCCGGGTCTCCGGGTCGGCAGGAGGATTACTTCGTGGCGGGCGGGTCGTAGTCTCCCGCCGCCGTCCAGCTTGGCCTCAAGCGCCCGCCGCACGGCGCGTATGAGGCACTCTCTTTCCCGGATTTCTCCTACTGTGGCAGGAGCTGAATCCGTATTTTTTCGAATCCCGTCCGGAGCGACACGCGCCTTCCTGCGCGCTCTCCTACGCGGTCTCGTTCCGCGCCTCCGTGCGGTAGTGAGATCTCCCGTCTGGGTTCTCACTCGCTCTTGCGCTCCCGGCGCTTCCATGTCCCGAGTGAGAGCCACGGCGCTCGCTCCCACCGCCAGTGGAGCAATAGCGCCTTCCTGCTCTCCCCGTATGTCGGCCGTGTCATTCGCGGTGTCCCGTAACACATGAGCGAGAGCTGTGATCTCCGCTCTCGCTCGCACCGCGCTCGATGTCCCCGGTCCGTCACTTCTCGCCTGCGCTGGGCGAGCTCGGGTCTCGGACGGCTCTCCGCTCGCGGTTGAGTCCGACGGCTCGCTCACTTCCAGGCAGGTCCCATACGCGGCCGCATATGCCGGGTCTCGGCCGCATCGCTTCTCGATGCCGGCCAGCCGGCTTACCGCGCACTGTCGATCATTCTGTAGACCGGCGTCGCTCCGCTTGCACAGGAGCCCTGTCTCCCAGCGGCCGCTAGGTGACTGGCGCGTAGTTGCTGCCATTATCTCGGTGGCCCGGGCATCCTCTGTATTTACCCGGGCTGCGGCGGTCACCCCCAGTGAATCCACCGCGTAGGGCCGTCGTACCAGCGCCTCCAGGCGGGTATCGGCGGCCGGGCTCGGCATTCTGGCGAGTGTCAAAATGGTGGCGCTCGCCTCGACTTCATGCGGCGCCGCGGTGCCGTGTACGGTCCACCCCAGGGCCGTACGGGACAGGATCCTCGACTCGTGCGCCGCCTTCACCTCTCGGGTGACAATAAGGTGCGCGTGATCCTGCCCGATTAATAACTGCGGCATAACTTGCTTCGCAGCCTCCCGGCCCGCGCGCGCCCCTCTCTCCCGGGCCGGCATCGTCCATTGCGCGGGCAGCGCTAGCCCGCGCACCGTACTCGCCTTCAGCGAGTACTCGCCGCCGTCACCCGCCACTGTCAAGTGTACTGTCTGCGAGCGGGCATCCGATGCACACATCCCGCTCGCCCCGCGAATCCGGAGTTCACGTACCGGTCCTCGGGCCCCCACGGCACTGGCCACTTTGGCATCGATCAATGTCACCGTCGATCCCTCGTCCAAGAGTGCGTGCACATTCACTTGCCCGCGGGGTCCTCGAATTCTCACTGGAACCATTTTTAACAGAATCGATGGATTCTCGTCCCAGGTATTCGCCACAATGTCCGCGCTTGATGTAGCGCTCTCTGCCCCCCCCGGGGGCGCGTTCGATGCCGCGGCCGGCGCCGCTGCGCGCAGCGCCCCGTGTAGCATCTTGTGGTGCGGCGCGCGGCACCCACCCACACCGCATCGCTTCTCCCGGCACTGTTGATACCGGTGCCCCGCGTTCAAACATATGAAACAGACGTGGCTGTCCCGCACTATCGGCCACCGGTCCGTCTTCGTTTGCCGGGCGAAGTCCACACAATCGGCGAGACCGTGTTTGGCCGACTGACACATCGAGCACCACACACGTTTGCGAAGTGTCTCCTCGCCGAATGCACCCGCGCTTGAATAGTTGCGGCCCGAGCCTGCGCTCGCCTCGGCGGGCGCACTCATGTCGGGCTCGCTATCCCCCTCACTAGTGGCGTACACTTGGGCGCTCCGGCGCCCTTTCTGTGCGTGCGCCGCCGGCTCCAGGCACCCGGTATGCGGTGCCTCCGCCGTCAGCTCGGTCAGCCAGGCGGAGAAGTCGTGCACAGTGACTTCTTTCGTCATGCCGCGGCGCTCGCCCATCCAAAACATTTTATAACATGTTGGCATCTTGCCAACCATTTCTGTCAGCAGCTGCGCGGATGCCAGCTGCTTGCCGTTGCAGTTCTCCACTGTGGCCACCACGTTCCTCACGGCGACCGCGTATTCCACGATCGCCTCAGTGGTGGCCGTGTCGGCGAGGCGGGGATGGCGCCTCAATATTCAGATGAGTGTACTTTGGAAGACGTTTTGTTTTGCGCTTACATGAAAAACTAGATTTTAGAAAATTTGCACTCGATATTTTGGTTTGCCGAACAAGATGGTACACTGATATGACTCGGTTAACTGGGAGTGAAGATTTTAGTTATCACAACACTGGTTGTTATCCTTTCAAGATAGGTGCGGTAAAGGATATTGATTTTGTCAATCGGTCATCGCATTTGGTTTTTATTTCAAAGTATTAAACACGGTTGGTTAATCCTGATTTGGATCTTAAAATACCGAAAAGTAGTAGATATTTATTCTGACACAGACTCAAATTTGATGGAACTTTGATCGTAATCGAACAATTTGGATCGTGATCTACACCGGAGGTATGTACAATTGATACTTCAGATAATATAACTTTACGAACTTTTCTCTGGGCGAGAAGAAATTCCGAGAGAAATTTGTTGGACACAGTTTACAGTTCCGGGATAAACTCAAGAATGGCCGGGATGATTATTGCATCGTCTATCTAATCTGAGCCCGTTCCTTCAAGGTTTTGGTCGTGGGGGTTTACACATCCTTCCAAGCTAGATAATGACGTCAGTAACACGGAATAATTCGTATTAAGAGGTAAATATTTATGACGACGCGTGCTGTTTGTAAAAAAAAAGCCTATTATTAAATCCAAAGAGTATTTATCCAATATCTATAATCTAATTGGTTAAATCAAATTCAGAGATTGCTCGCGATTCACGGCCACGTGTTGTTATGACGTCAAGGATTTAGAATATACGTAGAGTTTAGTTTATTCAATGAATTTTGTCAGTAAAATATATTATTTTAAAAATAGAATTAGAGATAGATTTGTAAGAAATGTCCACCTGACCGGAAGTCGCTACCGAATTGAGATAAATATACGTACATTTGCGAACAATAGGTACAAGCGTTAAATGAATGCTTTATTTTTTTAACATTCATTATTTCGGGGAGGATTTTATTATTCTTAATGTCGGTGTTAATACGAAAATATAACTATATATATATATATACAACAAGATCAAAACTCACTATTTAATATATATCTACTCACTGTTATATGTGTATATTTACTAACTGTAAAAATGCTATTTTATATATAAAAGATAAAACATTAAGTACTCTCAACCTAGAGATATTAAAAACACGCTCGGCATTTTTGATACTTTGGCGAATATTATTTTTAACTGGCACACTGCGTCCAAAACTCGCCAGACGTCCAGAAAGTCATAGAAATAAATGAAAATAGATGGAGATACGTAATAATATTATTACAGTTTTAATTTGAATTAAATCTATAAACCACAACTCAAAATATTTAAATTAAACCGTATCCGTAAACTATGATGATCTATTAGCCGATATTATATATAGCTATAGCCCTAGGCGATTCCGATTTTTTTTCCAATTTATGATCTGTAAAAACAATAAAACAATATATTTTTAAGTTTAGTAGTTATTTATTTTAGTTTAAATATTCAAGGATTATGCTAGAATAAGGCGGCACTGTACATAAAGTGTCGCGCCTAATTAATTTGAAACACTTAACTTCCAGTAAATTGTTTAGAGGGTTTTTTATCAGAATTTTTTACCCTTCCAATTCATGTATTAATATAAAACACATATGATGTTTATTATAATAAGGTAGTTAGAAAAAGTGTCAAAGCGATTAGCGCTGATGCACTTGTAGTAGTAGATTTGGCGGTCTAGCCGCATATAGAGTACTCAGAGTATCGTAGACTCTAAGGAATTGGAAAAAAAAAAAAAAACGATTCCGATTTACGACAGAAATCGAAATCCAATCCGCGGGACGCGCGACCCGGAGATCGCGCAATTCATTCGGTAGATCCTATCGGCGCAGAATTTACGTCTTCTCTACACTAGTGTATAACTTCTGATATAAATGAGAAATAAAAACCCTACAAATTCGTAAAAAACGCGAAAATTTTAATTATCATTGAAAGTAGCCTCTTAAATATAATATTTTCAATGCACTGCGTATATCACTTAAGATCTGTCGAGAAAAATTAATAATATAATATAAATTATATGTATCAATTACAAAGAAATACAAATAAAATTAATTTATCGACAAAATATTTTTGTTGCTACCGGGATCTTTTCCTTTCCAGGGAAATGCATTAACCAATTACACTACACCAACATAGTAAATTGATGACAAGTTTTCGAACTTATATATTGCGCTTCCAAATTGATACATCTGTTGTTCCATTATTTGAAAGCAATCTTCTTTATATTTACTGAATCTCAAAAACTTTTTAGTAAAATCTGATAGGAAACCCCAGAGTTCATTTTTATTAAATTTTGGAAATATTGATACAATCTATTGGTATATTTTTAAAGAGAACACATTCTTATTGTGAAGTTGCAATTTTCAGAACACAGGTCTGTGATATTTAATACAAATTAAATGTATCAGTTATAAAGATATACAAATAAAACCAATTTATCAAAAAAATATTGTTGTTGCTATCGGGATGCGAACGATTTGAACTATTGCTATTAAAAAAGGGTTGCTAATTTTTAAAACGGGATCAGATTTTCTCCATCAGCTCTAGTTTTTGAGATATACGAGTATGACACGCCTTTTTTTGCCAATTCCTCTGTTCGCATATAACAATCTTCCGCTAAACTACTAAATCGGTTTGTTTCTAACTATTGACTTACATTCTTACACAATAAGACGTATAATGGTCGTGATGGCACAAATTAAAAAACTTATTTGTGACTCTTTCTGGAGTTTTTGGAAGTTTTGTAGAACAGTCTCACTGAAGGCTCCAACAGCAATCCGCCATCGTATGGATTATTTTTCTCGGTACCCCTCTTCTATGATTTTCAAATCTTGAAGATATAATATCTTGTTCTTCACTTAAATCAAAAAAATTAGTTACTACCGGCAGCAAATTTGTATCAGAAAATACCACAGAACTATGTTCTGAAATTGCAACGTAATAACAAAAATGTGTTCTTAAAAAAGTTATTTTTTGCTAATACAATATAGTTCATCAAATTTATGAATCTTCATGGACTCTCTCATCTAAGGACCATAGAAAATCCCTGTTATTTTTGTTTTGTTTTTCCATACTAAATCCACGAAGTTTTGTCGACAAATATTCAAATCACAAACCTTGAATAGCTCTTCAGGAGGCCATGTTTAATATCAAATAATAGTGGCAAGATGACTTTTTTCTCTCTCAACCAAAGGTTCATTAATGACGTCTTCAGCTATCTCGTCTGTACAAGGTAGCGGTGGATGAATAAAATGAGGAAATATAAACAAAAGCAGAAATAATACAAAAACGAAATGTTCTTTTTATCTCCGTCACTAGCATTAAATGTATGAAACATAATATAAAAAAGTGACACAAAAAGGAGGGACTATCAAACATTATTATTCTTTATTTTTCAAAAAATTAACTTTTTTGCGACATCGGTAACTCGAGTCGGCAAAAAAAGTTAAAAATACTTTTTTACACAAAATAGTTTAAAAAGCCAAGTTCAAAAACGTGTAATTTAATGCAATATAAATATTTAAATCGCTTTTTTCACAAATATGAAGGTATTGAAACTAGTGTTTGACTCGGGGAAAGCTATTGTTTTTTTTATGTGTATTGTTATAAGGGACCATTTTTCGTCGCCAGTAATAAATCATCTCAAAAATGGATAGGTTTCATACCTTCTCAGCAGCGAAGAACAAATTATCACAAGTTGATCCAAGGCCAAAAGCGAGACTCTGCGAAACCCAAACTTTGGTGTAATAATCTTTTGCGGTCAGCCAGGGACAGTCGATCTCTTCTGATATTGATGGTTTTGCGCGGATCTAATTCTACCAGTTAGTTTAACACGCTGTCATCACTAATAACAACCAAATACATCGCAAATACTTATTTTCGGTCTCCGGCCTCGACATTTTTACTATTCATGAATGAATAAAATGAAGTAAATACAGTAAGCCGATAGCTTCGTAGATCGGCCGACAGAGGTGGCAGCAGAAGGGACGCGGACGACGAGGACTGGTTGTATTCCAGCTACCAGTGTTCTTATACTTCTTACTTCATACTATCACTACCTACTTACTTTATTCAAGTTAAATTCATATCTGTTTTCACTATGAGTAACATGTAAGGCCAACGAACTCGGTTACTTGGAAGCCCACTTGAGGTTCCAAGGATTGGTGCTTAGGTTAACCAGCGGGTTCAATGAACCCATCAAAACTATTGGGACTAAAATCCTCCCTTAAAATAAAAAATGTCTATATTAACCAAGAACATAAATAATAAATGGCCTGTAGTCGTAGCTAGCAGATCACTGTGTTTTGGATAACGGTCATGGGAAGTTCTTCTTAAATAAATTCATTATTTTCACTTGCGAAGTGTACAAATCCTTTAAATTTGACACTTTTCGAGTATTCCATTTACATAATAATCAACTCATGATGTTATGTATGTACCTACCCTCCGAAGCCACATCCCTATCTTTTAGTTTGTCAACCTTGACCTTTCTTGATGTGAGGAGAGATATGGGTTAGAACCATTATTTTAGTAGTTTTGTCTTATCTTGTTTACCCGGATTTAAACTATCTTCTATATTATTTATTGGGACAAATATCTCAAGAAATATCTTTTTAAACTATAACACAGCCCTTCATAGATCAGATCATATCTAACATCCAAACGAGAAAGAACTGAAAGTCTATTCGTTTCAATACATCTCCGTAGACACGCTACCTGATACATTTGTGCCCCTATAATATATCAATAAACGAGTTATTTACAAGTACCGAGTCGTGATTTTAAGACCTTCCGAGAAAGGAACATAAAAATGACTAGCCACAGATTCATCCATAAATGTATATCTTTATAATTAATATATTTAATTCATATTTAAAATCCAGGAATGTTTACACTTTGCTCAACTTACCTTGCTTAGTCCACACTAGCACTCCCACCTCGGAAGGAACATCGCCATAGAGGTTAACCTATTATCTATCTCACACACTGACTTTAAATATGCAAAATATCTCAATTACCTCTGTATCTTTAGGGTCAGCGAGTGCTATAACCAGTTGGGAGCAGTTGAGAAATCGGAACCTCGTACCATATTCGTTCCATCTTTTATTTAGCGCCTGAAATATATCTGCAAAAACAAAAAATGCATCCGTTACAGTATTCGTAGCAGATTTGTAGATTATCCATACAATCTACCTCGCGCATGCGCAGATAGAAGAAGAAGCAATACATTTTCAAAAGACGATATGACGTCAGCCAGTCACGGACATATTAGTGCTCCACTTGTGAGAGCTAATACTAAAATAATGTCATACTTTTAAATGATTTAGTTGAACATTTCAAATATCATTTCCTAGTGCTTTCAATTGCCGTGTTACGATTGATACCGATGGATAAGATGAGAAAGTTACCAAAACAATGAAAATTCGTAAACAGCAATATCTCGGATTTATTATGAGACATCATAAAAGTATTTTATAATTTTAAAATAATTAACGAGCAGCGTGGCCCTGGAAGACGCTGAATCTCGTGTTAGATTCTTCTAAGACGATAGTTTTCAACATTTCCAGACGGCTGCCAACGAAAGAATTACACCCAACATCCGGTAACTGGATACGGCATAAAAAGTAAGTATTCAATCATCTTGCCAAGTATAGAATAGAATGCGCTGCATTACTAAGTATTTAACGAATTCAACGTAACAATGGAATGTACGAGTGGGGCTCCCGAGCTGTGGTCCTGCAGGCGCCCGCTCCCTTGGCCAAATCAAACACACATTATATGTGGGCATGTCCACGATCATGAGTATTTATTAAAGTGTGTGGTCTTATTTGAGAGATAGCAAGTGCAACATAATTTAAACAGTCCAAAATAGAAAAAAAAATCTAAATGTCAATTACTGTCACTGACTTATTTCCTAGTTTATCCACTATACATATATCGATAAGTGTTCTTAATGTAATAATTGTTGTATTGGGTGGAAGAAATAGTACCTGTACATTAGAATGTTCCAAATATGGATGACATGGTGCATTGTCAATGATCAATAGAACTTTAAAATCGAGAGCTTTCTGCTTCATATATATTTCCACTTCCGGTACAAAGCAATTAGTGAACCATTCATTAAATACGACGGTTGAGCTTACCTGAATTATCCTTGACACTCACCGTGGCAGGAAGCGATGTATCCGGAGACAAAATTCTCCGAATTTCTTACCCTTTTAACATGTCAAAATGGTCCAAAATAGTTATTTTACAAAAAATGCTTCTTGAAATATTTTCTCAAAATAGTTCGCATAAAAAGAGAACTGAGTGTATTATACGAGCATTGCGTCTCGTCCCAGGAGACCCTCTTTCTTAATATAATATATTGTATTAAAATATATCACCACATTTTTCTTACCGCTAGACTTGCGAGCGGCTATTGTAGTTAAAAATCATTATTTTCACATTTCGGAAAGTGTTTAACTCTATGGTATAGCATAGACACTATGAAAAGATGACAGATATCGTGTATATTTTTTGGAACTTGTAATAAAGACAATGTACACTTCATTTCAAATTCAATACTCATTTTCGTATCGTTATTGAATACATATATAAGAGATATTAAAAACACGTACATTTTGACAGAACTGGCCGTTTAATCAAGAACTATATAACCATAATGACACTACAACCAAGACGTCCGGAAAGTCATAGAAATAGACGGGGAAACGTAATATTTTTATGGATACGTTTACCCGATATTCTAGACCAACTAAAAATGACCTGCATGTTACTTTAATATTTAAGCCTAATAGAAGGTAACTTACCGACTGACGGATTGATGTACATAAGCGCATGCCCAAAAAAAGGTAAAATCGGCAAAGGACTTGGTATAGATCGCGTCATTCTCCACGCTTTTCTAATTTTAAGGCAATATAAAATACACATCACGAGGATCGCAGAACACAAGTACAATACTGTCATCTTAGATTGAAAATGGTTTTTGAATTCGAATAATAATTTTACCAATTTTTAGATGTACCGCGCGAGTTTAAGCATTAAATTAAGTACACTTTAATTCCTGCCGCAGCTTAAATATCTACTGAAGGATTCTACATCATCATCGAATTTATAACGTTAATTTTAATCGGTGGTTCTTGACCAGGTGTCGAAGGTCACCTACTATTGCCCGTGATGTGACAAACAATTTTTTCAATGTATGTCAAGTTTATAATAATATCATATTAAGTTTTTTTGGCTTCAGCTTAGGCTATTTTTGCAGAATATGTTCAACTCATCTATCACGATACTGTCATTATAAAATTTACATATTCGCGATGCGAGATCAAAGTATCTATGCGATATTGCTGTGCTAGTTATCGAGACTGAACGTTTCATGCCTCTGGAGATCAGTGTGGTGTCGACAGTGCCGACTCTAGCCTCTGTGGCGAAATTTTTCTGTACCCCCCTTCCCTTCACGATTTAAAAAGAATGGTGAATCTGTTAACCATTCCCTCAGACTTTTAGATTCCACATCACGGATACTATACTATACAGCTGTCACTACGCAGTAGCATTAAATATATGCCAGCGGCGAATGAGCAGGACCATATATTTTGCTTATAAACGGTCCTGGGTGAGCGGTTGGTCTGCCTTCATAGCTACAATATTGCGACCAGGCCTTCTTTTTTGTGATTTAAGCTTGCACTGATGATAACGTGGAGAGGGTTTAATAAATAAATTACTTCTTTAGAAGTTAATTTTCCGAGCCGTTTTATCAACGAAATGTTTAATTAGTTTTGAAAAGTCTATATTCTCACCGATATCATTTTCAATGGATAGTTTTCCCAAACTGGAAAGTCTGCCTTGTAACTTTCGAAAAACTACGTTCTACGCATACTGCAGTTATAGGTAGCGTTAGTGAAATTCGAATATAAATTATGCTGTTTTATAAAATTTAACACAGTATGTGGAGTAGTGATAAGAAAAAATTATATTTTTGATTCATTGGTGTGATTGTGATTGGTATTCGATAATATCAGTGATTGTGATCACAGTTTCATTATTAATGCGTATGCGCCGCACGATTTCGCAATACACGAAATTAAAAATTGCGTATTTTTTTCTATTATTAAAACTTCATTTGTGTAAAAAATATATTCTAGCATAAATATTAATATAATTCTAATTTAATATCACCGCAAAAAGAATGAAAACGCTTTAAAAAATGTACATTTATTTTTCGTTAAAATTCGCGCCAAATATGCTGTCTTGACAGAATGTACTAAATGGCGCTGATCATATTCATATCAAAACACTTTTTATGGTTTTATCAAAGTGTATTAGCGAATATTAATTTACTTAATCTGGAGATTGACAACAGAGTACGGCGTCTCAGCAGGGTACGTTTGTGACCATGCGACAGCTGGTGCGGGTAATGCTGGTTTTTTTAATGCGAGAATTCGATTTTTTTTACTGCTGAGTATTATGATATTTCGGTAGAAATTAATTTATTTTATTTACGGAAACCATTTGTTTCAATTTAGCGCATCGTATAGCATTTTCAGATTTTGAATAAATATTAAGATAAAAATCAAATTTAAAAATGAATTTGGCGCGATATATTATTTTTTTTTTACAACTTCGACACATCATTCATAGATGTCACTATACATGCTGTTTTAGTTTTCATTGTATATCTTTATGTATATATATATATATATATATAATTCAATTGAACTCGATTTATATTAAATAATTTTAGTAACAAAAATAAGTTTTTGCACAATACCGAACAAAATAGCATTTATAGATTTTGAATAAATATTAAGATAACAAATATAATTTCAAACTGCATTTTTTGTTTTTTTTTTAAACCTGTAGAAATAGGTTGTTGGTTGTGTACGTCGGATCTGCTTCTTCTGATTCTGAGATACCGAGAAAATTCTTTTAAAAGGGTAGTCGTGATTTTATGTCTTTATATCAATTTTAATGCGATGATTAATCGCAATTAATCAATAATTCGGTAGAAGAGAATTAATTTAAAATGTTTTTTTTTATGTAAACAATTTTTTAAAATAGAGCGCACACGATGGCGTCTAAAGATTTTTAAAAACTTTAAGGATAAAAAAGTCAATTTTCAAATGATGATATTCAAATTTTTCTGCGATGTATTTCAATGTAATTTAATTAAGAGTGCAATCTTTAATTTGAAAAAATCTGGTGATATATAAAGGTGTAACGCATGTATATATTTATCATTTTATCGACTTCTTCTTATTTTTTTATAAATCTTCTCCTTTATTACATTTTCTGAGTAAATTTATGTGCCTATTCTGATTTGTAAAATTCTGGTGATGGACAAAATGCGATAATTTTGGCATGGTTAGGATTGGTAAGGTTTAGTTAGGTTGGGCTATGTTAGGATAGGTAAGGCTAGGTTTAGTAAGGTAAGGTAAAGTGAAGTTAGGTTAGGATAAGTTTGGATTGGTTATGATATTTATTACAATGAGGTAGTTAGTAAAAGTGTCAAAGCGATCAGCGTTGATGCACTTGTAGTAGTAGATTACGTGGTATAGCCGTATGTAGAGTACTCAGAGTATCGTAGACTTTAAGGAATTGAAAAAAAATGTATGTGTATTATCTTTAACGCGTCTTCATATTGACTGACAGATATGCTCACGATTTTATCAGAAGTATGTACTTTTTATCAAAGCATATTTTAATTAAGTACCTACCTTTTTAAAATGCGCTTTGAATAATTTCCAAAATGGATCCCGATTCGACACAGCAAATTAAACAAATGAGTCAAAATGTAATTGCGGTGGTCTTTGAACTCTCTTCTTCCTCGCAAATCAATTCTGCGATGAGTCACGTATAACCTTTTGAATGCGAATGTTGAAAAATAAAAATTAGGAAGTTGATAACTCGCCAGGCAGGGAGAAAATCGACAAATTATCAAAAATATTTTTATAAAAAATAAACGATACATTGCATAAATAAGACTTGACTTACATAAATAAATCGGAGATGCGTTCCATGAATTTCTAAAACTCATAACTCTGAAGCGGTGAGTTAAAATATACGCAGAATCACACAAAAAGAGTTTATGAAAGATTCGGAAAATAAAACAGCATAAAACTATATTTTATTTCAAAATTACATTTTTGGTTCAACATATTTTAATTAGACTTATCGTCGCTGCACGACAACGTTCGGTGCGATTTAGCCGGAAGTCACTCTCTGCACGATTATAATTAGTGTTGTGATGATCCACATATAATAAACTGATAAAAAATACGAATTCCACGAAATTTCTAGAGCGGGTTGGTTAGGGGAGGGGGTAGCGGAACGAGGGATGAGACAACAGGGTCAGGGGGTTGTGAGCGCTTCTTCTGACAGTCAGTTTCGGGAGGATTATGGGGTCGTATGTGTGAGAGTCGCTTTTGAACCGAGAAAAGAGTCGAATACGTAACGATTGTTTATTAAATTTGATTTTTATGTTTATTTATTTTGTTTTATTATTTTGATGTTTTAGGGGTGATCGCGTGATGAAACCGGTAGATGTATTTAAACTCATTTTAGTGGTTAATAAAACAAAGATAATAAATAAAAATATGAATCTTAACCACAAAGATAATATTGCTGATTTTAAAAGTATTAAACTATTTATGGTAAAATTACTAGTTTACCATCTCCAACACATGATAATATAAATTCTTGTTATGATTTATTTATTTCCTGCATTGAAGAGTCAAAATTATATATTCCTGTGAAAAATATAAATAAAACAACACCACCCCTTGCCCCCTGCCCCCTGCCCCCTGCCCCCTGGTGGGACAGAGAATGTGCTGACGCTGTCAAAGAAAAAAAAATCTTCGCAAAAGCATACTCTAAAAATATGACTCTTGAAAATTATCTGAAATTCAAAAATGCTCAGGCGGTAACCAAACGCATCCTTATAAAAAGAAACGGGATGGTTGGAAATTTTTTTGTTCATCCCTTCTCCAGAAGTCCCTGTAGCAATAGTATGGGAAACAATAAGAAAATTTAGAAACTCATACATCCCCCAAAAATTCTACCATCTTCGTCAGAATGGATTAACGAATTTATGAACAAATTGGCACCATCATATGTGCCCAACTTTAGTGAAATGGACATGGATTGGAATTGTCTGTGACAAAAAGCAGTGTAATCATCTTTACCAGAAAACTAAAAGTCTCCGCTGTACATATAACTTGCCTTGATCAAACCCTCCCCGTTAAATCCCAAATTAGATTCTTGGGATTTATTTTAGACTCCAAACTTAACTGGAACGCCCATATAAACCAAATTGTTAATACGAGTAGATGTCAAGCAAGTCTCAATACTATGAGAGCAGTATCTCGCATGCGGTGGGGCTGCCATTCATACACCCAAAATTTATTTTATCACGCATATGTTCGTAGTCATCTGAATTATGCATCTTTCATTACGGAACTAACTTCGAATAAAAATCTACAAAGGCTAGATCGTATCCAGTCGCCAAAGTCTTAGGTTAATAATTGTAGCAATGCGGTCTTCCCTAATTAATGCTCTACACGTATAAACAATAGATTCTCCACTTCAATTGAGAAGACAGTTTATGTTTGACAAATTTCTTTTCAAATGTATGCGTCAAAAAGATCATCCTCTAATACCAAAAATTAAAACTCCTACAGATCAACTTAGAATTAGTTCATATTGAAAAAATAAAAGTCTCCTACTGTTAACCAATAGTTTCAAGACTTTTCAGACGTATTCTGACAAAATTTTAAGATAAAACCTTCATCCCCTATTGCCACTCATTTCCAAACTCATACATTCACCCTCAAAATACTACTATCATACGGTATCCAGAATAACCCCTAAGCCAAAAGAGACTTCATCAATATTATCAGATCAAAGTGGCTGGGCTGGAAACTTTTCTTTACGGATGGCTCCAAAATAGATTTAACTAGTCACACCGGGGCAGCAACATTGTGATTCAGAAAATCTGGCACAGAAATATCGATTACCAAAAGAAACCTCAATATTTACTGCTGAGGCCATTGCAATCCTCGAGACATTAAAATATATTATGAAAAATCTACCCATTTGCAATAAAAGCCTGATCCTGTCAGATTCTCTTAGCGTCCTACAAAAATTAAAATCGTGTCCCTTTTCATACGCCGAAGAATTAATGCTTAGTATGAAACAAAAAGACATAAACGATACATAAAAACGATATGACAAATATTTGTAAGATAGAAACAGTACACTTTTGTCAATCTCCAGAAGGTTTAAAAACATAAGTATTAAACTAAAACTCACAGACAAAATCATAATGTGTCCACGGGATATCTCTTTAATTCAAATTATTAGCTGTTCGTTATAACTATTGCCGACCCACAGGCGTTTTACATTTATATCCATTTAAATAAATAATATTCTTAAAATCGACTTTTCTCGAAAAATAATACAAACACGATATGTTTAATAAGACTTTAAAGACGCAAAACACTATTTTCAAAATATTCATACCATTTTGAATTACAAAATAATAATTGGCATATTGGACATATGTGATCAATACAATTCAAGAGGCAGCATTCCATTTATCTGCACTGTGCGGCGTACTATCCTCTACGTCGTTTGTGAATAATCAAAGAAGAAGGTGGCGATTTAAACGATGATGATGATGATGTTTTTTATCGTGTACATAATAATAAAAATAGCACTCTTATCGATAAAAGTTAAAAAAACAAACGGCCATGAAAAAAACATCGCGAAAAATTTCAATTTGAAAATTGACTTTTTAATTCTTACGAAATTTTAAAATCTTTAAATTCCATCTCGTGCGCTCTATTTTAAAAAATTGTTTACATAAAAAAAAAACATTTAAAATTATTTCATGTATCGTATTTTTTAACATTATTTAAAAAATATTCTCCACCCTTTTGAGGAAACTAAATTATATTTATTAAGAAATATTAATAGTAGAAAATCTGAAAATACTATTTTGTTCGGTATATTGTAAAAACATATTTGCGTTACTAAAATTATTTAATATAAAATCGAGTATCCAATGTGCAAAAATAATAACAACTGAAACACATCTATGTTTCAAAGTTGTAAAAAAAACAAGTAATAATATGCCTACAATAAAATGTACATGTCGTAAAATAACATTATACATATTTATATAAAAATACTCTTTTTAATTCGGATTCGGCTTATATTTCACTTCATGGTGGTCAAATGAACCGATATCTGTATTCTTAGACTATTTTTAAATGATCGGTTCATACCGAATTGTCTGAAAAGATTGATATTAAACTTAAAATTGTTTAATTTTTCATGTGAAAATCGACATTTTTTATTAAAATGAAATAATATTGAAACATAATTAAATAAATATGCTATTTTTAATTCGTATTGGGTTAAAAATTTTCTTCAGGGTGCATTAACGCAAATATACCCTCATTACTACGGTATTTTTAAAAGACTGGTTCATACCGCATAGTGTATAGAGATTGTTTTCAAATCAAAAATGTTTAATTTCTCATGTGAAAATTGTCATTTTTCATAAATCGCAAAGTTTGACATCGTTCCGTATGCAAAAAACAGTTGCATTTGTTTCCTCGCGCGGTCGTGAGATTTCATTTATCGGGGTCCATTGTGTCAGTTTTTTCGCATTTTCGGCGCATAAAGGTAGGTCCGTAAGTTTTTCAAAAAAAAAATTCGCGTCTTTTACAATTTAAAGATGAAATTAAAATGATGGGAATTTATAACCTCCAGAATAAATTCCGCGTTATCGCGGGAGATAAAATTAGCCATATTGGCTATATACAGTTTATGTGATGTTCATATATATATATTTTAACTAGGTGTACATGTAATATAAATATAGTATTATGTCCATCCAACTTTATATATAATATTATATCTATAAAATAAGGTCACAAAAAGAACTAAACACAGACACTAATCCCCGGGCAGTCTGGGTAGCTTGGACAACCGCCAGGGTGCCCGGGCTCTAGAAGGGCTCGGAATCTCTGAATAGGATTACTACAAAACTAAGAGCAAAAAATATTCAACTTCCATAATTTTGAGCAAAAGTATTCCAGATAATAAAAAGTATCAGAGTACCTTTACTTAATTAGTCGATAACCTCAAATTGTAACTTTAAATAGAAATATAGAATGAATTTAAGTTATTTTCGCAATATGAAACAAAATGTGTATTTATTTGTACTGAAAAAATCTGGTATGTTGAAAACTTTAATAAAAATCAGTCTAACAAGCAAGAATATTGATGAGGTGAATGAATCTTAGTCGATAGTAATAAATATGGAAACTATTATGTTTCGTGGAAACAGGGTAGAGACCCGGTATGCATGCTTGTCCGGGTTCCCGGCGTTTAATTGATACGCCACTGGCTAGTTGAATGATCGAAGAGAATCCATAATAATATTACGTATCCCCATCTATTTTCATAGATATTTCTATGATATTCTGGACGTCTTGCAAGTCTTGGATATTGTTTCATTATGGCTATATAATGCTTGATTAAACGGCCAGGTTTGTGAGACGCCAGTGGGGAAAAAGAATGTGATTTTTAAGTAAGGTTAAGATAAGTTAAATGTTCTCTTTTAAATATTCAATAACAATACGTAAATATATATCCGCAAAATTGTATTATGGCTGGCAAATATATTTAGCATCTGTCATCTCACTCTATGGTCAGTATCTTATCTTATAAAAATTGAACTAATTTGATGGAACGAAGCTTGATCACAAGCACGTCAATTGGTGCTTGAACGGTGCTAATGCGTAACTAAATTTATAATATTTAGATTGCTGACAGTATGTAATAAATAAATCAACTTACCACTACCGTCTGCGTAACTGTTGAAACTTCTTTATGTGCTCAATAATATTTGTCTTCTTTCTCTGATAATTCTATCTGTGAAGTCATGCAGAAATGCAAGTGTTTTTTTCTGCTTTCTATAGTCATCTGTTAGTTTGAATAAGAAATCTATTTGCATCAAAGGATTCTTAATCCTGTTTTTGATTATTTGGCATTGACTGAAAATAGATTACATAACATTGATGTAATATATATATTTTAATTTAACGCCCTACTCAGGTACAACGTACAACGCATTGATCGCTCAGTAATTATTGTTTTCTTATTATCTGGTAATGGAACACATTAAACAATACAACGTTTTTAAGCAATATGCTGAGTGTAACATACCTCGCACACAATATCCAACCATAACCAACAGAAATTACAGTGCCTATTTATCTAATTAAATTACGGCAATACCTTTACATACGAAGGCGCGATTCTTCAGTATTTGGAGCCTCAATAATCGACGAATTTTATGAGAAGATGTATGAATTGCGTGTCAGGGCAGAAGTGTGTGGCGCTCTATTCTCTCTGCCAACCCCCGCGCGGAAACTTTGCTAGACTAATAAAGCGATTCTCGAAACGGAAGTTTTTCTGTTTACTTTCGTGGTGGTCGGCGCACGTGTCTCCGCCCGAATCTGCTTTTTAACGAAAGGGTCGATCTTTTGTTTCTTATTCCATCTTCAGAAAAGCTACCTCATTGAAATGAACAATGCTTTCTTAAGAAACATTTCGCTACGAAGCTCCGACTTATTTCGATGATATTTCGATAAATTATCTAAAAGAAAGCCATAAGTGTGACTGAACAATACGACCCGTCTCACTTTGGAATGCCAGCCCTAGTCAATTGTTAAAAATCTGTCATGTGGCAGATGCCGGTGCGGACCACCCAGCTGATCGAGTTTAAATGGTCTTGTAATAATATTACGCAACTAATTAATGTACTAGCACCGCGTCATTCCGCGTCGAGGCATCAACATCACATCAAAAGTAATGCACGTTTCGTTTAGAACATTCTGTATACACGAGTGTCACGCAGCCAGTGGTTCAAAGTTTAGAAGAGTCTTTTTAATTCAAAGTTGAGGAGATAATGTTGTATCGTTTAGTAGTTATAGAGGTAAACGAATTCAAAATATTTTACCAATATTTCTGACCTATCTTTTGCAAAACGTTGGATAATAATTAAAACGATTTGGTCGCCCGAAAGGGGTTAAAATGTTTAAATATATTTACACACACAGTCTTCATAAGCCCGCCTACCTAACACATCACGCAAGTGTCTCGAATATATCATTTTGAATCACTTGAACATATCTTTTATAATTTCACGACAATAAGTGAGGGATTTATTATTTCTTCTAAAAAACAGTTTTTATTATGGTAGCTTTGAGGTATCCTCAAAATGTACTCCTTTTTGAAGATATTTAAAACGTTTTACAGCTAAATCATGCCAGCAGTGCTATTTTAATTTATTTATCTTAAACCGTAAATTAATGCAAGCACAGAAAAATAGAGATTTCCACTGTTGTCTTACATTAGGTGTTGGCATCTTGTTTTCGATAATAATAAGTTCCAAAATTATTCGAATCGCAATGATTGGAGATCTCGAGACCCACCAATAAATCTTCAATTTCAAAATACGCAGAATGAATTTTTTAAACATCTTTTGACAATACCTTAATTTAATTTGAATCCGACTGTTGCACTACAAATGGCAATAGCCAAAATCGTATTCCATTCGACTCACAAAGCAGAATGCGGAATAACTGGGATCCTTTAATCTCCAACACTTTTATCAAATTAGAATTAATTAAAATAAACACTCCGTCATGACTTCTATTGCAAAACACAAAAACTATAAAAATATCTATAGTTTTCGAAAAGGAAAATTGGGTACACGTCAGGTAAAATCATTTAATTCAAACCCCAAATTGGACAATTTAAAAGTGTACCTTCGCCACGTGACTTGCAGCCAGAGTTGTTTTGGGACTTTCGTGGTCGGTTTGACCACACTCTCCTCTCTGTATAGTCCGTAGTCCACAAATTACTATATTCAGGTCACTAAATAATACTTTGAATGGGAAAACTCTTCGAAATGATGCGGAATTTCATGATTACTTTATTCTTCATCAAAATCTCTAAAATCACTTACCTTTTAACATTCCTAGCGTACTCCGACTCTGATTCCTTTTGAGCATTTATGCTCACACCCATTGCAGTTTCTACAAAAAACACACCATTTACATTAATTTACATTTGACGTGTAATTTACAATTCTTCTACTTCGTATTGCCGAAACTTTTTTTGGTCCAGGTAGACCAGATTCAGGGCCACGGAGCTGATAGTGTCATGGATGTATGACCTGGGCATTTTATTTTTTATACAAGCAAACGTAGCAAAACTATAAAATTAATGTGAAGAAGAAAAATAAGAAATCTGTCTATCATGTGTGAACATCATATATATTTTACTTCGCCTGAGAAGGACGAAAAAAATTATCTAATCGACTTTAGGGTTCGGATGGACAGTTCTAGTGGCCTAATTGTTTTTACCTGTGTTATTTTTGTAACCGGTTCCAATTTCATTGGCATCAATAAGCACGAATCGGCAATAATTATTATTAAGAACCAGTTCTTTTAATCTAATTGTGGTACACTTGACGTCTGTCAAATGAGTACATGTGTGTGTATGTGTGTATACTGTGTATGTATTATTTTCACATTTCGGAACGTGCTTAACTCTATGGTATACTATAGACAGTTTGAAAAGATGACAGATGTCATGTATATTTTTTCGTACTCGTAATAAAGACAATGTATATTGAGATGTATAATTATGTATGATATATTAAAAACACGTTCATTTTTACAGAACTGGCCGTTTACTCAAGAACTATACAACCATAATGACACTACATCCAAGACGTCCGGAAAGTCATATAAATAGACGGGGAAACGTAATCTTATTATGGCTACGTTTATCGGAAATTCTAGACCAACTTACAATGACCTGCATGTTCCTTTAATATTTAAGCCTAATAGAAGTAGCTTACCGATTGACGGACTGACGTATATAAGCGCATTCCCAAAAAAAGGTAAAATCGGCAAAGGACCCGGTACAGATCGCGTCAATCTCCACGCTTTTCTAATTTTAAGGTAATATAAAATACACAACATCACGAGGATCGCAGAACACAAGTACAATACTGTCATCTTAAATTGAAAATGGTTTTTGAATTCGAATAATAATTTTACCAATTTTTAGATGTACCGCGCTAGTTTAAGCATTAAATTAAGTACACTTTAATTCCTGCCGCAGCTTAAATATCTACTGAAGAATTCTATATCATCATCGAATTTATAACCTTAATTTTAAACGTTAAAGGTCACTTACTATTGCCCGTGATCCGACAAACAATTTTTTCATTAATAAGTTTTTTTGGTTTCTGCTTAGGCTATCACGATACTGTCATTATAAAATTTACCGAGACTGAACGTTTCAAAAAAGAATGGTGAATCTGTTAACCATTCCCTCGGACTTTTAGATTCCGCAGCACGTATACTTTACTATATAGCTGTCACTACGCAGTAGCATTAAATAAATGCCAACATGGCGGCGAATGAACAGGAACCATATATTTTGCTTATAAACGGTCCTGGGTGAGCGGTTGGTCTGCCTTCATAGCTACAATATTGCGACCGGGCCTTCTATTTTGTGATTCAATCTTGCACTAATGATAAGGTGGAGAGTGTTAAATAAATAAATTACTTCTTTAGAAGTTAACTTTCTGAGCCGTTTTATCAACGAAATCTTTAATTAGTCTAGAAAAGTCTATATTCTCACCGATATCATTTTCAATGGATAGTTTTCCCAAACTTAAATAGACCTTAAATAGGTTTTGGTTAAATTTATGTTTCGAAAAACTACGTTCTACGCGTACTGCAGTTATAGGTAGCGTTAGTGAAATGTTTTATAAAATTTAACACAGTATGTGGAGTAGTGATGAGAAAAAATGCTACTTTTGACTTATTGGTGTGATTGTGATTGGTATTCGATAATATCAGTGATTGAAAACTGTGATTGTGATCACAGTTTCATTATTAATGCGTATGCGCCGCACGATTTCGCAACACACAAAATAAAAAATTGCGTATTTTTTTAAAATATTAAAACTTCATTTGCGTAAAAAACATATTCTTGCATAAATATTAATGTAAATCTAATTTAATATCACCGCAACGAGAATGAAAACGCTTTAAAAAATGTATTATTTTTCGTTAAAATTCTCGGCCAATATGCGTAAAACGTTATGGCAGAATGTACTAGATGGCGCTGATCATATTCATATCAAAACACATTTTATGGTTTTATCAAAGTGTATCAGCGAATTTTAATTTTTTAATCTGGAGATTGACAACAGAATACGGCGTCACTGTAGGGTACGTTTGTGACCATGCGACAGCTGGTGCGGGTAGGCTAGTCTACCGTCGTATGGTATATTCGGAAAAGTTTGTATGTCGTGTTGTAACAATATCCGTCACACATGGAAAACGCTGTAAACGCCGCACTCACCGGCTAGATCAGTGGAGAAACACAAGATGTGTGTACGGAACTCAGAACTCACCTTGCAGACGACTTTTCTCTTCACATGTTATAAATTTATAACAACTTGTGTAATTCGGATGGACAGGAATCTAACTACATTATTGGAAGAAGTTACTATTAATTACAGTCGTTTATTAAAAGGAACAGAGCGATCATTACAAATGCAAACTAGAGCAATCCTAAACAAATATAGTTTGCACAGAATGTCCGAAGTTGAAGATGTGGAACCGCCATCACGGTTCCACAGGAATGAGTACAATTCGAATTAGGATTTATCACAAGATTAGTAGAAAGTAGATGCACTAGTAATTGTGACTATTTTTCTTGCCTAGTATTCCATTTATAGATTTGTTGATTTATACGAGTTTGAATTAATTTTACCTGAGAAAACGAACAAAAGATATCAATTTTCTTGTGTTCTTCAGGGCGGGACCTAGAAACTGGTAAAAAAATTAATAATCTTTTTCTTCAGCTTTCGTACATTTGCGTCCATTGCTAAGCAAAGGCCTCCCTCGTTGCTCATCAGGATTTCTGATTTGGTGCCGCCCTTGTCCCTCCGCCCTCCTCCAATAACCTTCTTCTTTACAGTCTTATTCATCAGTATACATCGATCATGTTTGCATTATTTGTTTGTTAAGTAATATGCGATGGAAATGATAGTAAAGTTTTTAAAATTCCATTCGGGTGTGGTAGATTTATAAAATTGTTACCCCATATTAGCGCTGAGTAAAAGTATCGATCACACGCTAATAATCATTGTTTTATCTATGATTTATATAAAAAATGATTATTATATTCTTTTAATTTTTTTTTTTAAATAGTGTATCAAACCTGTATTATAGCCGATATTAACTGCTATTTTTTTAATTGTATTTAATTCAATATTGAAATTGGATGTTGACATAGGATTATTGACTAAACGATGTATCATGGAGTGGAACCCTGAATGCTTGTGTGATAATGGATGATTAGATTCACTATGTATGATAGTATCTGTAAAAGTTGGTTTTCTAAAAATTTTGAATTAATTTTTTTATTATTTTTAATCAATGTTAGATTCAAAAAATGTAGGGTCGAATTATTTTCCATTTCTAATGTAAATTGTATTTTATTATTAAATGAATTAATGAAATTTAATAATGTAGTGAGTTGACGTTGTGAACCTGACCAAATACATAATATTGATATATGGATGATTCCATAAACCTTTTCCACAACAAAACATTTTTTAACAAAGGAGAATCACAATCAAAAATATTCCTCTCCAAATTGTCTACAAAAATATCTGCTTTAGTGGACCAAAATACACTATAAAAAATTCGCTGCAATTAGTGGATATTTTAAAGGACATGGATCTTCCCAACAATGTTAAACTTGTTTCTTTTTATATTGTTAATTTATTTACTAATGTACCTATTAATTAAAGTAAAATTTTAATTTCTGATTTACTAAATTCATCTAATTCATCTAGTCAACATTTCGCTATATTTATTTCTGACCCAAAAGACGTCGATGTAAGCCATTTCATTTCAAAGGAACTAAAAAAATAGTATTATTAAAAATGATAATAAAATAATATTATTTTTAATAATACTGGGATACTTAATAATGCAGTTTGGATGGTGTGGCTCTTTTTACATATCCTACAGTTTTTATATTTTTGTGGATTTCTTTATTATTTCTCCTCATTTCTACTGTAATTGTATTGTTTGTCTCAAGATTAGATAGTCTGACCTCAGGTGATGTGACTCTTGGTGTCCTCAGAATATAAAAAACTACTTTTGAATAAGTCTTATTAAAGCCAAAATTTTAGTTTTTATAAGCTGCGTAAGTTTTTATGTGAAACATATGTTTTTTTCCTATAAAAAATACCTACGTCGACAAAGGTTTATTAAGTTCAGTGTACTTTATACTTGAACAGTAATAACAAAAAGTCATCGTAATATTTTGAAGTCCAGTCCTCTGCAACGCAGCACCGCGTGTTAAAATAATCTGAACACAGATACTTGAATGGTCAGCTGAGTGATTTAGGACAAAATAGTAATTGTAATAAATTACTATTTGTCGTTACGTTTATAACGCTTTCGATTTAGTGTAGTGCGGCGTGGATATAATATGGAAACGGATGAGTTTATTTAATTAACACAGGTTAGAGAGCAGAGTTTACGTAGAAATGAACAAATTTTGACATCAATACAGTAGAAAGAGTATAAACAATAGGTGCAGGAATTAAGTCTCTGAATCTTATCTTAATTAAGGTGATCCCGTAGTGAGCCTGTTAACATTAGCGGCCCTTTTCGGAGAGGACTCCGTAAGGACTGTATCGGCACACGACGGGTGCGGTATTCGAGGTTAAAAACGTTCTAAGTACTGTCCTGGTCCGGCCTACATTAGGATGTGGGTGTCCAGGCAATAAATCCTGAGGAGACCAGTTGCGGCGGGGGTTTGATTGGTTTTCCAATCTGGCAGTGATGTTTGGGGCTGCGAGTCGACCTCTTTTTTTGAAAATTAATGTTTGTTTGTTTGTCCCGTATGCGTTCCTATACCTATCCGATTGCGATGAAACTTTGGTGAGTTGTTGTGCACACGCTCGCGAATGTTTCTGAATTAGTACAACCATTTTACAGTGAAAAAGTTCGCCGAAGAAAGCGATCTGCGCGCCACGGCTATCAGTTTCATGGCAAACCATATGTCGTGAAATGTGAAATTCGGACACGTTGATTGGCTATTTTTAAGACTCTGTGGAGAATTTTTCAAGAATTATCGCTTTTTCTGGCGACTTCTCTCAATTTAATAAATGTGTGTATTTCATATAGTTTAGCAACAGTTCGCGTGTGTTCGGTATAAACTGTAGGCGCCTTAGACACGTTATGTTTACTGAGATGTCAAAAACAACAATCCAAAATAAACAATTTGCGTCCAGTCGCGGATTGGTTAAACAAGTTATTTGTGATCTGCGATTGGTTTTGCATCCAGTCGCGGATTGGTTAAACAAGCTATTTGTGATCTGTGATTGGTTCTTACCGAGATAGCTTGACAATCACTAGAATGACTCGGATGGAAGTTTTTTTTAACTTCATAGTTATGTTTGATATGCGCCTTGGTTACGTCAAACAATCGCGGGGTATTGTGAACAATTATCAAGTGAATTAGTAATAGTCGTCACAAAGCATTACTTTCGCTGTCAAATCAATGGTGCCACCCAAACGACAAGCTATTGGTCGATCTACACCTCAATTACGAAGGAATAAGGCATCACGATCGTCTGAAACAGACGAGCAACGGGAAGCAAGACTGGAGACCGTTCGAGCTCACACTGCTCAAGCTAGGCGAACAATGCACGCTGATTTAAATCTTGGTGCATTCCATTACAATGCTAATTATTATTACAGTCTTTACCCAAGTGTGTTTATTGGAAAAATTGATAAATTATGCGTGTGTTGTAATGCCCTCAAATTTAAGAATGAAACACCGGGATGACTACAAAACCAGACAAAACACCCGTCGGCCACCACGGAAGACAGTACAATGCACCGACGATTGGTGAAGTGGCGATCGTTGTAGTTGGAGAAGAATTTAGCTCGCGTGATATAATTTTTCATCCCAGAAATGGTGATGTTCAGATAGTTTCAGAGACTCATCGTTCTTACGACGCATAGCAATATCCGACTTTATTTTGGCAAGGAGAAGATGGATATTATTTCAACATCATGGATGAGAAATCCACAAACAAATGAGGAAACGAATAAGAAAGTCAGTGCCATGAATTACTATTCATATGGATTGATGATTCGTGAAAACGCTGAAAATCATCTTTTTAAATGTCGACAATTTTTTCTCAACAAACGACTCCTCTACACTCCTCTAAAATCTGGGAGAAAGAATAGCTTAAAAAATACACACATTTGAACTTGCTGCGTGACATTTCACAGATATTGGCCGAAGATGACTACAGAAACTACAATAGTTTGAACAAAACGCTATTTTATAAATTATTCAAGATGGTAGGACCACATTTAATTAGACAAAATACAGTAATGAGGGAAACGATTGTATTGGTTTCTTGCAACTGGAAGTTCTTACGAACATCATTTCAGTTATTAATAATATCTCCATCAACTATTTGGCAAGCTTTAATGGAAACATGTCAGAGAATTGTCTTCGTTCTAGAAGACTACGAATGTAAGTCTAAATGAAAATAATTTCTTTATCAATTCAAACAGTTTATATTTATATAGTTACGTTTACATTAATTTAGTTAAATCAATAGAGATTAGAGGTCGCTATAAATACCAAAACACCCGACTGGGCAAAGTTCGTATAGTTCAATACACATTATCATCTTCACAGCTGGTAGGATTGTTAATGTCAAATGACAGCTTGCACCGTGTGACGAAAACTTTTAGTTGGTCTTTTTAAAATTGAAAGTACAGTTATTAATACTAGAAAGATCTTGATTAGGTTCTCCAAGACCTACCTTTGAAGTTGAAGTTGGTTGTTGCCAGTTGATAGTTGTCAATTGTTTGTTGTTAGTTGCCAGATCAGCGGATAGAACACTTCTCTTTCATCTCAAGGTCTCAAGGTTATCGAAATAAAATGTTCATGTACATTTAGTACGGAATGACATATATTTAGTTACAATATTATGAACAGAACAAAGACAGTATAGAGTTTAATGTTATGGTGACGAAAAATAATGTAAAAAGTTTACATAGGAAGATCACATATCGTAATTTAGAAAATACAATATAAGGACTTGGTGTTTCTGCGTGTGCGGTATTGAGGCCGTCACATCACACTTGACTAAATTATAATATAGACAAATTATAATACAGAGTAATATTTTTTTCTAGTTTCTTGTAGTTGAAGACTGGTTTATACAAGATTATGCCTGAACATGGACACTGGGGAAACACCGAACGGATATTAAAATCATACTCGACCGAGTATAATTATTATAATAAAATATGGCTTGCCTTATCAAGAAATAACGAAACGAGATGTTTGTTTAACTAGAGATGGTCGGGTATGGTTTTATTATGTGAGCAAGTTTGATCAGAACTTGCTTGTTGGTAAATAGCAGTGCTCCGGTTTATAAAAAAAATGTAATAATAAAATGTTATGGAAATGTAAAGTGACAAATAATTATATACAACCAAGATTTAAGATAGAAATGAAATGTATTACAGGATAAATAAAGTTTGATGAAGTAATATAAGGTTATTATAATTTCTACGGTGGTCGAGGATAACTTTACATTGTCAATTGGGTTTCAAACGGAGAAAACTGGAGGGATCACTTTCGGCGGGAGCGTGAATGTTTGAAGTATAGATTTCGAAGAGGTGGAGGTTTATGTAAATGCGGAACACTGGAGGGCGCGCGGTACCTTAAGCTTAAAAGTGGAACGTGATGACGGCGAATCTATTAACACGCGCAGCCTGGAGTCGTCAGGTGGGCAGAGGCGATCTTCATGGATGAAGCTGATGGAAGGTGTAGGGGATGACTTCTTGGTGGATGCGAGGTCTTCTGGAGCAGTTAGGCTATGGAGAAAGTAGTAGAAAATATACCTAGAACTAGGTATTAACGGCGGTGATTACAAAGAGACGTCATTTCTTGGTACAATTCCGGGTAGTTCACTATTGCATGTGAAATTATTGATAATATATTACGGCAAAATTCTTATAAGCTTTTGTATATTACAAACGCGATAGGTCGAGGTAACTATTTTGGATTTTAGAAAAGTTCACTGTGACATCCCGAGTAAATTATTATCTCACATAGTTACGAATATTACAACTGTTAGAAAATATTCTCGAGATAGATTGTTTTACCGAGACTGATACATTTTACAAGAGTGACCGGAAAAGATCGGGAACCGAAAGTCTTACGGACGCGCCTCTAGATTGAAAAGATGTCGATTTTTTTCTGCTCAGGAGACTAAGTGGGGTCGCTTATATAGCCATCCTAGCAACGGTGATCAGCAAATTTGGGGAGGGAAAAACTAAAATTACAGAACAACTTCGAAATAGAAAAGACTAGGCATTGGTTTCCATACAGCAGAAACTCGTGACGCGATCATTCTGGTTTTGTTGGAACAGCACGTGTGCACTCGAATAGTCTATTTTTAGAATGTACTTCCTGTGTACGCGCAATTTTAACGGTATTTTCTGACTAAATTGAGCGTAATATTAATGTTTGCGCGGAGTCAATTTTGAAGTTATTTAAAAATGGTTATTATTTTTTATAAATTATTGATTATTTATATCGTAATGGTGACATGTTGTACAAGGAATAGATGTTTCCTTTGCGAAGATTTAGTAATTTAGGATCAAAGAAGTTAAAACACGAGTATATTGACTGTGGCGAAATAATATTCATGATAACCGTCCTCCATCATTGCATGTTGATGCAAGACTGAAGAGTGATCATTCCGACTGACAGTCTTTCCTCCGCCCAGCATTATTGATACCCGGATTTCAAAATATCTAGATAATTGTCATTCACGGTCATCATTCCTTCAATAATTAACATCCACCGTCAGTCTGAATATCAGTATCACTAGTGAATATCATTCTGAATGATCGTGTGCGGTCCGCTATGTGCGCATTGTAACAGTGTATTAATGCAGCTTAACGTTTTAATTGGTCACACGTTACACGGCAATATTCCTAAAAGCATTATACGTTTCAATAAATCATTTTTTATCTATATATAAATATGTATTCTCAATCATAATTCTATCACATGTACACGGCGACGGAAAACATAAATATTTGACAGATTGCAAAATAAAACGGTGTACATGAAACTTTGAGCTCTGTATGTGTTATGTTTTCACACCGCACCTTTTCTTTATTTAATATTAAAAAAATCAAAAGTATTACATGATTTTGCAATGTGCTGTTACACACACTAATACGATTAAGGCCTGTATTCAGAATCAAGCTTCAAAATGACATCGAGGTGCGGACCTTATACTCGTTGAAGGAAAGCGCGCACCTCTCATCAGCCGTACCGTGAAATTTCTATTCAGAGTGTATACCTTGACAAAGGTATGTACCTTCTTTAAATTTTGGATGTTCATAAATTGCACGTCCTGGTTAAGATGTAGCCGTCCACGAATCTAGAGATATTCTATAATTTCGCGCTGTGTTTGGTGCTTATCTATGGTTTGGTGGTACTACATGACAGTTATCGCATTTAAGGTTATGTTATAGCGATTCCGAAAAATGTTTACGTCCAGAAAAAGGGCTTGTTTATTAGATATTCTCAATCGGTATCCCATTATAACTATTCTCGCTACCGATTATTATCATCTCGGATAGAATCAAAGTACGCGGTTAAACTTGTTTAGAGATTAATTCTGTCGAAGGCAACCAGATTGTAAGTACATATCAAAATATCGTTTTCACGAAACAGATAAACAAAAATTTGATAATGATCTTTCAAACAAATAACAATATTCATATTTTCCAGAGAACAATGCAGGACAATGAAATAAAAAGACAATGATGACAAGAAAGAAACGTCATTCTCTCGCTAAAGGAAAAATGATGAGAACTAGAGGAGAGCCAACGTTTCCAGCCCCGTAAGATGATCATATCGACTCCATGCTAAATATGAGCCTCAATGTAGAAATCAGGGGTCAATGACAGTGACGGTCTGGAGTTAGCTCTGCAACCTTAGACGAGCGCTGAAAGAGTTCCTAATTTATGGTGAGTTTATAAAACAATATCTTCACATTGACAGAATTTTCGATTTTAACTATAATGATTTAATATTAGTTGGATCTTAGGCGCACAAATAAACAAATGTGTGAATCATTTCATACTTCTCTAGAGATCTTAGTAACTAAAGTAATAGACCTCAGAACAATTGCAGCAGGGAAGTGTACTAAATACATTCACAGTAGAGTAGTAGTGCAGTGCCCATACATCACTGTATGCTACATCGATTAATGATATATTTTTAATTATGGCATTAGGGATTAATTTAAACAATATAGATGGACATTAGTGTGTATTCGCTCATGTATATTAGTAATCTTTTAGTATTTTTCAAATAGGTATGAGAAACCCTCATTTGCGGACCATCGAAGATGAAGCTCATTGAAGGATGGACCGCTTGATGCAATATAATCAAGAATTGCATTTATTAAAAATGGAAACATCCAGGCACCAACTGGAAACATCCGTACAGCTAGAAAAAGCGGCCACTTTGCAGACGGAAACCGCCCTTATTGAATAAAAGTATGCCTTGAAAAAGGCTGGAGTAACCGATCAATGAACAAATAATTTTAATATCTCCTGCTTAAACTCTAATGAAAAAATATTTTTTTATACTTCTTCTCATTAGCCATGATTTTCTCCTACTTCCGGGGCCCCGACTTTCAGCAATCTTTCCCTGCATTATGAGGTGCAAGATTTCATACTTCTCCGGATGTCTCATTACATGTCCGAAAGATTAAAGTATTTGGATTTTTATTCTTTTAATTACTTCTTTTTCTTTATTCATCTGAACCATAATAACCTCATTCGTAATTATCCATCCAGCTTATTTTAAGCATTATTTTGTAGATCCAAATCTCAAAAGCTTCAAGTTACCTTATCGTTTATTTGGTGAGTGTCCATGCTTCCATTCCATAAAATAAAATCGAGAACACATAGCATCTGACCATTCTCATTCGTAATGTAAGGTTGAGATCATGACTTAATAAACTTTACTTTTGTGTTTGCACCACTATAATGTCAAAATTATATGCATGTTTTGTAATAAAATATATGTGCATAAAAAAAAGTTGTTTTACTATGTTGTGAATCATTCTACAATATAATGTCTTATATGTATTTATATCTGTATTTTTTTTTGTTAGTATGAGGTTCTTTGTCTTTTCGCATCCAATAAATGCATTACCATCAGTGACCATAAACCTGGCTAACTTTTAGTAGTCGCCTATAGATGATCCACATCTCAAATACTTGCGTTGCTTTAGTACTATTTCAATTAGAAGCCATTTATGTAAGTGCATAATGCTTTCGTCGGTGAAAGAATGCAGTTCGAGCTTGCTTATACTCCTTGGTCTTAGTGTCTTCTATAGGAGACATAAAATAGTATCAGAAAGTCAAAAATAGTTAGTTTCCATCTTCTATAAATGTTTTAGCAAATAATCATAATTAAACAATAAATGACTTTAGTCCTAACAATTTTAAAAATAAAGTTAAATCGACTTCTTCTATACCATTATAGACTTCATAAATGGCCGATTAAATTTTTTTTAATTTTCTGATACTATTTTATGATTTTTTATTATTTATGGAGACGCTGGGATCGGGGAAGTTTAAAACATTAATTATTTAGTATATAATTAAAATTGTATTCAGTTTACATGTCTTTTATTAATAAATAATAAAATGCAAAAACAAGGGATATTCAAAAAAGCAACAAAATAAAATAACACATTGATATCCGGTTAGCAAATTTGATGGAAAATTAACTCACAAACTTTAAGAAAGTTAAAATAAAACATTACTTCTTAAAATGAAATTTATCTGAACATTTTTAGGAATCGCCTAACAATAAAAACTCCGAAATGTAACGCTGTACCTGGGATCAAGCGGAATTGTTACCAAAATAGAACAATTAAACCAATTTGTTGTGTTTTGTGAAAGTGTTTGAAGATAATTGACAAGTGCAATTATTTTCAGTTATGTAGTAACGGATTAATGTTATACATATATAACAGGATAAGATGAATATCATAAACAGATTAATAAAAAGAATCCTTTAAAAAACATATTTATTACACAGGCGTTAGAATGAAGTTTATAGATACTAGTCATATGAACTGCATATGAAATTCTGATGCAACATGAAAGTGAATGAAAATAAAATGATTTCAAAATTAAACAAAATATACAACAAAATGAGGTAAAGTGCCCGCAATAAAAGTTTATTTTATCAGCCTGCCTGATACATTGTTTAATGGCTGATATCCAGGCATTTTTGGTTGCCTGTGTACACCAGAAGGCAAAATAAAATGTGAGTCTCTCGATACAATTCAAATATTGTGTACAACAGCACATGCAACTATAATATTGGTTGTATTCTACCGATTGTTATGAAGTTTTCTCGTGAGGCAAGGAAATCTCCTATTCTACAGACCGAAAAGCCTTTCCACCACGTTACGTGTGGCTATTTGCGATCTGTTGTACCTTTCCTCAGGTTCAGTTCTCGCATTTAACATCGGGATAAATAAGTATCTCGACTGGGCATATCCACTGTCCCCGAAGAGGATATCAGAGATCCTTCCCTCTTCGAACTTCCTACGATAACTACTGTTCGTGAATATCCTCAAATCGTGGGCAGAACCTGGCCATCTGGCAACAATGTCCAAAATTGCCACTTGCACGTTCAATGAAAACCAGCCTTTTCTGTTTCTGAAAATTTCTCCTCTGGATCTACTCGGGCTTTTGATAGGAATGTGGGTGCAATCGATGCATCCCACCACTCCCGAAAATCGCGCTTTTTCATAAAATATTCCTCGGTTTTCACGAAGAACCTGTGGTGACATCACATTTCACAAGATCGGCAACCTTTTGTGCTAAACGCCGAGAAATTGCTTGAACAATTCTGCTGGAAGTCGGCTAGCTTATTTTATGAAGATCTCCAGCAACAATCTGAAAAATACGTCGTAGAACATTGTCAATAAAATATTTAAAGAGTAATGTATAATTACTCGATTTAAAATAAGATTCTATCGACCGAATAATAAGAATATATAGAAATATTACACAATCACATATTAACAACAAAAATATCGGACATATGTACCTGAAAATTTCCCGTCGCATAAAAGCACAGCGCCACTGCAACTTGTATAATAGGAGGAATAGGCAAGCCGCGATTGTTAACGAGTTCATAATTTGGAAACAATAGATGCATTATTGTTTTCATTACGGTATGTTTCTCTAGGCGAAACCTCAATTTAAAGTCGCGGCGATTATATAGTTCTACAGGGTTCTCTAAGTCGCGTAAATAACGCTGAATTGCTGCGGGCCTGTCCATCTCATTCATATATTTGACGTACTCCTCAAAATTGTCATCTAGAACTTCAATTTTCTCCATAATTAAAGAAAAAATCGTCAAAAATATCGACATCAACAAAATATAAGGTAGCCCGAGATCAACTTTCTTTAACTGTCAAATAAAGGTGTGCGCTTTCCTTTTATTTTGCATAGGTGTGCCTCTGAAATGAAATTCCATACAAATTTTCAAGGTGTGCCTCGACTTTAACGTGTGACGTCATACCTTTGTCAAGCGCAGTCTTTTGTGCGACTCTGAATAGAAATTACGTGTTTATGGAATTTTAAAGGAAAGCGCGGGCTTTACCGACGCATTCTGAATACAGGCCCTAGAAGAGCAAAGGAATTTCCTTTTTCGCTTTGCATATGTGTATGGTAGATTTAATATAAAGTCTGTATATTTCTTTTACTTACAGATCAATTCGCAATCTTCTATTATTATTGACACATTTACAGAAATAGATTTCGGTATAGTTTGTAAGGAAAAAGATTCCTTTCTTGTAACATCATGTCATTATTATTTATAGTATTATTATTCTGATGAGTTCTTGGTAGCACGAATTATGTATTGCGGTCCCATTTATTAAATGGGGACCATATATAGGGTGTTCAACGGAAAAATTTCAAGATTAAATTGTAATTGCTCGTAAATCATCAAGGTGGGGTAAATGGGAGGGGTTCGACGAGCGTGATTTTCGGGTTTTTCAGTCGCAATGAGTCACTGGTCAATATTTAAAGTTCGGTGATTCATTGATTTGTGCGCGTCGCGCTTTTTGTACTCACTTTAATATTCGACGAGTAAGTGATGGGCCGAGCACGCAACTTATCTGGTGTCGGGTTCAAGAGTTCAAACAAGAACGGACAATGGTTAACCAAACTCCTCCGGGACCATCACCGTTAGCAGCGACGCTAGAACATATGGCTCAAGTTCGACGTGAAATTATGCGCAATCCGCGTAAATTGATAAGGAAGATTGCAGCCTGTACTGAATAAAAAAATCAACAGTGCACGTTATTTTGAAAAAGAAATTACAGTTTCACCCATACAAACTGCAAATCGTGCAGTTTCTCAACCAAAATAACTTTACGTGAAACCTTAGCGAGAACGATGCTGGAACGTTTTGGAATAGCACAAACGTTTGGAAACATATTGCTTACTTACGAAGCACATTTTCATATCGATAGCTATGTTAATATATAGAGAATGAGATACTGGTGCCATCAAAACGCACCAAGGGAACGCCATCAAAAACGTTTGCATTGTCCAAAAGCGACAGTACAATTTCTGCCCGAGGGATAATTGGCCCTTATTTTTTTAACCAGCGAGAGACAGTTACTGCTGACGTGTATTGCCGAATGACCGGCGAGTTTTTGGTACCGCAACTGCAGCTGTTTCCAGGGTTCAATAACAGAACACAATTTCAGCAAGACAGGTGCACTTCACACACAGCTGGAGTTTTAATGAAGAAGCTGAAGGGAATTTTTCCCATTAAATTAATCAGCAAGTACGGAGACTTACCCTGGGCACCATGGTATTTTTTTGTACGGATACCTCTTAAGTCGAGAATTTACAGAAACAATCCTCAAACAATTCAGGCTCCACAAGAAAATATCCGTCTTGAAGTTGCTGCCATTAAAACAACGCTTTGCTCTCGCGTGTTCGCAAATTGTAATTGCAAGTTGGGATGGTGTGGCTCTTTCTACTTAGCCAACTGTTTTGGTGATTCTGAATATTTTTGCGGATTTTAAGATATTAATATATGAATCATCATCATTATCATAATTTATGTCGGCTCATAAACTCCCACTCTCTTGACCATGCTCCTCCACTTTTCACGTCTCAATGTCACCAGACCTGTAGCCATTTCTACTAGGTTGGTCCAACGGGTGAGGGATCTTCCTCTTTCTTTTCGTCCTTCGACGTGGCCTATCACAACATTGTTCTCAAAGTTATTTTCCCTTCTCGCAAAAAATTACAGGCTGCAGGTTGAGAGTCTGTCCTTGATCCTCAGCTCCTGCAGAATAGAGACATTCGTGCATCTACTTTATTCTATCCAATATGCATCATTGTGACCGACGCAAGTCGCCGATCACAATGATGGTGATGGAATCGGAAAGGATGGGTGGAAAAGAAATAGAGAATCGGAATGAGGGAATCTTTCGTTATCGGACTAGGATGGTTAACAGGATAAGGGGGATATCGACTCACATCATGATGACGCCGTCACCGGCGTATCTTGAAGTTCACCCCAAAAACAAAAACTGCCACTGCAAAACTCTGTTGAACTTCACCGTCCACAAAACATAAAATTCACAGTGGTATGACACATTGACGAAACCAAAAACAAACTAGTCGAGACCAATAAACAATATGTACTGATTGGGAGTGGACTAAGGGGTAGGAACAAAACTAAAACTGGTAACAATAACATTTACTATATTTTAGCAATAATATTTTTTTACCCGCATGGAATATTTATGAATTATGTGTTCACCAATAAAAAATAATAATAAGATATAGAACAATCATGTTGGATAGAATAAAACATAGATTGTGTTTGTATTTTAAATTTTCTGATTAACGGATAAAATAATTAAACACTGTGTTTTTATGTTCAATTTTATTATGAATAATATTGTAATACATTATTAATCGAAACTTGCCCTAAACATGCTAAGCTTTAACATTTTCACATCATGTTTATGTTTTAACAATTAATAACAATGGCCTGAATAAACAATGATCGCATTTACAATAAAAAAACAATGCACAGAGATATCAAAAATATTAAATTAAAGAAAAACATTTGTTATTATTTTCTTTCAACAACCGAATAAAAACCATATTTAAAAATACCATATAATTTGTTACATGTTTTAATTATTTTTTATTAATTATTTTAATCATTATTTAAAATACTTTAATCACGTTCTCGGACTTTAATATTGATTCCAGTTTTAGACATCAAAACAATATAGGAAGCGAGCTGGAGTTCTATTCCTGATGGAATTATTTCAAAATGTCTGATGACTTTTGATAAATTTGCTTTCATTTCCAGCATTGCAAATTTTGTGCCTAAAACAATAAATATATATATAAGTAATAATGAATTATTCCTAACTTTTAATATATATAGCTATAATATAAAATTTGACTTGAATCGAAGACCGATTGTATCAATACACCAGACATTAAAAGTGAACCGCACTCGAGCATTCAGAATGATATTCACAACGAATCAATCACATGATATTCTGCCATGGAATGATAACAATCTTGGACTATCATTCTGAATGTCATTCTAGATGATGTTTTTTTAGAGCAGTTTACCCCTGTCTATCGTGCTAAGTAGCTGATTAGCCAAAATTAGAAAAAATATTAAAAGAAATGGCGTGTTTGGAAAATATATTAGCTATATCCATTTCAATAAAATAGAACCGTAAAATCTGGGAGAAAGAATGGCTTAAAAAACGTAAAAAATCCACACACTTCACAGACGTTCGCCGAAGATGACTAAGAAACTACAATCGTATTAACAAAATGCTTTTTGAAAAATTACTCGAGATGGTAACAGCGCATTTAATGAGCAAAATGAGGGAATCCTTAACGATCTTCCTGGTTCCGTGTAACTGGACGTTCTTATGTAATATCTCCATCAAATATTTTGCAAACTTTAATGGATGCATGTCAGAAAATTATCTTCCATCTCCAAGACATCATGAATGTAGGGCTAAATGAAAATAATCCTCTTATTTTTTATTAAGAAATAAAATGATTATTATCTGGTCGCTATAACTAGCAAAACACCTGGCTGGGCTCGTATAGTTCTATAAATCATTCCAACACATTATCATCTTAAGAGAGACTAAAAAGTAAACTGACGCGCCCCACTACACGATCATTCCGACTGACAGTCTCCCCTCCACCCAGCATGATTGATGTTCGGATTTCAAAATACGAGTATCTATACATTTGTCATTCACGGTTATCATTCCTTCAATCATTAGCATACACCGTCAGTCCGAATGTCAGTATCACTAGTGAATGTCATTCTGAATGATCACGTGCGGTCCGCAATATGCACATCGTAAGTGTATTGACGGCGCTTAGCGTTTTAATTGGTCAGTGGGTGCGGTTATAGTTTGAAATTAGTTAAAAACACGGTATTCACAAAAAATACGTACGGAATATTAGAATTTTGTAAATTAGGAAAGTTTACATTTATGTTTATATGTGTTTATGTTTATATCCATAATATATATTTTTTTAATGTATTAGTTGTCTTTTTGAAATTTTATATAATAACCAACAATTGTCTTAGGTCAAATTCACTTGTTGGTTTTCCATTGTTATAACTACGTACTTACACTATAAAAGCCATATATTAAAAATAAATATGCCTAAAAGCATTTTAAGTTTAAATAAATCATGTTTTCTCTATATATAAATATACTTAAGATCCTATTTCCATCACATTACGCGGTGACGGAAAACATTTAAAAAAATGTGATATATCGGGAAAAAAAACAGTGTACAGCTCTATAGTTGTAGTGGATTCTATTCTTCGAGTTTTTCGGCACCTTGTATTTATTTAATATTTAAAAGAACAAAAGTATCACATGTTTTTGAAACGGGGCTACTACACACACTAATATGATTAAGATTGAGTCTATTCGAGATGTTTAAGAAACCAATCTATTTTTTATACCTATTTGAAGCAAACTAAACTAGAAGAAACTATGTATTTTGAACGCTGGTAATTTATCCTTTAATTTCGACTAGTTTCGACAGTTAAATCTGACAGCAAATGATAAATTACATGTGGCAAGCTTTTTACTGGAGATTTATTGATTTATTACAATGTTACGAGTTGCTTAGTTTTTACTGTCACGGTGAGAAGCGGTGGCTTCGAAACTGTGCTGGTGAAATAGCGTCCTAAGGACATTAACAATCTCGTTATGTGAAGGAATAGATGGTGCGACATGTGTAGTATGCGTTAAGTTGTTCAGTACGCTATGTTTATGTAGATAGATTAATAATATTCACCAATGCAGATTCTCGACCCGGCCCCGAACGAAATACTTGAATAAGCACTTCTTTTAATACATTCCTCCGGCAGAAATCTTTCTGGAATAAATTTATCTGGATCTGGGAAGACGTCGGGATTTCTGTTATTGTTATAAACTAAAAATATTATAGTAGATCCCGCAGGGATCTTTACGTCGTCTGGAATACATAAAAATGAGAAAAAATATAATTAATTCACTATTTTAAATAGTGTTGTTAAAGTTATTTTTCTTTGTTCATCCGAACCATATTATCTTCCATCTAACTTATTTTGAGCATCCTTCTATAGATCCACATCTCAAATACTTCAAGTCGCCTTATCATTTCTTCGGAAAGTATCCTTGCTTCCATCGTATAAAATAATACCGAAAACCAAAATCAAACCAAACCTACATCAAATAATGAAACTACACCGAGTTGCCCGATAAAGGAGGTAATCTCCGGTTTAAGGAACATTAATTAGATACATTTTTCAATAACTTTTTAGGGAAGATGTGATCTCGATTGCTCAGAAGTATATCGTCGAATTGCAAATTTATTGATATGTAATATATCTGAACATGCTAGAAGTTACGGATACACAATACGTAGTAATCATAACAAAGTTAATAATTTGGTTTAATTTTCAATGTTCACTTTATTTCGGACACCTCACGTAGAACAGTTCATATTGATTACTGTGTGTATTGTATACACCGATGCTTAGAATCCATATAAACTAATAATTTAAAAAATAAAATTGAAATGAACGATCTTTATACTTACTCATCTGAACGTCTTTTTTAACTTTTCTTCCTAGGATGGGCACCGGTGGATATAATCTAAGAGATTCTTTTATTACCATTTCTAAATAATTCATATTATTCTGAAGTTCACTGTAAAAAAAATGTATACTATAATCGTAAACATTTTTCCGTTGTTTCGCAATCATTCAAGTAATAATTTGATTTTAATTTTGTAGAAAATTATTGACACTTCAGTAATTATTTTGACAAAACTACAAAATAATCAGTAGCGTAGTTACTGCCCGGCCAGGAGAGGCTGCAATTCCTAGACGAGGTCAATAATCATATGGAAGAATTAATGAGTTTGTACATATGTTTAAATTTTAAATAAAAAAATATTTAGTACTAGATAATTGCATATTAACCATTCAACCAGATAAACCTATATTGGGACCTCCTGTACCTTCAATTCGCCGTTTATAGCTATTTGTACTTTGCATTAACTCTTTTAAAGATATATCTAATAGCAATATGTTTGAATATGAAGATATACATATGTATAAGAAAATATTTTCGAATTCATTATTTTCAAATTACAACTCGTCCTAAGACGCGATGGTTGTACAAGTTGTTTAACATGCCGATTGGAATTGTACCTGTTACCAGAACATTTAAAATCAAAAAATGTGCTTATCTCACAGAGGAAAGGATTATAAAACAGGTTTGACAGAAAAATATGAAGAAAGATGCGACGGATTGTTATCTATCAAAAGACAAAGCGCTCAATGTGATAGAAAAATGTTTTCGCGAAATACCACTCAAGATATTAACTCAGGTACACATTTCGATGATGATGAAAGTCAAGAGCGTGCAGTACACACAAGCAAAAAAGCTATGTATTACTGAAAATTTTGGGAAATAAATATAAATGAAATAATCCAAGATACGGATTAACATAAGGGGATAATTTGTTACAATTACGCTATCTAGTATCAGTAGAAAGTTGCTTCGTTCTAAAAACTACCACTATAACCCACCGCTGTAGCTGTAGAGCTGTTGTCACTGATGCGGCGGTTTTAGCTATTGAAATTGCTGTTTTCTGTTTTAAACTAGCGTATTACTCAAGTCATATAATTGGCTACTTACTGTATTGAACACTTTTATCGGTTGATGGTTTGTAATCCTATGTACAACATATATTATACATGATTGTATAATATCATTGGTAACAGCATAACCTAAATCTTTATATTACGGAGAATCCCAATTGAATAAAATAGATTAATCATTTTAATTCTGGCGTCCCCTGTATTAGAAACATAAATATGAGATAATTAAATAATACCTGTATGTTGCAGATCTGGATTTATCATTTCCGAACAATGCTACTTGTTCTTCGTATACCTTAGCTTGCACCTCGGGATTGTTTGACAACAGATACAATAAAAAGCTCGTAGTAGTAGGCACTGTATCGTGGCCCTGGAATAAAGGGAAGCGCCGCTTTACAGAGTCATTACACATTTCAAACAATTTTAATTTAACAAATTTATATTAAAAATCTCACCCCGAACAAAAGCGTGTTGACCTCATCTCGTATGCTAATATCACTCATCGGCACGCCATCAATTTTAGTAACCAGCAAAAGGTCCAAAAAGGCAAATTTTTCTTTAGTTTCTATAAAAAAATATATCTTAATTTCTAGACTAAATATGATATAAGGGAGAAAAAATAAGCCATATTGGCTATATAAAGTTCATGTGATGTTCATATATACATATTTTAACTAGGTGTACATGTAATATAAATATAGTATTATGTCCATCTAACTTTATATATAATATTCTATCTATATAATAAGGTCACAAAAAGAACTAAACACAGACACTCATGCCCGGGCGCTCTGCATAGCTTGGACAACCGCCAGGGTGCCCGGGCTCTAGAAGGGCTCGGAATCTCTGAATAGGATTACTACAAAACTAAGAGCAAGAAATATTCAACTTCCATAATTTTGAGCAAAAGTATTCCTGATAATAAAAAGTATCAGAGTCCCGATACTTAATTAGTCGAAAACCTCAAATTGTAACTTTTAATAGAAATATAGAATGAATTTAAGTTATTTTCGCAATATGGAACAAAATGTCTAGTTATTTGTACTGAAAAAATCTGGTATGTTAAAACTTTAATAAAAATCAGTCTAACAAGCAAGAATATTGTTGAAGTGAATGAAGCTTAGTCGATAATAATTAATATGGAAACTATTCTGTTTCGTGGAGACAGGGTAGGGGCCCGGTATGCATGCTTGTCCGGATTCCCGGCGTTTAATTGCTACGCCACTGGCTAGTTGAATGATCGAATAGAATCCATAATAATATTACGTATCCCCATCTATTTTCATAGATATTTCAATGATAATCTGGACGTCTTGCAAGTCTTGGATATTGTTTCATTATGGCTATATAATGCTTGACTAAACAGTCAGGTTTGTGAGACGCCAGTGGGGAAAAAGAACGTGTTTTTCTAGTAAGGTTAAGATAAGTTAAATGTTGTCTCTTTTAAATATTCAATAACAATACGTAAATATATATCCGCAAAATCGTATTATGGCTGGCAAATATATTTAGCATCTTTCATCTCATCCATGTCTCATGGACATATCGCTTCGCACTCTATGGCCAGTATCTTATCTTATAAAAATAGAAGTAATTTGATGGAACGAGGCTTGAACCTCAGACCATCGTAACCACTAAATCACAAGCACGTCAATTGGTGCTTGAACGGTGCTAATGCGTAACTATATTTATGATACTTAGATTGCTGACAGTATGTAATAAATAAATCAACTTACCACTACCATCTGCGTAACTGTTGAAACTTTTTTTTGTGCTCAATAATATTTTTCTTCTTTCTCTGATAATTCTATCTGTGAAGTCATGCAGAAATGCAAGTGTTTTTTTCTGCTTTCTATAGTCATCTGTTAGTTTAAATAAGAAATCTATTTGCATAAAAGGATTCTGAATCCTGTTTATGACTATTTGGCATTGACTGAAAATAGATTACATAACATTGAAGTAATATATATATTTTATACTTTTAAAATTAGCATATTATCTTTGTGGTTAAGATTCATATTTTTATTTATTATCTTTGTTTTATAAACCACTAAATTGAGTTAAATACATCTACCGGTTTCAAAAAACACCATTTTCTTCTGCAGGATGTCATAACTAACTAAAACATATATTGTTTCTTTGACAGAATCTATTTAAAAAAATTAAAAACAACCAACTAACTTTAACTACGAGTCCCATTCTAAAATTTTTTCCTAAAAATTATTCGAGTAAATTTGTATTAAGAAATGATTTGAGTTAAGTACTAAAAAAAATATATTTTTTTTTAAAATAGATAAAAATTGATTCTGTCAAAGAAATAATATATGTTTTAGTTAGTTATGACATCCTAAAGAAGAAAATGGTATTTTTCGAAACCGGTAGATGTATTTAAACTCAATTAGTGGTTTAAAACAAAGATAATAAATAAAAAAATATATATTTTAATTTAACGCCCTACTCAGGTACAACGTACAATGTATTGATCGCTCAGTAATTATTATTTTCTTATTATCTGGTAATGGAACACATCAAACAATGCAACGTTTCTAAATAATATGCTGAGTGTAACATACCTCGCACACAATATTGTAGGGGTAGATTCACATTAGAATATGAGTTGAAGATGTTAGAGTTGCACGTGCCTAATCTCGACCATAAAAAAAACGTAGAAATGCGATTATTTCCATTAATTGAAATATTGTATTGATTTCAAAAATGTTTTGTATATTCAATACAATAAATAAAAGGAAACTTGGAATATCCAGACTATTTTTTGTTAGATGATAGAATAATAATAGGTCAATTTCGTATTTTTTTCCCATAACAATACAGAATTTGTACTTTTTCAAATCATAATTTGGTCAGGAAAATATTATGGACTAGGTCTGTTATACTCTGTTAAATTGTATGTTATACCTATGATATAGGGGGTTCACGGCTTTGACGTCGATGCGCCACCCCACTCGCACCGATCATTGTACTATAGTTATGAGAAGGGGACAGTTATATATTTGTACTACATGAGTATAGCAATAGGTTGGCAGAAATTCTTACAACCATCATAAATCTACCTATGGGCTACATTAATAGTATGCCGTATCACGTCGCTGGTGTCGGCCTCGTGTCTGGTCCTTAACCAGAAGAAGGAGGTGTCGTCCTCCGCGTCACTCTGCCATCCTGTTATCCGCCTAGCTGGACTTCCGTGCGGCCGTTCCTGTCGACGCACTTCCGGTCCCCACCTCGTGGTGCTGCCTGCTTCTTGCCTATCAGCCATCTGCGTCTTCGCTTGGTCAACTGCTCTTAAGTCTTCTGTGTGACGAGACTGCGGTCCGAGACTAACTGATGGGCCCTCTTCAGAGAACTATCCTGACGAACTCTCCCGGACTATGTTACGGACTCTTCCTGACTCTCGAATTCTGTGACGGACTGCTTCAGATTCTGTGACGAGCTGCCTTGTAGAATGGCGTTCAGCCCTTTTTAATTTTTAATTTGTGGGTGGGAGCGGTGATACGATCGCCGTTCGCTTCCACCCTCAGGATCAACGACCGCTCCTTTAGCCACCGCCCTTATGGTATGAGGTCACACCGCCCACTTCTCATTGTTAAAGTCCAATCTCCCTTATTAAAATAATCACTCTAATGTATGTCCATTTTGTTATAATTATCAGTTAACAAAATAAAAACCTTTTAACTATTGTAGCTTCATAGGTACCTATTGTCTAATTATCCCAAACCTTTATTTTATATCAATCTAAATTGAAGTAATTCCACACATCTATTGTTTAAGCAATTTATACTTCAATGCTCCTTCAATGATCCTTTGATCTCCAACACTTTTATCAAATTAGAATAAATTAAAATAAACACTCCGTCATGACTTCTATTGCAAAACACAAAAACTATCAAAATATCTATAGTTTTCGAAAAGGAAAATTGGGTACACGTCAGGTAAAATCATTTAATTCAAACCCCAAATTGGGCAATTTAAAAGTGTACCTTCGCCACGTGACTTGCAGCCAGAGTTGTTTTGGGACTTTCGTGGTCGGTTTGACCACACTCTCCTCTCTGTCTATATGGTCCACAAATTACTATATTCAGGTCACTAAATAATACTTTGAATGGGAAAACTCTTCTAAATGATGCGGAATTTCATGATTATTTTATTCTTCATCAAAATCTCCAAAATTCTTCAAGAAAAGAGAAAAATTAGAACTTTTACTGATTATATTACAATTTCACTTACCTTTTAACATTCCTAGCGTACTCCGACTCTGAATCCTTTTGAGCATTTATGCTCACACCCATTGCAGTTTCTACAAAAAACAAACCATTTACATTAATTTACATTTGACGTGTAATTTACAATTCATCTACTTCGTATTGCCGAAACTTTTTTTGGTCCAGGTAGACCAGATTCAGGGCCACGGAGCTGATAGTGTCATATGGATGTATGACATGGGCATTTTATATTTTATACAAGAAAACGTAGCAAAACAATAAAATTAATGTGAAGAAGAAGAGATGAAATATGCTTATCATGTGTAAACATCATATATATTTTACTTCGCCTGAGAAGGAGGAAAAAAATTATCTAATCGACTTTAGGGTTCGAATCGACAGTTCTAGTGGCCTAATTGTTTTTACCTGTGTTATTTTTGTAACCGGTTCCAATTTCATTGGCATCAATAAGCACGAATCGGCAAGAATTATTATTAAGAACCAGTTCTTTTAATCTAATTGTGGTACACTTGACGTCTGTCAAATGAGTACATGTGTGTGTATGTGTGTATACGACGCGCAAGGTGACAGATGTCAAGTATAGATGAGAACACCCATTGGGTTGCCCGGTACAGGGTGCACGGTGGGAAGCCCCGAGGCGTTTAAATAGTTCTGAAGAGCTGAGAGAAGCTGTTTTTACTTATCGGTCTTCTGTTAAACTCCCTTGTGTAGTAAATATAATATATATGAATAAATAATTTATAAATTGTGATAAACCCGAGTTTTATTGCTACATAATCCACGCAGATATATCCACAAGAAGAAGTACTATTCCAGGAAATTGAGAATTGAATAGCTCAGGGTTATAACACTAATTAATTAAATTCGATCACGTATTTCGAACCAATTTCAATGGTTCCAAAAGTGACAGACAAAATGATCCGTCGTCATTGCTACACTAAAATAACTGGTTATTTTAATGTTAAATGGTGACATCAATGTTTTCATTAAATTCTACAAAACTCGATCAATTATTTGTGTTATTATTATATTGTTATATCTAGTATACAACACTAACATAAAAAAATGATATCGTATATCATTTAGCAATAGGTAAAGAGATTATAAATATATAAGAAATACACCAGAATATACATCACATATTCTGCACTTAACCTACGAAAAGTAGTACTACGAATAGTTTTATTTTGTGTCCCTGTCGGATTCGTTTGTTGAAGTATAAAATATCATCAACTTCTCATTGGATACGTGCGGACCTCAAAAATTATAATTTATATTTTTATTCATATATGATAGCGAAAACCGATTTCTAATTTAATATATTTTTTATTCAACCCATTAATTTTAGTTGTTTTAACATATAACTTACTCTTGCCTTATATTACATCTTAAAATACTCCTCATTGCTCTGTTTTGAATTATTTGAAGTTTTTCTTCTCAGCTTCATTTTCCAAAAATAGTATTATTGAATATATCTTATTCTGCTTAAAAACTTCTTTTTTTTTGCATTTTCTTTCAATATTGTTTCTATTTATGAATATTAATGTATCGTTTGCAAATAATTTTATCTCGCAATTTTCAAGACATTTTGTTCCGTCATTAATATAAATAATTAATAATACAGGACCCAACACCGATCCTTACGGGACACCTTTTTTTAATTAATTGTGCACACGAAAGTAAATCTCCAAATTTTGTTATTTGTCTTCTATTCTTTAAACAGATAACAAACCATTTCTTTTTTGTTCCGTTAATTTCGATGTTTGTAAGTTTTTAAACTAAATTAATATAACTAATTAAATTAAACATTGTTGTTGACATGTAAATCCGTTAGTTATTGTATGTTTCTCTTTACTTCCAGATTAAGCCGTACCACAATGTTGCAGTTATTCCTGTATTTGCAAAGTCTAATCCTTACAATTCAAAAGGTAATAAATGATGGAGTTCATACCGCAAATGACGTCTAGAGAAAAAACATCATACAGGGGAAAGACATCAAATGTTTCTTGGTTGATTGCGTAGGATCGTAATTTCTCTACCATAATATCACTTTGATCATTGAAAACATTTACAAAGTTCAAGAGAATTTTGAAATTAAAACTGGGAGAAATAGCCTTCCTGTGTTTTTTCCATTTTTCACCTGAAATCATTAATTGGAAATAATGTATTAACATATAAGGGTTAGTTACGAATTATTAACGCTGATAGAGAAAAATAGAATAAAAGAGGTATATAATTTATAAGTGAATTTTGGACATGAAATTAAATTTTGTTATTAGGTAATAATAATAGAAATCATAATATTTAGAATAATACGGCCGCTGTATTCAATTTAACTCGAAGAGATTACAAAAAAGGAAAAAAGCAAAGCATATGAATTCTTATCCAGGAATCTAGTTATATATCGTCAAGTGTTAAAGGGCGTGCTTGTGGTCTAGTGGTTACGATACAGGGATTCGAGCCTCGTTCCAGGAGGCCATCAAATTAGTCCTATTTTCATAGCACAAGTAATATAGAACATAGAACAGAGTAAATATATTAATGTGACATGTACTCCGTGCGTGCATCTTTATTTTTAAATAAAAAAAGAATACGTGAGAATTAAACACGAACCTAGAAAGTACGTTTAATGTAAAAAAGAAAAAAGATCTTACCGTTGCTCGTCAATAAACCTTCTCCGAGCCAGGGGCGGAAACATTCGTATTCGTCAGGTTTGTCATCACAACAATTGCTTTTGAAAATTATCTGAAATTAAACAATAAAACCAAACATATGAGGAAAATCGTGCTAATGGCCATTGTATTGGCTGTATTGAAATGATAATTTTATGCCACTAGTGTTTAAATATGACTAGCGACTTCACCGATATCCCCATAGAAAATAATTCAACGGTGTTGTATAACATAATCTTGGAGGCCAATTCACAGGTCCATTACGTGAAACAATGCGCTCGTCGAATGTTTCTTTCAATAAACACTTTTTTCATCTTCACAAACACAGTGTAGTTTCGTTGTATAATTAACTTAATGTTCGAGTGTCAATAATGGCATTATTGTGTTTACAAGAAGATTAGACAAATTACAAGATGCTGGCTCAAAGATTCTGATCAAAGTTTGATGCTCAATAATAATCTCCAGCAGCTTCAGATTATAGTGATAATTCTATCCTACACTAGAGAACATAACAATTATCAAAGTGGAACCCACGTATGACAAATATTTCGTGTCACAAATTAAATTAAATATTGTCACGTAGGTTTTTTGGTTATTTTAATCTTATCTATCTTTAACAGCAGCTTTGGTAAAGACAGGACTTTTTCTTCTCAGGTTTAGTGGGACTCTACTTATGTCGGTATAAGCACGATTCAATAAATTAAGCAATGAAAAGTGTATTATATTCTATAATTTACAAACATTCTAGAGGCATAGAGAAATAGGTAACACAACCTGATGAATATGATACATAAAACGCAGAAATGGAAGAAATGAAATTCACAGATAAAATAATGAGCCTATGAAATGGTACATAAAACAATGTGGTGATGTCAGTGTTGGTGATTTCAGTTAGACACTTAGAACTAGATTATTTTTTTATGGCTTCCTTGATTAAAAAAAGAGTTTTGTGAGAAAGATATGGCGAAACTTCTAATAATTAAGTTGCTGGAAGGCTGGAGAGGGACTCTATTGTATTTTATTTTAAAACACCGAATATTCAGATGAGAATATGCCTGGTTTGATGATTTAGTAACAGCAGAATGTACTTTGGAAGACGTTTTGTTTTGCACTTACGGCGATGACAGTAGCATTACTTGAAAAACTAGATTTTAGAGAATTTGCACTGGATATTTTGGTTTGCCGAACGAGATGGTACACTGATATTACTCGGTTAACTGGGAGTGAAGATTTTAGTTATCACAACACTGGTTGTTATCCTTTCAAGATAGGTACGATAAAGGATATTGTTTTTGTCAATCGGTCATCGCATTTGGTTTTTATTTCAAAGTATTAAACGCGGTTGGTTAATCCTGATTTGGATCTTAAAATACCGAAAAGTAGTAGATATTTATTCTGACACCGACTCAAATTTGATGGAACTTTGATCGTAAGCGAACAATTTGGATCGTGATCTACACCGGAGGTATGTACAATTGATACTTCAGATAATATAACTTTACGAACTTTTCTCTGGGCGAGAAGAAATTCCGAGAGAAATTTTTTGGACACTGTTTAAAGCTCCGGGATAAACTCAGGAATGTCCTGGATGATTATTGCATCATCTATCTAATCCGACCCCGTTCCTTCAAGGTTTTGGTCGTGGGGGTTTACACATCCTCCCAAGCTAGCTAATGACGTCAGTAGTACGGAATAATTCGTATTAAGAGGTAAATATTTGTGACGACGCGTGCTGTTTGTAAAAGAAAAAGCCTATTATTAAATCCAAAGAGAATTTATCCAATATCTATAACCAAATTGGTTAAATCAAATTCAGAGATTGCTTGCGATTTACGGCCACGTGTTGTTATGACGTCAAAGATTTAGAATGTACGTAGAGTTTAGTTTATTCAATGAGTTTTTTCAGTAAAATATATTATTTTAAAAATAGAATTAGAGATAGATTTCTAAGGAATGTCCACCTGACTGGAAGTCGCTACCGAATTGAGATAAATATTGTATATTTAAATGAATGCTTTATTTTTTTAACATTCATTATTTTGGGAGGATTTTATTATTCTTAATGATGGTGTAAATACGAAAATATAACTATATATATATAACAAGATCAAAAATCACTATTTAATATATATTTCCTCGCTGTTATATGTATATATTTACTGACTGTAAAAATGCTATTTTATATATAAAATAGAAAACATTAAGTACTCTCAACCTAGAGATATTAAAAACACGCTCGGCATTTTCGATACTTTGGCGAATATTTTTTTTAACTGGCACACTGCTTCCAAAACTCGCTAGACGTCCAGAAAGTCATAGAAATAAATGAAAATACATGGAGATACGTAATATAATTATGGATAATTAAACTACAGTTTTAATTTGAATTAAATCTATAAACCACAACTCAAAATATTTAAATTAAACCATATCCGTAAACTGTGATGATCTATTAGCCGGTATTATATATATAGGTATAGCCCTAGGCGATTCCGATTTACGACAGGAATCGGAATCCAATCCGCGGGACGCGCGACCCGGAGATCGCGCCATTCATTCGGTAGATCCTATCGGCGCAGAATTTACGTCTTCTTTTACACTAGTGTATAACTTCTGATATAAATGAATAATAAAAACCCTACATTTTCGTAAAAAACGCGAAATTTTAATTATCATTGAAAGTAGCCTCTTAAATATAATATTTTCAATGAGACCGAAAAGAAGTATTTGCGATGTATTTGGTTGGTTTTGGTGGTGATAGCGTGACGATCTGTCGAGAAATTTAAATAATATAATATAAATTATCTAATACAAATTAAGTGTATCAATTACAAAGATATACAGATAAAATTAATTTATCGACAAAATATTTTTGTTGCTACCGGGATCTTTTCCTATCCAGGGAAATGCATTAACCGACTACACTACACCATCATAGTAAATTTATGACAAGTTTTCGAACTTATATGTTGCGCTATCAAATTAATACATCAGTTGTTCCATTATTTGAAAACAATTTTCTTTATATTTACGGAATCTCAAAAACTTTTTAGTAAAATCTGATAAGAAACCCTACCATTTTTATTAAATTTAAGAAACATTAATACAATTTATAGGTGTATTTTTAAAGAGAACACATTCTTATTGTGAAGTTGCAATTTATTTTCAGAACATAGGTATGTGATATTTAATACAAATTAATTATATCAATTATAAAGATATACAAATAAAACCAATTTATCAAAAAAATATTGTTGTTGCTACCCGGGATACGAACCTATTTTTTATAATATTTTTTGGTGCCTACCTAAAATGTTTGAACTATTCCTATTATACACGGATTTTCTCCATCAGTTCTAGTTTTTGAGATATACGAGTATGTCACGCCTTTTTTTGCCAATTCCTCTGTTCGCATATAAGAATCTTCCGCTAAACTACTAAATCGGTTTGTTTCTAATTATCGACTTTCATTATTTTATAATAACAAATATCATGGTTCATGATGGAATAAATTAAAAAACTTCTTTGTGACTCTTTCTGGAGTTTTTGGAAGTTTTGTAGAACAGCCTCCCTGAAGGCTCCAGCAGCAATCCGCCATCGTATGGATTATTTTTCTCGGTACCTCTCTTCTATGATTTTCAAATCTTGAAGACATAATATCTTGTTCTTCACTTAAATCAAAAAAAATTAGTTACTACCGGCAGCAAATTTGTATTAGAAAATACCACAGAACAATGTTCTGAAATTGCAACGTAATAACAAAAATGTGTTCTTAAAAAAGTTATTTTTTGCTAATACAATATAGTTCATCAAATTTATGAATCTTCATGGACTCTCTCATCTAAGGACCATAGAAAATCCCTGTTATTTTTGTTTTGTTTTTCCATACTAAATCCACGAAGTTTTGTCGACAAATATTCAAATCACAAACCTTGAATAGCTCTTCAGGAAGCCAAGTTTAATATCAAATAATAGTGGCAAGATGACTTTTTTCTCTCTCAACCAAAGGTTCATTAATGACGTCTTCAGCTATCTCGTTTGTACAAGGTAGCGGTGGATGAATAAAAAGAGGAAATATAAACAAAAGCAGAAATTATACAAAAACGAAATCTGTTTTAAATGTATGAAACATAATATAAAAAAGTGACACAAAAAGGAGGGACTATCAAACTTGATTATTCTTTAATTTTCAAAAAATTAACTTTTTTGCGACATCGGTAACTCGAGTCGGCAAAAAAAGTTAAAAATACTTTAAAAAGCCAAGTCCAAAAACGTGTAATTTAATACAATATGAATTTTTAAATCGCTTTTTACACAACTATGAAGAATTTTTAACCAACAAAAAATATTTATAATTTCATGCAAATTTAACAATTTATTCGTTATTTATATGGATTTTGGAGTCATAGAAAACATATGCTGTATATACATATACCCAGGTACATGAAATTCCCATAACTAGAAATTACACACTAAAAATAAATTGAACTTCGCGGTCTTTTAATTAATGCCTGTATTGTCTTCATTATGTATTACAAATAATATTCTTTCTTAATTATTATTTAAAAAAAAAACTAACATAGTGTTCAACTTCTAATGTAAATCTCGTTAAAGGATGAATTATTTTATTTTTCAATATTACCAGTAGCAAAGTAGTAATGTTCTTTATTTCCAAAATTAAAACAAGTACGGAAAACCTGCCACCATTTTTGTAATCATCGTCTTAAGACTAACAAAAAAACCAGTGTTGGATCATATACAATTACCCTATGTCGTTTCTTATTACAGTGAGGAAATTTAATTATTAATGATATTATGTCACAATTTGGGTAATTTTTCAATACTTTTTTTGGAAAATTCTTGCGGTTTTGATGTAAAAATGAAATCTAGATGTTTTCTGACATAATCCATTGAATTGAAATTTTCTTTTCGAAGCGAATGTTCCATAAACTGGAATCAATGATAATCCGACGATGCTATGTCAGAAGAATAAGGCGGATGAGGTTCAAGTTCCAGATCCAGTTAATTTATTTTGTTCTGTGTAATTTTCGCTGCGTGCGATCTCGCATTATCGCTCGTTATAAAATTCGTTGACTATTAACTAGTACTAATCGTTTTTTTTATTAATTCCACCTTTAATCTCTCCAACTGAATACAATAAAATTCATCTATAATGGCCTGACCAGGTTTTAATAATTCCTAATGAATAACACCCAAATATCCTACCAGATACATAGAAAAACCTTTTATAAGATGGTCGAGGTGTTGTAACTAGTGTTTGACTTGGGGAAAGCTATTGCTTTTTTTATGTGTCACCATTTTTCGTTTCCTGTAATAAGTCATCTAAAAAAGGTTCTCAGCAGCGAAGAACAAATTATCACAAGTTGATCCAAGGCCGAAAGCGAGACTCTGCGAAACCCAAACTTTGGCGTAATAATCTTTTGGGTCAACCAGGTACAGTCGATCTCTTCCGATAACGCATTGATGGTTTTGCCCGAATCTAATTCTACCAGTGAGTTTAACACGCTGTCATCATCGAAAACAACTAAATACATCGCAAATACTTCTTTTCGGTCTCCGGCCTCGACATTTTTACTATTCATGAAAATGAAAAAAATGAAGTAAATACAGTAAGCCGATAGCTTCGTAGATCGGCCGACAGAGGTGGGAGCAGAAGGGACGCGGACGACGAGGACTGGTTGTATTCCAGCTACCAGTGTTCTTATACTTCTTACTTCATACTATCACCACCTACTTACTTTATACAAGTTAAATTCATTTCTTTATATTATTATTGTATTCGTTTCTGTTTTTAATATGAGTAACATGTAAGGCCAACGAACTCGGTTACTTGAAAGCCCACTTGAGATTCCTAGGGTTGGTGTTTAGGTTAACCAGCGGGTTCAATGAACCCATAAAAACTAATGGGACTAAAACCCTCCCTTAAAACAAAAAATGTCTATATTAACCAAGAACAAAGGATTATATCTAGCAGATCACTGTGTCATGGGAAGTTCTTCCTAAATAGCATCATTATTTTCACTTGTGAATGGTACAAATAATGCTATTCTCCTTTAAATTTGACACTTTTCGAGTATTCCATTTACACAATAATCAACTCATGACTAGCCACAGATTCATTCATAAAAATGTGTTACATTTTCTTATAAAATTATATTATATTTATCTTTACGATCTATAAAATAAGTAAGTATAATTAAAAATTGGTGACGACAAAACAATCCAGGAATGTTTATACTTTGCTCAACTTACCTTGCTTAGTCCACACTAGCACTCCCACCTCGGAGGGAACATCGCCATAGAGGTTAACCTATTATCTATCTCACACACTGACTTTAAATATGCAAAATATCTCAATTACCTCTGTATCTTTAGGGTCAGCGAGTGCTATAATCAGTTGGGAGCAGTTGAAAAATCGGAACCTCGGACCAAATTCTTTCCATTTTTTATTTAGCTCCTGATATATATCTGCAAAAACAAAAAATACTTACATCCGTTACAGTATTCGCGGCAGATTTGTAGATTATCCATACAATCTACCTCGCGCATGCGCAGATAGAAGAAGAAGCAATACATTTTCAAAAGACGATATGACGTCAGCCAGTCACGGACATATTAGTGCTCCACTTGTTAGAGCTAATACTAAAATAATTTCATACTTTTAAATGATTTAATTGAACATTTCAAATATCATTTCCTAGTGCTTTCAATTGCCATGTTACGTTTGATACCGATGTATAAGATGAGAGAGTTACGAAAACAATTAAAGTCCGTAAACAGCAATATCTCGGATATATTATGGAGACATCACTAAAATATTTCATAATTCAAAAATAATTGACGAGCAGCGTGGCTCTGGAAGACGCTGCAACTCGTGAGAATCTAAGACGATAATTTTCAACATTTCCAGACGGCTGCCAACGAAAGAATTACACCCAACATCCGGTAACTGGATACGGCATAAAAAGTAAGTATTCATTCTTGCAAAGTATAGAATAGAATGCGCTGCATTACAAAGTATTTAACGAATTCAACGTAACAATGGAATGTACAAGTGGGGCTCCCGAGCTGTAGTCCTACAGGCGCCTGCTTCCTTGGCCAAATCAAACACACATTATATGCGGGCATGTCCACGATCATGAGTATTTATTAAAAAAAAATTCGAGATTGTAAAATAACACAATGTGAAGAAATGTTGTTATTTTATAGAATATTATAATTAATTTTAAAAATTAGACAAAAACTTCTAATGACTTGTGTAATTTTTAAAATAAGATAAGTTATAATTTTTTTTTTTTAAATTTAAATTTATATTCTGCAGTCGCGTAATATCATTTCCGATCTCATTCAATATGTCGCTCTCTGCTAACGTTCTACTTACATCATAGTAATCAGTAATATATTGACCTTAGCATGTTATATGAAAAATATTATAATACTGAAACTGTTCCGAGAGGTCGACTATCTTTATAGAATGTAATATTTTGTAAAAAAGAAATTGAAGTCATCCACTCCCCGGGATTTCTATATAGCCTATTCGCTTCTGCATACGATTGTGGGTTTGGTACGTATATATTTTATTTAATACATTTATTATACGAGCATTATGTCTGGTCCCAAGAGACCCTCATTCTTAATAGAATATAATGTATTAAAATATATCACCACATTTTTCTTACCGCTAGACCTTGCGAGCTGCTATTGTGGTTAAAAATCATTATTTTCACATTTCGGAAAGTGTTTAACTCTATGGTATACCATAGACAGTATGAAAAGATGACAGATGTCATGTATATTTTTTGGAACTCGTAATAAAGACAATGTACACTTCATTTCAAATTTAATACTCATTTTCGTATCGTTATTTAATACATATATAAGAGATATTAAAAACACGTACATTTTGACAGAACTGGCCGTTTAATCAAGAATAACCATAATGACACTACATCCAAGACGCCCAGAAAGTCATAGAAATAGACGAGGAAACGTAATATTATTATGGCTACGTTCACCCGAAATTCTAGACTAACTTAAAATGACCTACATGTTACTTTAATATTTTAGCCTAATAGAAGGTAACTTACCGAGTGACGAGCTGGCGTACATAAGCGCATGCCCAACAAAAGGTAAAATCAGCCAAGGACTCGGTATAGATCGCGTCATTTTCCACGCTTTTCTAATTTTGAGGTAATATAAAATACACAACAACACGAAGATCGCAGAACACAAGTACAATACTGTCATCTTAGACTGAAAATGGTTTTTGAATTCGAATAATAATTTTACCAATTTTTAGATGCACCGCGCGAGTTTAAGCATTAAATTAAGTACACCTTAATTCCTGCCGCAGCTTACATATCTACTGAAGGATTCTACATCATCATCGAATTTATAACGTTAATTTTAAACGTTGGTTCTTGACCAGGTGTCAAAGGTCACTTATTATTGCCCGTGATGTGACAAACAATTTTTTCATAATATGTCAAGTTAATTATAGTTTTATGAAAAAGCGTCATATTAAGTTTTTTTGGCTTCTGCTTAGGCTATTTTTGCAGACTATGTTCAACTCATCTATCACGATACTGTAATTATAAAATTTACATATTCGCGATGCGAGATCAAAGTATCTATGCGCTATTGCTGTGGTAGTTATCGAGACTGAACGTTTCATGCCTCTGGAGATCAGTGTGGTGTCGACAGAGCCGACTCTAGCCTCTGTGGCGAAATTTTCTGTACGCCCCCCCATCATGATTTAAAAAGAATGGTGAATCTGTCACCATTCCCTCAGACTCTTGATTCCGCAGCACGGATACTTTACTATACAGCTGTCATTACGCAGTAGCATTAAATAAATGCCAACACGGCGAATGAGTAGGACCATATATTTTGATTATAAACGGTCCTGGGTGAGCGGTTGGTCTGCCTTCATAGCTACAATATTGCGACCGCGCCTTCTTTTTTGTGATTCAATCTTGCACTAATGATAAGGTGGAGAGTGTTAAATAAATAAATTACTTCTTTAGAAGTTAAATTTCCGAGCCGCTTTGTCAACGAAATGTTTAATTTGTCTAGAAAAGTCTATATTCTCACCGATATCATTTTCAATGGATAGTTTTCCCAACCTGGAAAGTCTGCCTTGTAACATTGTAGACCTTAAATAGGTTTTGGTTAAATTAATGTTTCGAAAAACTACGTTCTACGCATACTGAGTTATAGGTAGCGTTAGTGAAATGTTTTATAAAATTTAACACAGTATGTGGAGTAGTGATGAGAAAAAATGCTACTTTTGACTTATTGGTGTGATTGTGATTGGTATTCGATAATATCAGTGATTGAAATCTGTGACTGTGGTCACAGTTTCATTATTAATGCGTATGCGCCGCACGATTTCGCAACACACAAAATAAAAAATTGCGTATTTTTTTTAAATATTAAAACTCCATTTGCGTAAAAAACATATTCTCGCATAAATATTAATATAAATCTAATTTAATATCACCGCAACGAGAATGAAAACGCTTTAAAAAATGTAAATTTATTTTTCGTTAAAATTCTCGGCCAATCAGGCCTATTCTCAAAATTGTAATATTGAAATGAAGGTGATTGTTACACCAACCCTCAAAAATAGACAGATAGTTTTGACAGATTATGGTACGTTTATCTCCCTCACTCCCTCACTCTCTCTCATTCAAATATCAATGAAGGTGATTGTTACACCAACCCTCAAAAATAGACAGATAGTTTTGACAGATTATGGTACGTTTATCTCCCTCACTCCCTAACTCTCTCTCCCTCTCTCTCATTCAAATATAACACTATTTTTGAGGGTTGGTGTAACAATCACCTTCATTTCAATATTTCAATTTTGAGAATAGGCCTGTATATGCGTAAAACGTTATGGCAGAATGTAGTAGATGGCGCTAATCATATTCATATCAAAACACTTTTTATGGTTTTATCAAAGTGTATCAGCGAATTTTAATTTTTTTAATCTGGAGATTGACAACGGAATACGGCGTCACTGTAGGGTACGTTTGTATATACGTTGTTTGGACGGTATCGTTGTGTATAATTTTTAAAATTCTTCTTTTTCTAATTTCTTCGCAAACCCTGATTAAGTGAAGTGAATTTTTTTTTGTTTTTATTATTCCAATTATAGCAAGCAATTGCCCGAAATTTATTCTGGAGTTTTGTAAACTCCCATCATTTCAATTTCATCTTTAAATTGTTAAAAATGCGTATTTTTTTTTTGAAAAATGTATGAACCTCCCTAGATACGTCTAAAATGCCTAAATAATAAAACAACCCACCCTGATTTGTCTATCTCGCGATTGAGTGAAGAAAGAAATACAATCGAATTATGCTTTCTTAACAATTTTTATTATGACATGCTTTACGATTTATCAAAAATGTCGATTTTCACATGAGAAATATAACATTTTTAGGTTTGAAAACAATCTCTCTACACTATGCAGTATGAACTGATAGTTTAAAAATATTATAATAACAAAGATATCGATGCATTTGTGCATCATGAAGTATAATATTAACCGAAATCGAATTAAAAGTAGTATTTTTATTTAACTATTATTCATTTTATTTAACAACATGGAATGAATAAAAATCTTATGTCAATTTTAGAAAAGACATGAAAATACATTTTTTCTTTATAACAAACTATGTTAGAGCATATTCCGGATTGTGAATTTCTGTCCAATTTGTAAGCCTTCGTCACTTTGCTTCAATCTCGATATTTTACAAATGCATGCATTAATTATGGCATCCAAGTATTGTAAAACGATTTTTTTTATGAAACTTAACGTAAACTAGTAACAATTTAAAAGAATTACGAGCAAATTAATAAGTATATGTAGTAGGTACTTTACTATAATATTAGTTCCGTTTGCATTGTAATTAATTGTAATGTTTGAAAATGCGATCATGTTTGTTATTATTTTCAATATGATTATATATTCCTCCTTATGTATAACAACATTGTACGTTTGCATATTTATTTTTTTATAGTGATATCAGTTTCATTTAAATGAAATAAAACTTGGGTGTCGGTTAATTTATGTAAAGTATTAAAATAAATTAATATTTAAATTAATCGCTTTTTTATAATTTAGTATTTTAACTTAGATTATTAATCGACAACCCGATGTTTATGTAACTTTAAAAAAGTACTACGGTCCAAGTGTGTATATATTATTATACATAGATATTAATAGTACTTTCTGAAAGGGATGATGCCAACCCCTATAAATGTTCATCCTCTCTCATGTGTCTATTAATTTGAATAAATACTCTTTCTATTTTGTTTTATTTGCATATAGGTATATTTACTACAGTGCAATCCGAATATCGGTTATCGTTATCTTTATCAGTCGGTCCCAAAACCCTGTACATAAAATTTATTAAAAATAATCTGCCTGTTATAATCAAAGTTCAGTTATTGTTGTCAATAGTTGGATATAAAATATGTAAGAAATTCCTACACAATGAAGAGAGTGAATGTAACACGCATACATAATATATTTCAGAAGCTTCTCCAACTTTTGCCCAGATGCAAGATGCGCTACAAACACTTTGATGTGGTGTTTATACAGAGCAACGAACTTTGAAGAACACTATGAATATCTTTTACCGCAGAGTATTACGATATTTCGGTAGAAATTAATTGATTTTATTTACGGAAACCATGTTTTTCAATTTAGTTCATCATGTAGCATTTTCAGATTTTGAACAAATATTATGATAAAAAATCAAATTTGAAAACGAATTTGGCGCGATGTATTATGTGTTTTTTTTACAACTTCGACACACCATTCATAGATGTGTAGCGACCATAATTCAAATCTACCGCCATCTCAGTCGGCATCGACGCTAGCGACAGCGCTGCCGGCTGCTGCCACAAATCTGGCTCAATTCACCGCCAGACAGTCTCTCCAGTTTCAGCGTTTCACAAGAGCGGTCTTGCCGGCTCGCCTTAGCCGAGCAAGACCAGCAATTCGTCTCATTTCATAATTTCCTACATCTTCATTCACTATTCATTTCTATCTGTCTTCATTGTTGTTATCATTCGTCACAATAAACCTCAACACGCGCCAATCACATGTATTTCATTTAACCACCGTCCTAACCCCCAAACATGTAACTATAAATGCTGTTTCAGATTTTATTGTATATCTATATATGGATAAGCCAAATGAACTCGATTTATATAAGTTGTAACGCATATAACTTTTTACAATATACGGAACAAAATAGCATTTATAGATTTTGAATAAATATGAAGATAAAATTTCAATTTTTATATAGATTTTATGGTGATACCACAGCATCGGTTACGGACCCCATTTTGTTTCTTGAATCAATGGCTAACAAAAGACGGCCATTTGCACGTTGATATATGTCGTAAACATATGTTTCAAGCTTTTAAATGGTCATTTTGCGGTCTATTTATGCATTTTGACGTTTGAACATGTCGTTTCTTGACGGGAATAGTTGGTTTTTAGACGTTTAATACTTAACTTTCTTAGGAAATCAGTACAAACTGACCATGAATAAATATTATAAAAACAAACCCACCGCCGTACGGGTCCTCTGTGAGGACTAAAAATGGGTCCTGCTGGAGAGAAAATTTAGATTTTTCTTAGATTTATTTTCCTAAAAGGGTGGAAAATATTTTTTTAATAATGTAAACAAATACGATTGACATATTATTAAAACACATGATAAACAATTTATGAATTAATTTTAAATGTTTTTTTTATGTAAACAATTTTTTGAAATAAGTTTGGTTTAGGTCGTCACAAAGCATTACTTTCGCTGTCAAATCAATGGTGCCACCCAAACGACAAGCTATTGGTCGATCTACACCTCAATTACGAAAGAATAAGGCATCACGATCGTCTGAAACAGACGAGCAACGGGAAGCAAGACTGGAGACCGTTCGAGCTCACACTGCTCAAGCTAGGCGAACAATGCACGCTGATTTAAATCTTGGTGCATTCCATTACAATGCTAATTATTATTACAGTCTTTACCCAAGTGTGGTTATTGGAAAAATGGATAAATTATGCGTGTGTTGTAATGCCCTCAAATTTAAGAATGAAACACCGGGATGACTACAAAACCAGACAAAACACCCGTCGGCCACCACGGAAGACAGTACAATGCACCGACGATTGGTGAAGTGGCGATCGTTGTAGTTGTAGGCGATCGTTGTAGTAGTTGATCGTTGTAGAAGAATTTAGCTCGCGTGATATAATTTTTCATCCCAGAAATGGTGATGTTCAGATAGTCTCAGAGACTCATCGTTCTTACGACGCATTGCAATATCCGACTTTATTTTGGCAAGGAGAAGATGGATATTATTTCAACATCATGGATGAGAAATCCACAAACAAATGAGGAAACGAATAAGAAAGTCAGTGCCATGAATTACTATTCATATGGATTGATGATTCGTGAAAACGTTGAAAATCATCTTTTGAAATGTCGACACAATTTCCTCAACTTGACAAACGACTCCTCTACATTCGATTAGATCAACCAAGTTGCGTTCCGAAGAGTTCATTCATTTACGTGATGCAGTTGTTAATGGTGGTAATGTGAATCTCAATGAATTGCGGAAAATGATCATACTACCGGCCACATTTACAGGGAGACACAAGATGCAATGACATATGGCCGCCCAGGTCATTTTATTACCTTCACATTCAATCCTTCGTGGGATGAAATACAAGAACTTGTGTTAACTAGACAATCAACATCGGATCGTCAGGATATTTATGCCCGTGTGTTCAAACAGAAATTGAAATCTTTTATAGCTTTCATTGTCAAGCGTCATGTTTTTGAGGAGACACGCTGTTGGATGTATTCCACTGAATGGCAAAAAAGAGGTTTGCCACATGCAATCGGAAAAGTCAGACCAGATCCAGAAATACCAGATGTCGATAGTGATCAAGACTTATTTGAAGTCGTTACCAAATACATGATTCATGGTCCGTGTGGCTTACTCAACAACAATTCACCACCATGCATGTCTGGCGGGAAATCCACGAAATGAAACTATTAATACTATAGTCTCGTGAGTAGTATTTTTCAAAAATCTTACTGATGTTTGAAAGAAGACTAATAGGTCGGTGGTTTTCACAGAATTTGTGAGGATTCCCAGGCTTGGGAATGAGAATGACGCGTGCGTGTTTCCGACTGTTTGGAAAGTGACGCAATCTAAGAGCCGAATTAATGAGTTGACAGATAGCTACTACACTTTTTTTTGGAAGAGTTTTCAATACAAGATTTATTATCTCGTCTTCGTTCGGGGTTGTGAAGAGAATGTTTTCATCCGGGAGGGACTCGAAAATTAGATTGGCTCGGCGGTCTACCCGTTCGATGTCTACGATATTGGCATGTTTACTGCTCGGGCTGAATTGGAGTTCAAGGCTCTGCAAAAGCTTCAGCCTTTCCCTCGTCATCGTATAGCGGAGCATTCAAGACACCTGTAAGTGAAGGTAAAAATAATTTAACAAACAATATTAATTCGTCTCTAGGACTCTAGCTAAACATCGGCAAGTGTTAAAGAAAGTGCCCGTGGTCTAGTGTTTATGATACTTGCTTAGTGATCTAGTGGTTGGGGCGCACCTCCGAGCCTCATTCCAGGATGCCATCAAGTTAGTCCTATTTTCATAGCACAAGCGTTTAGCTTAGTTTGAACTTAGAAAGTATATTGATGTGACATGTATTCCGTGTATGCATGTCTATTTTTAAATAAAACAAGAATACGAGGGAATTGAACACAAAGCCTAGTAAGTACATTTAAACATCAACACGCCTATCATCACTCTTTCATTTAACCACCGACCTAACCCACAAATATTATTTCCATCCTGTATATGCGCTGCAGGTTCAGAGTCAATTTCATCTAATATTGTTACAAAGTCTGGTGGCTCGATAACATATTTAGCCGACATATATTATGCAGCACTGCTGTGGCTATAATGACTGCTTCCATTTTTTCAATATTATATACTTATTGCGGTGAAAATATTATTATATAGTACCTATAAAGGAGATAACTTACTTATTGGTAGATGACATAATATTGTCAGAAACTTATTTCTAATTACGAAACCAGTTACCTAATCATACTTTTGGACAGGCGGAATCTTGCAATAAAATTGAATTCTTCCCAAATAAAATGATCAGTTTGTGGCTGAATAGTTTTGCTCTTCATGTCAAGGATGTATTGATGAATTAGTTGATCGTCAGAAGAATCGGTATCAGTGCTATCTGACATAATAATGTTCATTTCAATAAAACGATCTCGAAAAATTAAAAATAATGTATCTAATGACGGATCAAGTGGTTCGCTCATAATACGAATGTGCCCTAGATGACAAATCCAGTGGATACCGATAACGGAATAATATATTTAAAAACCCATTTCTTCCCGTAACAATTAATGTGCCGAGGTCCGAGTTTTACTTTTCCTGTTAAGGATATACTGTATAATTAGTTTATCATCAAAAAAGTCTGTGATATCATTGTTATCCAACAGAATATTGTGCATTTCGATACTATAGTGTCAAAAATTTAAAAAAAAAAACGATTTCGGTGAGAACTGTCAGGTGGTTCGCACGCAGTGCGCATGTGCATTAAGTAAAGTCTATATGTAAGCGGAGATTCACGGCGGTTTATAGTTTAAAAGTAAAGTGTGAGAACTGTCACTTTGTGTATGTATGTGTGGAAGTGTGGGAGAAGGCGAGAGAGAAGCATCAGTTGGAAGAGCTCCCTCACGAGAGTTTTTTATCAGAATTTTTTACCCTTCCAATTCATGTATTAATATAAAAATCATATGATATTTATTACAATGAGGTAGTTAGTAAAAGTGTCAAAGCGATGCACTTGTAGTAGATTAGGTGGTCTAGCCGCATGTAGAGTACTCAGAGTATCGTAGACTTTAAGGAATTGGAAGAGCTCTCTCATTATCAAGACTATCACTGAAGTGGATAAATTATATTGACTATAATAAGGTGTTGTAATAAACATTTAATTGTTATCTGGAAAGACTGAGTTTCACTTACAAGGAATCGGAACCCAATATAACAAGACAAAGGATAGAACTCTAAGGGAATCTGTGATAATTCAAGACTTATCATATAATGTTTATATGTTTATATGTTTATATGACATATGATATTTCATATGTCATATGACCGAAGTATCATCGAATATGCCTCCCAAGTCTGGAATCCAAGATACACCACATACATGAATAGAAAGTCTTCTTTGAACTATGTACATTTGTTGAACAAGGGTGTACCCAGACAAACAAACAGACAAACTAGGGTGAGAATAAATACAATTTATCAATACTTTATATTTAGCTAATAGCGTGGATGCCATATGCTGTACGCTGTATTTAATAATAGAATGTATTTTATTTAACGCATCTTCATATTGTCTGACAGATATGGTCACGATTTTATCAGAAGTATGTACTTTTTATCAAAGCATATTTTAATTAGGTACCTACCTTTTTAAAATGCGCTTTGAATAATTTACAAAGTGGATTCCGATTTGACAAAGCAAATTAAACAACAATTGAAATTAATAAGCATAATATTTTCACAAATTTCAGGTGATTCTTTTCACAATCAAAGCTTAACGCAGACAAATTTACGTATTTTATATTTCTTTTCAAGTTTTTACATATTGTATTGTATTCAATTTAAGGCTTAAGCTAATACTTTGAAAGAAAAAAACAATCTTTCTTTCCAAAAAAATATTTACCACCACGTCATTTTTTCTAGGTCAGTGAGTCAAAATGTAATTGCGGTGGTCGTTGAACTCTCTTCTTCCTCGCAAATCAATCCTGCGATGAGTCACGTATAACCTTTTGAATGCGAATGTTGAAAAATAAAAATTAGGAAGTTGATAACTCGCCAGGCAGGGAGAAAATCGACAAATTATCAAAAATATTTTTATAAAAAATAAACGATACATTGCATAAAAAGGACTTGACTTACATAAATAAATCGGAGATGCGTTCCATGAATTTCTAAAACTCATAACTCTGAAGTGGTGAGTTAAAATATACGCAAAAAACGCACAAAAAGAGTTTATGAAAGATTCGGAAAATAAAACAGCATAAAAATTACTTTAAAACTTTATTTATTTTATTTAAAAATTTTTGGTTCAACATATTTTGTTGTTGCTCTAAGACAACGCTCGGTGCGATTTAGCTGGAAATCACTCTCTTCACGATTATAATTAGTGTCAACCTCACCATCACTCACGTTTAAAAAATTCGCCCATCCAACCATTACCAGTGGAAAATACTTTATTAGCCCCGGAGCGTCAAGTAGTAGATGGCTCCAATTTTTTTATTTAACTTAATAAAACTTAATAACTTAATAAAACTTACGTGCATTTTCCTTTATTAAGTAACCGCTTATAGTGATTCTTATTTGGATTAAATCTTCAATAAAAACTGTGAGCGCTCGTTCCGTTTATTTCTAATAAAGCATCTCTTGTGTACGATGATAATTTGGAACTTAGCTTCGTGCCATCAGTGATAGATTTTATTATTATGATATCATTATTCGTAATTGCTCTTGTGGTGGATTCCCCTAAGTTGAAATGTTTACCAATCGCACTATTTCTTTCTCCTTTTTGCAAGAAATCTATAATTAACATTTTTCTTTACGAAGAAATTACTCTTCGTTGGGCTTTTTTTTCTCCATTGGGGCATTTTAAATCTAAGATTAAAATGAAAATTAATGAATATTGAAAAAATATCATCACAAAACTGAATAGATATACACTTACAAAATGTCAGAGGGTGCTGCGGTACATAGTAGAGGTCCTGTTTATGCTATCAAATGCTCACTGTTTGTAAACAATTTGCAGATCATTGTCTTAAGGAAGGGAGGGGATATGAGCTTAGTTTTAGCTGCAACAGTCCGCGTGTTCACAAAACGAAGCCATTAGAACTTGCCTACGACACACACAACACGTCATAAAAAAGCTGGCCGCATGTGTCAATGTCACTCTATAATAAGCCGGGGGAACACTGATTTGAGAGTGACGCGCTATTAATTACTGTCGATCGTTTTCGGATAACGGAGCGACTCAAAATCTTGAATGAGTACCGAAAGTTCTAATGTTTATTTGTCAATGCATCATGAATTTCCCATCAAAATAACATTATCCAAAATACAAATTAATATCATTGCAATATGAGTGGAGAAAAATCAGTGTAGAATTGGTTGTGGAGGATTCTATCCATGAAAATACCTGGTTGGTCAAAGTTAAGAACCTGTGGAGGACCTGCTCGTGTCTCCACAGACATGGCTGTCAAACTTGATACTTTATAGCCATTCTTCTATTCTATTCTCCCTATTTATCTCAACTAGTTCAATTTGTTTCGACTTGTTCTGTTCGACCTTCCGCCCCTCCAACTAGTCTCAACTTTTTGATCTCCATTTACAATTTCAACTAATTTAACTTGGCTTCCAGAATTCAACTGCTTGAGTTCAACTGTCTCTTTCGACTCTTAAATTCGACTGACGAATGTTTACTTCCTCGATCTCATTTCCCCGATCTGACTGACTCCCTCATTGTCGTGTCCGACCTTTTAATCATCTCGGGTTATAGGGTATGTCCTCAACACATCCCTTGGTCCATCTCTTAAGCCATGTCATGCCTTTTGTAGGTAATTTTTAGGGCTCCCCCGTATGCGATCCAAGACCCTTGCAGCTGATACTTGTGGCTGTCATAAACGTACTTTTTCCAGACGATAAGTCATTATCCTAAAAGCTCCGACGCCGACCATGGATAATTAGAATTAATCAATTTCTTAGGGGTGGGCCGCCATAAACGTTTTCTAGACTCCTGAAAAGAAATAAGTGCCCGATATTTTATTATTTGCTCGGACTTACAATAACCATGCAAATCCTCGCCTTTATGAAAATACCGCCAATGAGGACCCAACGCCCTTTCAAGTCCCAAGTACCTACAGGATAGAATTAGCGTCACAATACGCGGTTACATCCATAGATAAAAGCTATACCTCAGCGTGAAGTGACGCAAAGTTATCACATTAATTAGCCGTAAAAACGAAATAAAATAAAGGCAGGAAATAGCGTCTTGCAAGTACATGCAGGTCGCTGACGGCAGGCCCATATAAACGAGACCGGACGTCTTTTAACAAAATAAACCTACCTACCACAGTTGGGACCAAATTCGAAGACGGCAGGTAAAAAAAACACACAGTGAAAGACGCACACAGGCGAACACAAGATTCGGAAGCCGAGGTACGAGTTGAATCCAAGTGAAGATCAAAGTAGAAGCTGACACCGGGAATCCGACCAAACGTCGCCAGAGAATCGAAGAAAGCAGCCACGGTTCACCGCAATCCACCCAGGAGCCCAGACCGATCCGCAGTCCTGCAGAGCAGACAGCGGGTATCTGCCCACGCCCAGGTCTCCGGAGGAACGTCGCCAAGTAACCCGAGGTAGACATAATTTTAGATTAAGTTAGTTATTTTCACCTGCCCGTGAATTTAAATGTGTATTTAATAAATGTATAATTTGTGCATCTTCGTGTGTTCATATTCACCTGTGTTCTTCCTATAACCATGGTACTAATGAAAGCGTGATATGTGATGGATGGGTAGCGAAGCGAACATTTCATTAGAGTGCGGGGTATCGTTCTGATGAGCGATCAGGAGCATGGTACGTGTTCGATTAATCGAATCATGACTCTAAAACTAACCCCGACTCAAATCACATGGCGCACAACGTCGTATCCCATTTGTATCAAGTGTTACATCAATATATTTAAACAGAGAATACGTATTCAGAAGAAATTTAACAACATAAAAATAAAAATGAACGAACCCATCATTATCTTTGTCAATATTATATATTTTCTATGCCTTTGTCTATGACATAAACAAATCTATGGACAACATAATATTTGACGTTAGTTCTTGAGTATATCTCTTATCTATGGTTCTTGGTTCGTTAATGATTTGTTATAAATCACAATTAATTTCTGTTTAGTTTATTTTCACTTTCTATATAATAAAACTTATTTCTCGCTAAAAAATTCTACGAAGGAAGATTTTATGTATATGATATAAAATCCACAACAATCTGAGATCGGCTATTTTCTTTTTAAAAACATGAATAATACAGGTAATATTTTCAAATGACATTCAATAAATTAGTTAATAGGAAATCTATTTTGCACGAAAATATTATCATTAATATGTTAAGTTGATGTTGAAGTTCTATAAAACGGTTAATTCTATTATTGTATATTAGTATAATAAAATAGTCGACATTTTAATTGGATTGCAAGCAAGATTCTTATGTATGATGTGTTTCAAATAATAATATTGTCAAATTTAAGAATATTTAATACAGTGAACATATGCCAATATTTTGCGTAAAATCCATTAATTGTTAATATTACAATATTGCCCCGAGACATACATAACTTTTTAAATATATTTTAAAATTGAATTGAATAATTAAGTATATCTAAAATTAATTTATTGTAACGGTATTTTGGTTGTTGTTTGGTAGTTTCCTATGTGTTATTGGGTTACCAGTGGCAATTATAAGAATGTGCTTATTTAGTTCTTTCCTTATTAATATTTGCAATATACATGTACATGTCGTGTTAATTCAATGACTTAACTACGGTAACCTAATTCAAATTATTGCATGGTTTAATGATATTTTTACAACGTGTTTTCTGTGTGCTACGGAATGGCAAAATATGATTTAATCTCAGAAATGCTACTTAATAAGTGGTAGCTATAGCTTATGGAATGGAAAGTTAGTCACATATATGAATGTATGCAAACATACATATTGCAGAACTATTAAGTTTTGTATGTTCTCTGAATCCAGGGATCTTATTTTTGTTTCTTATATTGGAATATACGATTTTTGTCAAAGAGAAAAAGCAATATTCTGTATTTAGTTTAGTTATGACCTAATGATGAGGACTGCACCTCTCGAAACTAGTAGTGAAAATAACCCAATGTGTGTGTATTACAAACATTTTTTATGAAAATTAAAAGTAAAATAAACTTAAACAATAAACAATGGTTAGAAATTTATTTCCACATTTCTTACATTGAGAAAACATTTAAGGGAGTACTTTCATTTTTTCAGTTAGAATTTTGAGATATTAGCATACTCTTTCAAGATGAAACTAATAGTTAATTCTTTTACAATATTAAGTAAACATAAAAGAGCGTTATTTTTTATGTAAATATTGCTAGAGCGAAAGGTAACAATAGAAAAGGACGAGTATACAATTGTTGGTTTTCTCAAATTCCTAGATATACTATCAGAAAATAGCCATTTCTTGAGCATTCATTTCATAATAATATATAATATATGGGATGTATGAAACTCAATAATACATATATGTGTTGCCATTTGAAATTATTAAGCGAAAATTAAATAATTTGTTAATGTTATGTTATATTATAATCTATTTTCGTATAACGATATATATAGCTCAACACCATATAATTTTCAAAAATATGCAATTGGGTTCGACAAAAAGTATAATATTTATCCATATTGTAGTAAAAATTTGTATTAAAATGTGTTTTATAGGCAAATTTAATCAAAATTTAACAGAGCGACAGACTCCACGTCTGATCTGGCCGGAATCGGACAGCATATTGAATTTGAAGCGGATCAATAAATAATCGTCTTTTATAAGACGAAAAATATATTATTTAAAAACTAATTATTGTATTTTTGATATAAAACTTGATTTTAAATAGTAGCTGAAGTCTCAAAGCATGTCAGTGAATACAATATATTATTATAAAATGTTTATTTTCACTAAAACAAAATATTTTAAAAACGTCGATAATTGATAATATGTCCTGCAAATTGAATGGTTATAACTATTAATTTTTAACATTTTGTTAATAGTCTCAATTGAGATTTGTCTCCGTAATCTTGGCTTCAATCTTATAAGAAAATATATTTCGTTTATGCAATAATTTACCATTTTAAGATAATTTCACGGTCTTTCTTGTAATGGTTGTATTTTCTAAAATATGGCAAATAACATTCTGTTTATTAGTTTTATATTAGTGTAAAGGTCCAATCTAAGTAATACTTAAAAAAAAAGTCAAATCTACTGTATATATATATATATGAATTATTTTTGAAAGTGTGCCCTTAATATTTAAATTTATTAATTTTTCACAAGTGAAGGGGAGATAGAACTTTTATACGTTTAAGGTGAGTATGTAATCCTAGTCTTGAAAACGCACCCACTCATGTTCTATAGACCGAAGCTGCCGGTGAAGGGATGATATCCTGGTATCACCACTTACAGTTTATATAATTGTAAATATCATATTGTTTTTTGCATTGTTATCAAATGTAATTACGTTTAGATAAATTATGTCAGCTGTTATATTAGATTATTATTTTTCATTTCAGAAACAGATACTAGCTGTGTCGGCTGGAAATGTGTTCCTCGGACTGCCGAGGTGGGGGATGGGCAGGCAGGTGAGGTGTCTCCAGATTGCAGTAAAGGAGCAGGCGGTGAAGCACCCCGCACTTTAGATATTTCGTATCCTCAAATCAAGCAGGAGTGCTCGGAGTACTCCAGGAAGGCCGACCAGCATACTCGTAAGCTTAACATTCAATTTAGTAAACTTAGTGTGACCGATAAAGGACGGCATAATAAACAGATTTAATAATAATAATGTATTTTATTAATTCAAATAACTTGTTTATATTGCAGGTGTCTCGAGATCAGAACATTGTAATTCTGGAGATACAACTGGGCCTCCGCCTATCCCTGGAGAGGAGGCAGAATTAGAGAACGTTTTCACCACCTATAAATCCTTAAGTAGACGCACTCTCACTTCCACTGGGGACAAACTTTTTTCATGTTCGCGGTGCAATAATTTGTTTAATTATAAAAGAAACCTAAAAACACATTTATTTTGTAAAGTAGATCATCATTCATCACACCTGCATCACTACAGGTCGACTGAAACTGAGCCTGGACAACTGAAACGATATTATGCCAGGACTCATTTTTATAGATAGATAGATAGACATTTTTAAAACTGTCAATTTTTCTACTTTCATTAATGCTTATCATGTTGCACATGGCTGTCATTGAAGTTATATTTGTATTTAGGACCTTCATCGAGGTCTGTCAGTTTGTCTCCACTAAAGTTTATATTATTCAAATAATTAAGAACCCAAATATAAATATTGATCTTTAACAAACTATATATAAATATTTTCTGTGAAATATTTTAAAAAATAACTTATGTTAATATTTTTAATTTCAGATGAGGAATGCATATCTGAGGTAAGAACATAATTCAATTTCGTTATCAATCGAAATGGTGAACTAGGGATGCTGAACTCTTCATAGTATTAATCTTAATGAATAGCAATATTTTTCGGAGAATTTAGTTAATATCAGTATGAGAGTAGAAAAATAGGTCCTGTTACCTTTCTTATTTATTCTTCATCCCCTTTATCTTAATGGGGTCAGGGGTCTAATGCTTGGACAGGACTTTTCCACTTATTTCTTATTTAATATGCAGTAGACGCCCAATTATCCGGGATAGATGGTGAAATAAATATCAGATAATTGGATTTCCCGGTTAATCCGAAAGCATTGAAAAAATATTCTAAAGTTACAAAAAACACGCATACGCGAGCCTACTGTCCGAAAGTTGCTCATATGTGTATGTGCAAACGCAAATGCCAACGGGATTGTAGGGTTGTCAAATAACTTTTACCATAAATATTTGTTACACAATTATTATTTATTTCAGTAAAAAAGTCAACAAAAAGAATAAGAAAGTAAAGACAATTGTTTTTCGCCCCTTGCTGGTTTTTGAAGATAAATTTCGAATATTTCTCTACACCATTTTTTTCTGCAAAAGTGCTATCTTCCTACTTGCTCAAGGTAGTCGAGAAATGATTTTGTGGTTCAAATTTTACAGACAGCGTTGATTTTTTTTTCTATTTCGTCATCATTAGGATACACGTGTCATTTGTCGCACGTTGTGAAATACCTTTGTCATTTAATACTCCGTGATCAGTTACACTTTGGTCTAAACTAATCTAACCATGTTATTCATACAAAAGACACGTTAAAATTGCTCTGCAACTTTAATTCGTCATAAAAATATTTTGCTTTGCCTGTACAAGTACCATAAAAGTAAACTGTGGCACCCTTGACAGCAAACCTTGCCACCATCATAATTTATTGCACTGCAATATGATAATTACTTACTGGACGTAACTAACCTTAACAGTTTAAAAACATTGATGTTGTGAGAGATCCCTCTTCGGACAGCTGATGTGCCCGACTTTAAATAATCAGTTTAGTAGACGTTATGAACAATGTGGGACGTTTTCATTTTAATATATATTTTTTCAATGATTGGAAATTTAAAACGTCCTGGTTAATACGCATCCCGGGTGATCCTATCCCAAATAATTGGGAGTCTACTGTAATTTTAAATGTTTATTAGCAAATAAAAGAAATATTATTTAATACTATCTCCATCACATCTCACACTGACTCTTAGTTCTTTACAGGACACTTAAATTATTGTTAAGGCTTACCTTTCAATAATAATTCATATTTTCACATTTTTTACGAAAATGTAAGTTTTTATTATTTATTTACGTCATAAGCTATGCACTAGATTTAACTTTTTTTAAAACTATTACTTAGATAGGACCTTTATACTAATTTAAAACTAATAAACTTAATGTTATTTGCCATAATTAAGATAATACAAGCTCTATAAGAAAGACGGCGACCATTAAATTAATTTTCCGCTTGCCATAAAATTATCTTAATATGGAGAATTCTTGCATGTGCGAAATATATTTTCTTATAATCTTGAATCCAAAATTATGGAGACACATCTGGATCGAGACAAATTAGCAAAATGTTAAAAATTAATAGAGTTTATAAACCATTCAATTTCCAGGACATAATATCAATTATCAACATTTTTAAAATACTGTTAGTGAAAACAAGTTATTTTAAAATCAGGTTTTATATCAAAAACACAATAACCTCTTACTAAATAATATTTATATCGATCCTATTAATGTGTGTTTTATCATTTCACATCGCCGATTTGAGTGTGTGATAGACATCAAATTCATCTCTCATAATTTTCATTAAAAATGCCAAAAATATATGTTTTCACGCATATATTATCCACAATATGAATTAATGTTGAACTTATTCACAACATTAGTAGCAAATTACATAAATTAGATGTTTTTTTTACTGATTTTAAGGGAAAATAATGTTTTTTTGAACAAAGTAAACATTTTATGTGCATTATTTTTATGTAAGTCACAATCAAATACAGTAAAACCGCGATATAACGAAACCCGATATAGCGAAAAATGACGTATATCGAAAAAAAAAATCGAAATTTAGTCCCTAAAACCAATTTTTCATACAAAAATGCATTTATATAACGAAATCCCGTTAATATTTATAACAAAATCATTTTTGTCCCGTACGAAAAAATGCCAATACATTTACGTAAATTTATAACGAAATAAAAAAATGTTAAAAGATGAAAATATTATTTCGCACTTACAAAGCCGCGCCGCTGCATCTGCCGTATGCGAACGGTTTAATGGCCTTTTCGGCGGTGCGCGGCGGTCTGCCGACAAGGTAGTAAAACAATTCAAACTTCTTCTTGGGTTCATAGTATCATATTTTGAAGTGGTTGCCGCCGTTACCGGTAAGTACCTTCGTAATTTATATACGACTCATTTTATAAAAATGCCGCGATTCAACTGTCAAATTTTTATTTTTGAATTATTTTTTATGTTTCATGCCCAAAACTATGTTTGAAGCGGCTCTACATTTAAACACAATTAAAATATTGTTTTGTGTTTGCAATATTCTGGAATTTACAAAAATATCTTCCAATTGGTGTTGAATAGGTTCTGTTCTTAATTTAATTCCTTTGATTATCCATTTGCTTATCTGTTTTAATAACAAAACTACTAAAAATATGTAGGTATTCAGTTCCCTATGGCCTTCTTCCTCCTTTGTTTGCAGAATTTGCGATCTTTTTTGAAGCCGCGCAACATTTTTTTGCGACGGCGCGTAACATATAGTAGGATTTTTTTATTTATTTCGTTATATGTGGGAATTCGTTATTACGAATTTTTATTTTTTGGGCCCTTGGATTTCGTTATATCGCGGTTTTACTGTATAACACTGTTGTCTTTTAAACACTAGTTGTTTGTATAATTACGTAGTAATACTACGTTTGTATGAATACTACGTAATTATGAAACAAACGGCTCGTAAAATGGCAATGTGGTGTTTTAAATCAATAATATTAAACAAAATCATAAAATGCATCTGACATAATAAATTTAAACAAAGAACATTGTTTAAAGCGACCATTTAAATATATCATCGTTTGGCATGCAACACCGCATATGCGACAGTTTTTTCAAAAGTGATTTTTTAATGCTATTCGATTCGTTAGCTTTTTCTCTACGTATGGTCATACATAGAATGTCGGATATTTGTATGCATCATCATTTTAAGGGGAAATATAACTCCGCGTATGTTGTCTGTAATGCAACACCGCGAATGTGTCGTAGCAGCCATTGTGTATTTCCGACAACACACCGGACAGATGCGTCGCTGCTTAAGGTGACCATTTTTTATATTTATATTGTGTTGTGATTATTGACGAATAAGGCCTTGTGGCGGGTACTACAATTTAAGAGATGATGTCAACATAGCATACTGGGGATATATTACACATAGATGAAGATGATAGACGCTCACTACTAATCATAACAGAGATATCTCACCAACCTCAAAAAACCCCAATTAATATTATTTATGGAGAATGTTCAGCCGAGATAAAGACATACTCCAATAAATAATAACGGTTAGGAAATTCGTATTTCGGATCTAGGTGAATTAATAGAAAAAATATTGTGCAAGATTCACCTAAAGAAGAGTGAAAAATGAGTCCTACTTGCAATCTCTCCATATACAAAAAAGTTTCCACAAAATACTGCTAAAAATTTGATGATGTCACGAGAAAGTAAATTTTTAGTATTTAAAGTAAAATAAAGTAAATTGGGGAGAAAGGTAAATATATATCAAGTCAATAGTTGATTGCAAACAACCAAAAAGATGAAGGAAGGGAAATTAGGAGGTGTCAAGGAAGCGAGAAACAAAGATTTTCCATTTAAAATTCAGGAATGAGAGAATTCTAGAGTATATAAAAATGTTTCTGAATACACTGGGTATTAAAGAATGGACGGTCCAATATTGGACAACTAATAGTAGTAATTTCGAAGAAGATTGCCAAAATGTGGATCCAACAAAGTCGACCAATAAATTTATTTAGAACCGATTGTGTGAAATCGTCATCATGTCTATGAGTTATACGTTGAAGAAACGAAACTTCTAAATCCAACGGAAAAGCCAGCAAGCGAGAGAACTTTTAATATATGTTTCTCTAAAACAAACATAAAGATATTTAAAGCGAAAAAAGATTTGCGTGACACGTACAGTCAATTCAATGTTGGAATTTTATTAGAATCTGCATACCGACATCACATTATTGAAAAAGAAAGAGCAAGGGAAGAAAAATCCAAAGACAAGGAAGAAGAAGCTGCAGGCATACAGTAAGTTTTTACTGTGGACTTGCATGCTGTGAAAGTGGCACCATATTTAATAGCGAATGCCATGTACTATAAAACTAAACTCACTGTTCATAACTACACAGTGTACAATCACACAAACCATGCAGTAAGGTGCTACGAGACAGACATCGTTATGACTTCTTCGACTGGACCAGAACCCATTGCCGATCATCATTTATTCTGATAATTGTATGTACCAGAATAGAAAGTGTGTGTTAAGACGCCCTTTTGCATCTCGTAATTAAATATAACAACTCGATTACCCAGAAATTCTTGGTTAAGGGTCATACCCAAATGGTGTGTGAATCTGTTCAACGTGTTATAGAACGCAGATTAAAAGGTACAGCCAGTACAGCACTATAACTCGAGAAGCATGAAAAAAATCTTTTCCATACAAATCAAAAATGGTAAAATATGAATTTTTTGTAGATTTTTCAAACAAAAATGATTTATTAGTCCATAAAGCCAAGTTGCGGTGTTGGCCTTAATGTAACGAAAATTAGAGTTTTATTGTACCAGCCTTATAGAATCATTAAATTCAAAACAAGTTTCAATGATAACTTTGCAGATTTGATTGTAATTTATTTGTAGCTATATAATACAATGTTATAAATCTATTTGAACTGTGCCCATCTCACTAGAGAAATTCTGTGTCGAGACGGGCATAGTTTACAAGCAATTGTACAATTGAGTAGAATTATAAGTAGTAGATAGAATTACATTAATTATTATATAATAGGTGTATATGAAGAACAATTTTCAAATGGTCTTAATTGATTAATAAAAAATATATTTTTTATAATATTTCATTCATAATTCATGAATACAAGTTTTTTCGCTCTCCTGAACGTTTTGTTTCATGCCGCTTACGCAGTGTTGCATGCCGAATGACAATATGTAATATTTTCATATATTAGGGGTACCCAAAAAAAAGACATTTTTGTAAATGAAAAGCATTTTTTTAAAAACAAATTTATTCTCATAATATTATTCAAGAAAATAGTCCCCATCGATATATACAACTTTATTCCATCGTTCAGGCAAGTTTTTTATCCCTCATTTGTGAAAACTGACATGCCTTTGATTTAAAATAATGAGGAATGGCTGTTTTAACTTCACTGACACTATAACATTTTTTCACATATAAATGACCTTGTAAAGACCTAAACAAATGGAATCCTGCGACTCTAAATCAGGAAAATACGGAGAGTGATCAACAGTATTCCATCCGAGAGCGTTACTTTTTTTCTCGCAGTACGAGGCTGCACATTGTTGTCGGTTGCCCCTTGTTTCCACACCTTTCAGATTTTTTTCAAAATCCTTTTTAAGCTGGACCGTGAAAATCCTGGTCTTTGTTATGTAGACAGAAATATTATATCCTGTAATTTTTGTTTAATATTTTCTAGGAGTCACCAACAATGAAATCTTGCGCCGTTCCTGGTTGCACCAATGCTGAAAATATTTCATCAGATGTGCACTTTTTTCCGTTTCCCCTTAATTCCAATAGGTTCGTTTCATTGATTGTTTATTTGTGTTCATATTTTGAAGCTGAATTTCCTAAGCCTAAATTACAAAAGGTCACCTTCAACCTCTTTCATCAGAGTTAGTTGATTAGTTATTTATCTATGTAGTTTTATTTGAGACAGTTTTATGGTGTCTTTATTTTGAAAATCTTTCAGTATGTCGCTGTACATTTCTTGTACTGATGAATTTTGCAATTTAAAATGTTTTTTAAGTATTTAGTTTTTATATATGTAGTAATTTAATTAAATCAGGATTTTTTTACTCGAAATGACCCACTGACTTGAATTATGTACTCCTGCCCTAGCAGAATACCAAGTAATTAAAAACAAAAACAGTAGGGATTAAGTGCCATATCAATATTCTATTTTTCAAACCAAGCTGTGTTATGAAAAATAGTATTAATTGTAGCTTGTCGGTGTAGTGGTTAAAACGCTGGCCTAGTGTTCTAGTGGTCGGGGGTTCGCGCCTCATTTTAGGACACCAGCAAGTTTGTTCTATTTTCATAGTACAAGCGTTTGAAAATAGTAAGAATATTGATGTGACAAGCATTCCGTGTACGCATCTCTATTTAAAAAAATAATGGATTGAACCCCAGACCACTTGGTCACTAAGCGACCTAATTTTATATAACCATGCTTTTCTTTGTAGGTGTTTGCAGTGGCTTCTCATGTGTAACAGAAAGGATTTAGTGTCACACTTGACAGAAACACTAAATAAAAATTTTAACATCTGTTCCATTCATTTTACGCCAAATAGTTTTGTTAAAAATCACAAAAAACTTCTGAAAGCGACATCTGTTCCTACTCTTCATTTAAAGAAAGAAACTTCTTTTAACGATAGCAATGATGTTTTGAGTGCTGATTGTGCAACAAGCATTTCTGTTCTGCTTCAAGACAATAATTTTTCAGGCAATTCTTTAGATGAGTCGTTTTTGATCAGCAATGAAAATTTTGCATCCGAAGAGCTCAATATAGTAATAGGAGAAACAGACATAGTGTTGAGCATCTGCCGTTTATGCTCTGAAAGTAATTCGGAAAATAATACTATGCTTAATATTCTTGACGCTTCCAGTATTTTTGATCAAATAAATGCGTGTCTTCCAATAAAAGTGTTGCCTACAGATTCCTTACCAAAAAATATTTGTTTCGAGTGTCGCACGCGATTAGAGAAACATTTCAAGTTTCATCAGACAGTTCTGGAGTCTGATAATGTACTGAAAGAAATGTTTGAACAAATTTGCGAAGATTCTGTTCCAGAACAACATTGTTTCGATGATCCATTACCCGGTAAGAAACTGTACCTAGGTACGATCAGTCGAAGCGTTCACAACGATCATATTTATGCGGAAGTGCTATCGGACAACAATGAAGAGTTCAATGAGAGAATAACAACGCTTATTGCGGATGATGACAACTGCATTAGTACTGGTAATGATCTGATGGATCGTATGAACACCTTTTCTGATGACATTAGTGAAAATGTTATCATTGAATCTGTCGAACAAATTGGTGATGATCCTCCTATCGGGCAAGATACTATTAAATCAAATATAGAGATTATAAATATTGTGAAGAACGAAGAAAACTATGATGAAAGCATGTTGGTTTTGGAGAATACTCCAATGTACATGTGTAACCTCTGTAACGGGCTAGCTCCGGATGTGGATTCACTTTACAACCATTCTTTAAGTAATCATTCGAAGGCTGATGGGAATTATGTTTGTGTTTTGTGTGATTCTTCAACATACTTCACCAAAGATCAGTTGTTTTTACACATGAGTCTCCATAATTATTCTGTAAGTTTTACAGCTAAATAATATCATTTAAATCAATATTAGTCTTGTGTTCTTTGGTTTTTAACTCAACTTTTTTTTAACAACTGGAATAATATAAAATTACTCTTAGAATTTACAGGAAAATCTTTCTGCAGATACCAACCCAGAGCATTTTACCATCGTGGAGCCAGTGGATTCTGGGAATAACAAAAAAACTTCTTATTTTTGTGGTTTTTGCAATAAAAGATTTAAATCAAAACATAGAATGGAGTTTCATATGAAATTTCATATGGGACAAAAACCAGGGCTCTGTACATTGTGTAACAAGGTAAGATTAGTTATATAATGACATGTGCGTAATTTATACATAATATGTACTAGTTTTTTAAAATTAGAAAGTAGTTGCATGTTTTACACAATGGAAAATAAGGAATTCTGTCATCCAGTCCAATTAACCTAAGCAAGTGTAAAATTAAACAATTAATATTTTTCTTTAAATATACATTATGTATTAATAAATTCTTGAACAAAAATATAATTATAAGAAAATAATATAAACTCTGAAGAAAAAACAATAAATCCAAAAATAAGTAGGTACAGTAAAGTCCCGTTTATTCGAAATTCGCCACAAGTCGGGAAGTTTTGGAGCAGAATGTGGTCCCTCTGGAAAGTTTTCATACTAAATTGTACTTATAAATTGAATATCGATATTCAAAGCTATTTTTTGACCCTATCAGATGAATTTGTCAATCTATTTTTCACCAATTTGATTTTTTTTGTTAAATGTCTGTAATCAGTAAAATACACGTACGCTACGCGATGTACCTGTCAAATGTCAAAGTCCATCTAAATGGATAGTATCTGCCTCTATACCGATTCACGATGCATAAAGTTAATTCCCATTGTTTGTTTTCTCACTCATTTTCAGTATACTAAAAAAAGATGACAAACATATCTAGTGCGTCCTCGATTTTTAAATTTTTATCTTCCTTACTGTGACACATTAATGTGCATGCTTTTATTCACGCTCGTTTTCATTACATTAGAAAAAGATAGCAAATATTATCTTTGCGCCATTGGACTTTGACATTTGACAAAAAAAAATCGAATTAAGCAAAAAATAGATCGACAAATTCATCTGATAGGCTCTAAAAATAGCTTTGAATAACGATATTCAATTTATAAGTACAATTTAGTATGAAAACTTTCCAGAGGGTCTATATTCTGCTTCAAAACTTCAACTTGCGGCGAAATTTGAATAAACATTCTTCGAATAAATGGGATTCTACTGTATTCTTATAATATAATAAATTACCCGTTTCTATTTTTCAGCATTTCGCTGATGAGAATCTTCTGTACCGTCATGTTTGGTACCTTCATAGAGGTGGACGTGCTCGAAGGGCCCTCAATTCCGCAAGGAAATCTCAAAAAGTAATAAAATCCCAAATTACCGAGCTATCAAAAGACTATTCTTCGAAGTCATGTTTAGAATGTGGTCAAACTTTTGATATATTATCAGCATGCATGATACATGAAGAAACTACACACGGAAGAAGACGATACTGTCATCAGTGTCAACATTGTATGGAGGCTTTTTCTAACAGTGCACAGGTTCTTTTTTTATCTTTACAATATTTCTAATTTACATTTTCCTTCCCAAAAGCTAGAGGTTTTTTTTATAATATAAAAAAGTTTTTTTATTAACCTGTTAGCTGCCCAGAAAAATTGTAGAAAACAGCATCATGCCACCATATTGACACCAAAATTCTTAAAATTTAAAATTCACAGGCTAGCTTTTTCAAATTTTATTTTTACGAAAAAACCTTGGAAATGTTGGTATTACTAAAAAAATAAAAATACTTGGGTACTATTTCACCATAAGCGCCCATCGACCCCGATTTCGTACAGTTTTGAAAAAAATAAAAACATAAAAGTTGGTAGTGTTGTCAGGCCATAACACTTAGAACATTATTATTTATTTTATATTTGTTTTTTGGGAGGACAACATGTTATATACCCAAAGTAAAAATAGTCGGAAAAGCTAACTAAATGGAGCAAACATAAATCAAGTCAAAATACTAAGTCACCATACAATAATTGGTGACTCACTAATAAAGTTGAAAACTTATTTATAATAATATAGTATATGAATACAGTAAAACCGCGATATAACGAAATCCAAGGGACCAAAAAATAAAAATTCGTTATAACGAATTCCCACATATAACGAAATAAAAAAAAAAAAAAAAAAAAAAAAAAAAATATCCTACTACATATATGTTACGCGCCGTCGCAAAAAAATGTTGCGCGGCTTCAAAAAAGATCGCAAATTCTGCAAACAAAGGAGGAGGAAGGCCATAGGGAACTGAATACATACATATTTTTAGTTGTTTGGTTAAATATTTTAATTGTGTTTAAATGTAGAGCCGCTTCAAACATAGTTTTGGGCATGAAACATAAAAAATAATTCAAAAATAAAAATTTTACAGTTGAATCGTGGCATTTTTATAAAATGAGTCGTATATAAATTACGAAGGTACTTACCGGTAACGGCTGCAACCACTTCAAAATATAATCGATAAAATTGTTCACTTAAAAATGATCTTTAACATTGTTCACTTAAAATAATCGTTTATTTTCCCTTGTTTAGTTTTAACATTTCTTTCACTGTCTCGTATAATTATTTTAGCCAATGCATCGCAGTGGGAAAATGCATCCACCGGTAATTCTGGTCTTCCCGATACGTATCGTTGGAGAACATCTAAGGCATGAAAAACTTCGGAAGTTGACGGTAACGAAGCAAATGAGATTTCATTGCTTTCCTCATTCAATGTGTCATTTTTGTCCTCATCACTCGTCTCAGATACCGTAATGCGAGGCGCGGGAACATACAAAGCAGACGTTATCACTTCATGGTCGTAAGAAATAAAATCATCGTAACTTGTAGATCTCAACAAAATTCTTTCACCCGTTGTTAAACTCGCTTGAGGGGCGTCAATTTCATCTACGGGCAGCGAAGAAAACCCGCACTTTTTAAAACAATTCGCGATTGTTGTAGATGTTACCGATTGCCATGCTATACTCATAGCTCGACATGCATCCAATACCGTCCATTTTCTTAAGTTTTCTACAGAACAGCCATTGTTTACCTGTATAATACAGGAATGCAATAAACTTTTTCTGTAATGGCTTTTGAAGTTCTGTATTATTCCCTGATCTAGCGGTTGGAGAGCACTCGTAGTATTAGGAGGTAGGAACAGAAATTCTATATTTGGCGCAACAATTTCCGGTGCGTAATGTGCTGAACAATTATCCAAAATCATCAATATTTTACGATCTTGTGCTGCCATTTTTCTCTGCATCGTAATAGCAAAGCTCTTAAATATTTCCCGCGTCATCCACGCTTTTTTATTATGGCAATAAGTAACAGCGGGAAAACTGCTAAAAGTAAGGCCTCTAAAGCATCGTGGTTTTTTATATTTTCCGATGACTGTGATCTTTACTTTATCGGATCCGTCCATATTTGTACATAACGCGGCCGTCAGGCGTTCCTTACTACGTTTTCCTCCATGACATCTCTCTCCTTTAAGAGCTAGTGTCCGATCTGGCATCATGTTATAAAACACACCAGTTTCATCTATGTTATAAACATTTTTTGCGTCGTATTTCTCCCAAATATGCCGATTGTTTGTTATCCAGCTCGAAACTTCTTCTTCATCAACTTTTTGGGAATCGCCACAAACCGCGAGGCAAACAATGTTGTGTCGCTTTTTAAAGCGATCTAACCACCCATTAGATGCCTTAAAATCAATTCCCATCTGATGAGCCAACGACTTTGCTTTCTCAATAAGCATTAAACCAGAAGTAGATATATTCGCTGATCGGATTTGGGAGAAATACTCGAACAGTTTTTCTTCCAATTCTTCATATTTGGCAGGCCGTACACGCTGTTGGGAACCGCTCGCCTTACATCTATCAAACGCATCTTCAATCTTCTTCCGATTTTTTAAAATTGTGGAGAGAAACGAAACCGGAATACCATATTTTACGGCTATCTTGCCTTTACTGTCCACTTTGTTGTCGATGTCTTTCAATATCATTATTTTTTGTGCCATGGTTAAAGTTTTGCGGGAATTATCACGTACTGAAGCCATTTTAAGGTTTCACAAAATATTATGAAATGTACTTTAAATAATAAATTACACTACACTAGTATGCATAGCAGTAAACACACGAAAACAATAGTTAATAGAAACACAAAAAATAGTCCATAAAGTATTTTAAAGAATTATTTGTATTATTGACGAGTTCACACGAAAACAATTGTCAAACGAAAATGAATTTATGTAAATATTCAGTTCGGTCATGCAATAATCGCGTTAAAAACGGAACAAACTTAACTCTACAGACCTTACACTGAGACTGATATTCCCAATAAGTACATACTGCAACATTCTGCGTATTCCTGTTAATTTTTGTATTTTCCAGCTGTCTGGGTCTGGGATTGCAATACATATTAGAGGCGTATGCGTACGTAAAACATGTCCAAGTGAACGCCGCAAGAATTATGTCAAATGGTTTTATGGGACTATGAACCTACTATGAACCCAAGAAAAAGTTTGAATTGCCAAAATTTGACGCCAAAAAGGCCATTAAACCGTTCGCATACGGCAGATGCAGCGGCGCGGCTTTGTAAGTGCGAAATAATATTTTCATCTTTTATCATTTTTTTATTTCGTTATAAATTTACGTAAATGTATTGGCATTTTTTCGTACGGGACAAAAATGATTTCGTTATAAATATTAACGGGATTTCGTTATATATATGCATTTTTGTATGAAAAATTGGTTTTAGGGACTAAATTTCGATTTTTTTTTCGATATACGTCATTTTTCGCTATATCGGGGTTCGTTATATCGCGGTTTTACTGTATCTCGTTACCGTACACGAACATGTAACATTAAACAAATCTGAGAAAAAAAACTATGAAAACCTAATTTAACCAAAAACTTGCGATCTCCGAACAAAGAAATCATATATAGATGCTGTCCTCGTGAATGTCTGTCAAAAGTCATAAAAAATGTTGAATGCTCTAGCTCTACATACTTTAGCTGTCAAGTAGAATAATTTACAAAAATGCAAATTTCGTAATTTTTGCAACACAATGAGTGATGGTAAGGTCTCAGAATTAATCCCCATGCATAGTAGTAGTAAGGAATACAATATGTGATAGTTGAATTTCGTTTATTATGGAACAAAGTTGTTCGTAGATATATCCGTTCATTGGGTGCAGACCTGCGAACTTTCGCGCATTAAGTCACTTAAGGCAGGGAAAAGATTAATTAGTTTTTATAATCTATAAAATGTTATATGGACCAATGACATGTGGCGGGCAGATGTAGAGATGCCCTGTTAGTTACATTTCTTAAACAATTCAGTAGAACTTCATAAAATTTTAAACCAAAACCATATATGTATTCTTTTTTTTATTTTTAATTCAATTAATTAATTAATCAATCAAAAATAATAGCCAGATACTAAATAACCAAATAAAGGTATCCAATAGTCTGATTATTAAAGTTGTTCTCATTTAATCCCTACCCTTCTCTCCCATTCCCCAGCTAATAGTCTATCCCACTCTGATATGCTGTTGCTCTGTCTTTTTAACCTCATATTTAAATATCTGTACTTAGGTTAGTCTATATACTATATTGTCCTGAAGAAGGTTGGGTCCAACTGAAACCAGTATATGTGCATAATAAAGTGTTTTAAAACCAAACATTCTATTATTTAATTTAATATGTTATATATGCTACATCAAATGAAAAAAATATATTGAATATTCTGTATTATTTTTCAGTTAAAAAGACACGTTTTAAATGAACACGGTTATCTTATCCGTGCAGAACAGGAGGCAAAAGTGACCTTTGTCAACTGTCTTTACCAATGTGAATATTGTTCCAAAATCTACACTAAAGTCTCCTGCCTCGAAAACCATAGGTAAGAACTAGGAGCTTACCTAATTGCAACTTCTGTAATTATTACAATATCTACCTCGATTAAATCGATTTTCATTTTGTTTTCACATTACATACTGTTGAATTTTTTTGTTAAAATCATTTGACATTAAATATTTTTTATGGTGTTTTTATTACGTTAGCCTTTTATAATCATTAATACCATCATAATTTGCTCTTAAAATGTCGCTACAAAGAAATACTATCAAGTTGAAGATGATTATTTTTGAAAAATCTTTCGATCATGTCGATTTGTGCATTGACCTAGCAAAGGAGCTTAACATCTCGCAATCATAAAAAGTCATAAGTCGAGAAGAAAGACGCAAGCGTCTTGCAGTGCGTCAATTTTTCATTCAAAGTCCATTTTTCCATACATTTATATTTTCCTCATTTTTACATCGTTTTTTGCTGTTCCCTAGAGAAGTATAATAATGAGGTCTTACTATGTATATATATTCATATATTTTAATGACTTAGTGAGACTTACATAAAACCACTGTTTTAGATATAGATGTGTATTGCGACGTGTGCCTCAAACTTTTTTTTTCCTTATTCTTACTGTTCTTTGTATGTATGTACATAGTTCTTTCAATATTTTCTAAGAAAATTTCTAAATATTTTAATTGTTTCATCTATGTACAATAATATTAATTCCTAACATGATTGATATTAGGTAACATGAATTAATTTTATATACTATTTAAAACTCGTTAACAAATGGCTATTTTTTAAAAGCTGAAATATTGGTTCAAGGTTATTTTGATAATTACTTAAAAGTGAATTATCAGCTTTCAGGTATGATAAGGTTAACAAGTATCTGTCTTTGTGTTTTATTAAAAGTTTATTTTTGCAGAGTGACAAACCATTATTATTAGATTTGAATGTGTTCAGACAGGTTCACCATGGTAAAGATCCTGTATTTCTGTGCCGATACTGTCCGGAGGAGTTTTCTTGTCACAAAGCCTTCCTGTCACACGCGGCTATGGAGTCGGAGCACCACACTTCTCACAATAATGAGGACTACCCAAAAGAACCGACAGTTAGGATATTCTTCTGCTGCCAGTATTGTTCTCAGGTTACATATTTATCATTAGAAGTGAAAATGTCTACTTTATTTTTTTTTAAATGTTATGAAAACTAATTTTAAGGCTATGCACTTGTATTTCAAAAAATATAAATTATTTGCTGATCTGAACAAATATATGGTCGCTGGGCAAGTACATATCTTACTATTAGATAACAAGTTTTAAATTAAACACATTTATCCATTCTGATGGATTTTTGAGTACATACCACAGTTGTATGCGAATATATATATATTTTTTTTATATTAATTTTAATTATTTTTTTTGCCAAACTGCATAGCAGTTTTACGGCAAGGATTGCCTTTTACATAGTTAAACAATTTTTTTTATAATAAAATATAACAAGGCGTAAAAAAGTATATAAGGAAACGTTAGAAGAATTACTTAGAAAGATATAAAGAATAAAATATAATAAATATATATAAAGAAAAAAAAAATCTTTCGAAAAGATAAACAATTTTTACAGGGTGTAACAGACCTAGTCCACAGAATTTTATGGGTCAATACCTGAATATAATATAATACAAGGTAATATTTTTCAGACATTTACATCTCTGGATAAGATGATGGCTCATATGGCACGGCACAGCCCAGAACCAGCCCGAGACAGTCCGGAACCAGTCAGCATAGAGTGTACAATATGTGGAATTTTGTTTGCATCGATTGCCGAGGCTGACATACACGAAGCCAATGTGCATCCTATTTCTGTAAGATGTTTTTATTCAGCATGAGATTCAACTTAGTCTGTAGAGTGTTAATTGTGGTAAATAACACATAAATGTGTTAGTCATTAAAATACAGTAGATTGTAAAACATGTTATTATAAAACAGGTATCGGAATGTTTGGCGTTTGACATTTAGATGTTTTTAAAGTGAACAAAAAACACAAGAAGACATGATATGTGGAAGTATACACATATGTATATGCATCTCCACAAATTCCGGTCCCGTGTCACTCTTCCAGGTGGCTTTCGATCCAAACTTATGCCCAGGATTATTTCATTTTCTAGTCTGTCACTTTGACGTATAATGTGGCCGAAGAATTGAACAAATCTTCTGTTCACTGCTGTAAATAGGACTTGCTGTGTTTGGATTTGTTGCAGAAGAGAAATACTTGTGTGTCGTGCTTTCGACGGAATGTAATCCTTCCACAGCGATACACATCGAAGGTGTCTATTTTACGCTTATCGCTATTGTGGACTGTCCAAGTTTCTGCTGCATACATGGAAAAACAAGAGTGTGAACCAACATAATTTGAATGCAAATTAAATGTATCAAATTGTAAGATATACAGGAAAATTCAATTTGTCGAAAAAATATTTTTGTTGCTACTGGGATTCGAACCTGGATCCTTTACTATCTGGGGAAATGCGTTAACTGATTACACCACACCAACATAGTAAGTTGATGACAAATTTTCGAACTTATATGTTGCAGTTCTTTTAAATTGATACACATCTATTATTCCAAATTTAAAAGCTATCACATTTTATTGAGAAAATCTCAAATGCCTTTGAGTAATATTCGCTAGGAGACGCTAGAAATTAAATCAACTTATTTTTATTAAATTTTGGATAAACTTTGATACATTTAATATATTAAGGAGAACACATTATTATTGTGAAATTGCAATTTTTTCAGAACATAGTTCTGTGGTATTTTAATACAAATTAAATGCATCAATTACGTTTATTTTGACAAATTGGCATTCCTAACTTGGCATAAAACAAATTACATTGTGTGTGTATTTTAGGAGTCATAAATACAGTCTTACCCCATTAATCTACGCTAATTGGTTCCACCAAATGTGTACATACATACATAATTTATTAAAATGTTGAAAATTAAAATAAAAAGATATGTTACGTCAAAATTTATTTATTTATAATAGATTACATATACATATGTGTATATACAGTAGACTCCCGATTATCCGGGATGCGGATTAATCGGGACGATTCGACTTTTGAAGTCGTGAAAAAATATTTTTATAATGAAGATGTTCCATATTGTTCATAACGGTTACTAAACACGTGTTTAAGAATCAAACACGTCTGAAGAGTGATCTCTCAAAAGATTAATGTTTTAGAGTATTATGAGGATTAGATAGATGCATCCAGTAAGTGGTCATTGTTACTTGTGTACAATAGAGTGCGGCGTGATAAATTATGACGGCGGTGGGTGCCACAGTTTATTTTGATTTACGCAGCCAAAGCAAAAATATTTTTATGACAAATTAAAGTTGCAGGGCGATTATATAGTGTCTTCTGGATGATTAACATGGCTTTAAATAAAGGCATGGCATCCAACAAACTACTGTTCAAGGCTAATAATTCAGCAGTGATGATCTAGCTGCATGAGAATTCACCTTTATGTTTTAAACATTTATAAAAACTGAAGATCTTATGCCGGAGCAAATTTAAATCCCTGATTAAACTTGATTGGACGTGATGAAGAATTTCTCGATTTTAATGAAAACATGAAGAATATATGTCACGAAATTTGCGATGAATTGAGAGGGTGCAGGATGTCGATGAGCAATCAGCGCAAGATTGGCTTCATTCAGACCGAAGTGTAACTGAACATGCGAGTATTAAATGACGAATATATTTTACAATGCGACGAATAATACTGTGCATCCTAATGATGACGAAAAGGAAAATACATAATACGTCTCCACAATTTAAATCACAGAACCATTTCTCGACTACCTTGGGCTACTCCTACTGAGTGACAGCACTCTCGCTGATAAAAATTATGTAGAGAAATATTCAAAATGTATCGTCAAAAACCAACAAGGGTCAAAAAATAATCATCTACTTTCTTATTCACTTCTGTTGCCTTTTTTAGTGAAATAAATAATAATTTAAAAATATTTATGATGAAAGTTATTAGATAAACTTACAACATCCCGGTCAGTATTTGCACAAACACACGTGCGCGACTTTCAGACAGTAGTGCGTAGACAGTGCGTGATTCTTTGTAACTTTTGAATATTTTTCAATGCTTTCGGATTTTCATAAATTTGGTTATAATTAACACAATTAGCAGAAAAGCAATTGGATATCGTCAACTGCTTTTCTGATGTAGGATGCGACATGGAATGCAATGGATAAGAAGCGCAATTATAATATAGAAGATTTTAAGCACCTTTACTACTTTAGCGTCGGGTGCCATATTAGAGTTGAAATTAACTCAACGGTAACATATGTTAATCCATCGCCCTCATGTAACACAGACTGAGTGCATAACTTTGAAATTAGTGTGCGTGTGCACATCATGTATAATATTGGCGCCGACGTCTGTTGATTGAATTGTCCAAGTCGAATAGTGGGGTATAACATAAAGTGAGAGCATTGATTGATTGAAT